>CM017896.1:31849624-32359624 GCA_008369825.1 Triplophysa tibetana
GAGCAATGGTTCTCAAACTTTTCAGACCGCAGTTGAAAATCATATTAATACACACTTAAATGAAGAAGAGCTGTGAATCTTTATCTTTACATCTCGTCGTCCAATTCTAATGAATTATTAATAATGCAAACACTTTTTTTATTTATAAAGAACTTTTCTGTGGTGCAATGTAAACAAGGCTCTGTAAATGACTCTTATGGGGGATTTACACTCACCTAAAGGATTATTAGGAACACCTGTTCAATTTCTCATTAATGCAATTATGGTGGTGGTGTAATGGTGTGGTGGATGTTTTCTTGGCACACTTTAGTTCCCTTAGTGCCAATTGGACATCGTTTAAATGCCACAGCCTACCTGAGCATTGTTTCTGACCATGTCCATCCCTTTATGACCACCATGTACCCATCCTATGATGGCTACTTCCAGCAGGATAATGCACCATGTCACAAAGCTCCAATCATTTCAAATTGGTTTCTTGAACATGACAATGAGTTCACTGTACTAAAATGGCCCCACAGTCACCAGATCCCAATCCAATAGAGCATCTTTGGGATGTGGTGGAAAGGAGCTTCGTGCATCCTACAAATCTTTATCAACTGCAAGATGCTCTCCTATCAATATGGGCCAACATTTCTAAAGAATGCCTTCAGCACCTTGTTGAATCAATGCCACGTAGAATTAAGGCAGTTCTGAAGGCCAAAGGGGCTCAAACACAGTATTAGTGTGGTGTTCCTAATAATCCTTTAGGTGAGTGTATTAACTTTTTGGGGACATGTAGAACGATTACAAATCTGTATTAAAGACAAAAAATGCGGAAAGAATGTTCAACACAGAAGATAATTAAATATACGTATATGTAAACATCGAGAGAACAGCTGTATACAAGCTTAAGGTCTTTGCACATGCAGTCCGTAAATTTCATATGCGTTTTTTCGTATTTGGCGCTCTTTGTACGGTGTCTCAGAATTGTTAAAAAAGACCTCTCAAAATGCTTGACGGATGCGAAAAAACGTAGAAAATCAAAAGCGGTCCGAATTTTTTTTGAAGGACAAAAATATCGGAGGCAGTTTGTAAATGTGATTGACACAACTTGAGGTCGTATTTATTTTTTAACGTGCAATGGGCTTTAACATCACACTTCACTGCAGCGGCTCATCAACGCGCGTCAAAACAAAATGGCAGCGCTTGAATTTTGAATTAGTTGATTTAGTGCTTAACAGCCGTAACAACAGCTTTAAAAAGTGCAGAAATGCAGAAATAAATAAGAAACTTAATTTGCACGCAGATCATCGGAAGAGAGAGAGAGAGGTTTACAAGCGTCTTTCTGATCCCGCTCTATGTTTTAGCTGGCCGTCACGTGCCTGAGTTACATCCACCAATGATAAATAAACAATAATTCATACAGTACAACTAGATTTAAACTTCAAATAGGCTCTATGAGATGTATTCCGTGTTTATCTACCACGTATTAAACATTTAAAATTGTATATAAAATTCGAAATGAATATGTAGAGTTTTTAAATTCCTGTCCTGTCACGTAACACTAGGGGTCGATGTGTCTCTTCAAACACCAGAGTTTGAGAACCACTGTTCTAGAGTCAACGATGAAAATCTATTGATGGGTTTTCAATGGGGATTGTGTGGCGCACGGAAGCAGATGGGTACACTTAGTCACGCAAGCAGAAGTTAATAAAAAACGTTTTCTTTGATTAAAACATTGGCCTGCGATGCAGGTGATGTTATCAAAAAAAAAAATGCACAAAAAAATGTGGTGGTCCTGTGGACTGTGCCGAAAGACCCCCGGTTAACTTCTGGTTTGTGTCTAATAATATAATTATTTATATTTTATTTAATTTATGTTAACATAAATTTGTATTATTATTTTATTGTATATTAATTGTTTTAAATAAAGATTGAATTTTGTTTTTTGTTGATGTTATTAAAAAGTAGGTAACATATGTTTTTTTAGGTCCTACTTTGGGTAATGGAGTGTCCAACAACAAGTTTATCTACATACAATGTGTAAAAACACTTTAATCTTGTAATTATATGGAGTTATTGACTGACTCTCAAATGATTCGTTCCGCGATTCACCCGTCTAGGCCCCTCCCCCGGTAACCTTGTGTCATGTGATTGGTCAGATGGTGTAGTCTATTAAACATTCTATTGAGTTCATAAACGTTAAAAGTATTTAGAGAATTAATTCATCCTTCTGCAGATCCCAGTAAGAAAAAGGACATTTACAATTCTCTTGTAACAGTATTATACATGGACTAGTTGACACGGCATACAGTGAACCGTGTTCATATCTTCAGATGTTATTACAATACAGATAGTACTTGACTTAGTTCTTGAAACAAATACTTTGAGTATTCATGGATTGAACAATTAAATCAGCCGAGTAAATAGCAAGTTAAACAAACTGTAACACACCATAAATAACGCTACATGCTAATGTTAGCGTTATATGCATTAGCTAAACACAGACATAAGGTACGAAAATATTTCTTGAAGTTCAGACAAATATCAAAAGTCACACTTACAGGTTGGGACTCGGTGGAGCTAAAAGGTCCAAATAGAGATGGTATTGCCCCTCTCTCAAGGATAGTCGTTTCACATATCCTGCACTGAACACGCCAAGATTATCAAAGCAATCATCGGTGAAATGACGCGCACACAGTACAACCCTGGGGTTATACTGATTCGGTATTCTTTGAAAAATTAATTGTAACCATTTTTCCTTCAGACGTTCTTACTTAGGTAGCTGAAATAAGACGGACTTAGTTTCACGCCGTAGAACACAGACTCTAGACATGATACACATGCATCACGAACGTGCGACAGTGTTTGGGGGAGGAGACATAAGTTTTCCCGGCAGTCTCAGTAACACGTTTATGTATAGTGACGTAGATATGCGTCCACGACTCGTTTGTGTGATTCAGAGTCGACTCCCATTTTTACAAGCAAATAACTTCTTTATTTATTCACCTTCGGACTAACAACTTGGCAGACAGCTTACTTTCAAACACGGCAACATAACAGACTGCATGAAATATCATTTTCATGATGTCATGTTACGTACGCTTTAAATAAACAATTTGTTGAATGGGTCCTTTAGTGCGGTCGCAACCGTATGGTACACTATAGTGGTTGAGGTTGGTATCGCAGTATAAATAAAAATTAACGGAGAGGCAAGTTTAGCCAAGTAACGCATCATCTCGGTTTATTTTGATTTTTATCAGATATCATCTACAGGCGCTCTAATGTTTGTGAATGTGTACCGGAAATTCAGTCGGGGTCACAAAAGCAATGTTTGTTCGTGTAATTAAGATGAAACCATCTATAAGCTATAGAGGCAAATACATGTATATATGTCCCATGAGCTGACCGCACAATTCAGAGAGAGATACATTTCACAGCTTTCAAAGCAAAAAATAAATAAATAAATTCTGACATTTGACTTTGACCCTAATGTCAGTTCTATATCCAAACTAAATTACAGCATTATATTTCCAGGAATGTTAGCGGAAGGATTTCCTGGAAAGCTGAACTGGTGGAGCACGATGCTTACAACAGCAGGGTCGTGCGGTCAGTTAATAAATCGTGTACCTTGAATGTGCTGCACACTTCTTTTCATGAAGTGAAGTGTAAATATAACACGTGGAATACGATATTCTGTGACCCCTGACCTTACCAATTGAGAACGTTTACAAACACCTGCTTACACATCTGCTTATCTACAGTATCTGCACTACCAAGAGAAGATCTCTGTGCAGTCAACAGCTGGAAGAATCAGATCATTTCACACCACACGAGACCAACGCTTGTCCTGTTCTTTAACCCGACACCACCCGGGGGGAGATACTCTGACATATTAATAACTTTCTCTGGGGTAAACACACAAAACCAGAATACGAAATGCAAAGAATGAAGACGGAACGCCAAATTCCATTTGTCTTTGGAAAGAGAGAACAATTTAGCACAGAGAAGTTTGAAGAGGATGAGGTCAGTGTACACGCGTGATGAGGGAGGGGTCTCGATTCAGGACGTTGAATTGGTTTTAGTTGAACCACAAATATCTGCAAACGTTTACCGACATTTTTGTGCTGATAACGGAGGAACATTTGCAGAACATTTCCGCTGCCAACAGTTTTTACTGCAAAGATGCTCAAGTTGTTAGGTAACGTCATATGTTAATGATCATATTTATGGCATATTTAAGGTCAGGACTTTGTTTCGCTTGCTGGTCGAATAAAGCTGGTTCTCACTATCAAAAAAACGAAAGAAATGTGAAAAAATGTATATAAATGCAGACATCAAACAGACCTCTCTGTGATCTTGTCTGCATGTGCACTGGTGTCTAGAGACAGAAATTGAGGTTCCTCAAAAAAGTCACATGTTTGTAGCCAGGAAGCTTCGGAAAATGCATGAAAGATGCTTATAACGTTTGAATCTAACAACAACTCTTATATAATTGTCAAATGAATCTGTCTTTCTTTATACCTGATGTGTTTGTTTTGTGTCAAGTTTTCTTCATTCCATAGTTTTTTTCTAAGTATGTTGGTAAAATTGCCTTTGAAGTTGTGAATCAGAGTCTGTAGGAGAGCATCCACTCACAAACTTAAAGTTTTGACAATTTAAGGTATCTGTAGAAAGATTCAAGTAGGGAAGGAAGGAGTCGGGAACTGAAAGACATTTTAAAACATTTAATCAAATAATAACAGAACATAAACAGCCGGCGGCCCCTCACGGACGACCGCCGGCGAAATAACATAAACATAAATAGACAGCCGGCCGCCCCTCACGGACGACGGCCGGCAAATAAAACATAAACAAAAACATGTTCGGTCCCGGTCCTCTCTCTTCGACGGTCCGGTCGCTCGTTCTCTTATATGCTCCCATCTCCTCCGTGATTCGAGCCACAGCTGGCGCTAATTCACAATTAGTCACCGGACTCGAACCACGGTCTCGCCCCGCCTACTCTACTACAGTATCAAATTTACAACATATCTTTATGGAACATGATCTTTAGTTCATGTCCTAATGATTTTTGGCATACATTAAAATCTATATTTATATCCATACAATGTTTTTTTGTCCTTTACAAAGAATGTTCCTGTGCTACTTAAGACTGGTTTTGTGATCCAGGGTCACAAATGTCAAAAAATTCTTGAATCAAGAAGCATTTTTTTAATGAGCAAAACGACTTGATTTTAGACAAAAAATTGAAATTTCAGTGAATATTTGCTTACTAGCAATGAAATCTTCCAATGGGGTAAGAAAAATAATCCTCAATTAAGCTTAACCTTTTTCTCAGTCACAAAATTCAAGATACTTTTTCTTCTTTTGCATGTTCTTAGTACAAATTCACTCTAAAAACAAGACGTATTTTCTCAGGTCGTTTTCCTCATCTAAAAAACCCGTCTAGATTATAGAATTGTTTGACATTTTACTGGATAACAAGACAAAAATACTGAGAAAGAAAGTCATTTTTTGCAGTGTAAGGATAGTGTGGTGCATGAAAGCAGAAAGGGACACTTTGTGTTCATAAAAATACTTTTCTTTTATCAAGAAAAGTAGAGCACAGATGCTAGATGTACAGATCTTTTCTACTGGCGCCAGTGGTTCAGTGAACTAAACTGCAACAAAATAACTTTCTTACTTGGTATTTTGGTTTTGTTTTCCAGCACAAATGTCAAAATTTCTTGAATCAAGATACATTTTCTTGATGAGCAAAATTAACTGAGAAAATAAGTCTTGTGTATACACAAGAAATATGAAATTCCAGTGAATTTGTGCTTAAATTATCTGCCAACAGGGTAAGAAAAATAATCTTGAATGAAGTGACAGAGCAAATTGTAAACCTTAATTCAACATCATTATTTTTTCGGCTTGTTTTTACATTTACATTTAGTCATTTGGCAGACGCTTTTATCCAAAGCGACTTACAGTGCACTTATTACAGGGACAATCCCCCTGGAGCAACATGGAGTAAAGTGTCTTGCTCAAGGACACACTGGTGGTGGCTGCTGGGATCCAACCAGCAACCTTTTGATATTCCAGTTCAGTGGTTTGACCAACTAGACCACCATCTCTTTTTAGCAAATATTCACAGAAATTTCATATTTCTTGTCTAAAAACCAGACCTAATTTCTCAGGCCCTATTGCTAAGAAATCGCATCTTGATTCAAGAAATTTAAGACATTTGAACTGAAAATAAAACAAAAATATTAAGTAAGAAAATCATTTCTGCAGTGTGTTCACCATTTGTTGTGAAACACATCGATAGCTATTCAACACTTATTTTTCAATTATTTAAGTACTTTATTGTTATTTTATTTTATTTAACATAATCTATCAGGTGCGGCATCTTTGCAGTTCTACGGTTGCACACTTAAATCCTACTAACACATCCTCACGAATCTTCATTTACATACTCGTCTAGTAACAGTCCGTTCACATGAGTAAACCTCATCACTGACTCATTCACAGCAGAAGAAACTTGAGAAAAAAAGAAAATGCAGCCCTGATTTTAATATTGATGATTCAGCTGTCACGCGGTGATAAATTACATACAAAAGTATATATAGTGGATAAAGTGATGATTCGATCTTTTCTTTGCTTTCTCAGCAGATCACATCATGTTTTACACATACATTTGTTCAGTAACATCCTTACGCGGACCTCGACATTTATATATTACTGTAAACGCTTGCAGGTGTGATCGCTCTAGAGAACTAGACACAGATTTATAATAGGCTCGTGTCATTATCTATTTAGTTGTTTACGTCTCAGATGTTCACTCGTAATCAAGAAACATGATTTCACAACTCGTTACAACAGCCTTCGTTGCTGCTTTTTGATGTCGCGTCAAAACTAGGTCAATAAATGCTATGATACAGTGTGCCGATAAAAAAGAAAATAATAAAAGTTTGCTGATTCATTATTGTGGAACTTACACTACTGCCTAAAAGTATTGGTCACATGAAGGACGTCTATGTTCATGATCTTTCTTCATCACAACTAAATTGTCACAGTTGTCAATGCTGAATTTAAGTACTATGATAAGTTCTCAGAAATGACATCTCACATCAAAATGAGGCGATCTCAAAAATAAAAGCTGGGACTGTACACTCTAAAAAAAGGTGCTTTAAAAGATTTTTCGATGGCATAGAAAACCAAAACCATTTCAAGGGATTCTACAGCACAAAATTAAAATTCTGTCATCATTTACTCACCTTCGAGATGTTCCTAATCTGTATAAATGTCTTTGTTCTGATAAACACGGAGAAAGATATTACGAAGAATGCTTATAACCAGACAGATCTCAACGCCCATTGACTCCCACAGTAGGAAAAATAACTTTATCGCTTTTTGTTCTGTTGAACACAAAAAAAGATATTTTGAAAAATGTAGGACAGCAACACTTCTGGGCCACTTTTGAACACTATTGTATTTTTCCTACTATGGGAGTCAATGGGGGGAAAAATCTGTTTGGTCTTAAGCATTCTTCCAAATCTCTTTCTCTGTGTTCATAAGATCAAATACATATATACAGATTTGGAACAACTCGAAGTTGAGGAAAAAATGACAGAAATACAATTTTGGGTGAAGTATCCCTCAAACATCTGGTCATTTGTGGTGAAGAAAGGTTATTCAGATTGTGAAATGGTCAGAAAGAGATAGTTCTTTGTGGAACCAAAACTGGTTCTTCTATGGCATCGCTGTGAAGAACCTTTGAAGCATCTTTATTTTTAAGAGTGTATTAGCGAGACAGGCTCAGGCCCGTAGGGTTCGACATCATGTTATGATTGAGTTTATGATACTAGTTTAATGACTTGACAAGTTCAGATTGATAAAAAATGTGTTTTTGAGTGTTGAAAGCTGAAGTGTATAGTTAAGGGAACATAAGAGAGCTCAGGCGGACGGACAGAGCTTTAATTAAAAGCCAAATGGACGGTCAACAAACAGACATTGAACATTCATTAGCTTTTGTCTTGTGGCTGATTGAGGAATGTCTGTGGAAAGTACAGATGGTGGCCGCTCTCGCTGGCATGGGATCGCTCATTTTTACTAATGACGGTGATACAGAATTAGAAATCATTGAGAGTGCACATTAGCAAGTCTTAGAACAGCGTGTATTTAACGTTAATGACCCCACGCTCGCCGTTTTCCAGCTCCGGCAAAGAGATGACAACGTGTTTCTTTCAAATGTTGGTTTAGTGGCGTTCTGAAGACAATTTGACCAGTGCCTACTGTGCAGAAGGCTGTTGGAATTGTGGGTCTTTGCCAAGCCATTGCTATGTGGATTTTAAGGAGGAGTTTACACTACACCCTATTTAACTAAACATGTAATAGTTTTAATGAACTTTGATGGTTCATTTACACAAAAAAGGGGTTTTAAAGGTTACAAAAAAATTATGCTACAAAACCTACAGTGAATTACAAAAAAAACAAAATTGTGAAAAACGGTGATGGAATATTTGTGCGAATTGTAGAAAAATGGATATGTGCCCAAGTCACATAGCCATCTTTCGGCCTGGAAGGCATAATTTGGCATTTAATTAACTATGCTCCAATGGCCGTTGCGACCATTCTCGACCAATCACGTTCCTCACATTTTTTTTGGAAACAACAGGTTTCTGTCTTTGGTAAGCTGTGAATAGGTATTGATGTAAGGCATTTTTTAGAAAAATGGTACTGTTTTCTACCTCAACAGTTAATCTGAGCTGCAGAAAAAGACGCCGCCGTTTAAGAAGATGTCAAGTGTGTACAAGGCCAAAAAGGTTCTTTGGAGAAGACAAAGGATTATTCTATATCCTAGCTGTGAAAATCCTTTTTAGCACCTTTATTTTATAAAATAAAGAACACGACCCCTCAAAACCTCGGTTATTCTCTCTATGGACCGGTTTCTCAGACCAGGCTTTAAGCTAGTCCCAGACTAAAATCAGTGTTTGACCTGTCTTAACTGAATATAACTTGCCCTGAAATTTCTGAAAATATGTTTTGTCTTGAGATGCACACCAGATATGTTTTCTTCTTAGGCATTTTCATAAATATCTAAATTCCACTAAGGCATTGTCCTAGCTTAAGCTACGACACGTCTGTGAAACGGGGCCTATATGTCTCAAGTCCCTTCCTCTAAGAATGCTTTTCTTCACCGCTTTGATCGTGCACTTGGCAAAAATCTGAAATAAATCTCTGTCAAAGCAAATCTCACCTCAAACTGTGCGCTTTGATATAACTGAGGATGTGTTCCGTGTCTAAATGAAGTTTGAGCAAGGAGTAATTCTCGACTTATAAAGCGCTGCTGCTAAAATCCCACATCTAAGACAACAGGCTCATTTCTGCATGTTAGACAAGTTTACAAATCCAAACGTAAGTCTCTGAGTCTTCTCCAAAAGACATTGTGTTGTATGACGAAAATGCATTAAACCTTCAAGCCGTCATTGGCTGAACTCCTTCAACTTTAAGGCATCTTCTCTGTTCAGCTTCTGATTACATTTCAGAGCTTCGAAAAAACCCGACACCGTTCTAATGGAAGATAGTGGTCAGATCTTCTCCAGAATCGTCGCTTCCATTACATTAAACTCGTTCATTTATAGAGGCGCTTGTATTTCAAAAGTCCCAGATTTCGGGGGTTTGTCGCTCAACTCGCAGACACAGCGTATCACATTGGGATCTGAGGGTGACATGATGAAATATATATAAGTCTTGTGTCTTCCAGATTATACCGTTATTGGGCTCTGTCTGGAGCCGGTCCCGTTACATAAAATGGCCTTCGAGAATTACAAGAGAAACTCTGTGAAGTTGAGTGGAAAGGATGAAAAACTCTTGCTTGTCATCTTACGCTGAGAAAGAAGAGACATGTTAAAGCTCATACAATCATTCAAAAACAAAAAGACATCTTTACAGAAACTGTGCAATGTTTTAAGGCCATGTGCTCTCTGAAAAGCGTGAGCTGGTGGATTATTTCTTCATTTGATCACTTTAAGGTCAGTTGAGACTGGATCTGCTATATTCCGAGGTTAGTTTTCTTCTAAAGGTCCTGGTAGTCTTCTTCGGACACATAGCATCATCTTTAATACATATCGGGTGATTTTATCTCTGCACGGAGGGTTCAATTGAGTCACGGTTGAGTCTTCCAGCAGAAGAATAATCAACCGACGCCATAAAAGATGGTTCACCGACCACAGAATGGAGGTATAGTGTGGACCAACCCAATCCCATGACCCGAATCCCACTGGGAACCTGTGAGGTCGTCTGAAGAAAATTCACAAGGGAGAAGCAATGTTTCTTTAGCAGGATCTGGATAGATTTTGTACGCTGAAATGGTTTCGATTTTTTCAGACCGGAAGGGAAAGTTCAGCCAACATTCTGTCATCCTTTATTCTCTCTCATGTGTTCCTAAACCTGCATGTGAGTGTTTCTTCATGGAACACAAAAGAAGATATTTTGAGAAAATTCAACGTCGTTTGGTTATCAACATTCTTCGAAATATCTTCGTTTGTGTTAATACAGGTTTGGAATGACATGAAGATGAATACATTTTGGGGGTGAACTCTGCACAAAAATGACATTAAACTGACTGGTCTGGATACATTTCATATGCTTAAACGCTGAGCTCAGCTCTCTTGAAATGTACCAGTAAGCACCTGTCCAAACCATTATAGTACCCGTTCTACAGCACTCCAAACACCTTAGAAACCACAGGAAGGCCCCGCCCTGGCAACGATCGACAAAACATTATGTGATTGAGTTTGCCCTGACAAGTACCACTTGACATTATTCCGAGGATGTGATGTGATCTGAGGAAAAATATGAAATAAAAAAAATAAGACAACAATTCTCCTTCGACTTTCTAATGGCATTTAAAGTCACTATATGTCAGCAAATCTGAAAAAGTCATCCGGACATGCACATACATTTACACTGACGTACATTTAAGCACAGCAAGGTCACGCAAAAATAACCAAAGGAGTGCTATGGGTGTATTTCTGTGATGCGCATTAACACATGACAGTAGATTCTCAAGCTGTCACCTCTAATCAATCACAAGATGCCTCATGACACACACACAAATGTCACGAGGAAACATCTTTAACCTTCCTTAGTATTAACATCACGCTAAGACCTCACAGCCATTCACAAATATATTGTGAATTTGATTCATACATTTTAGTGAATGACAAAGTTTAGGAGTTGAACTTCTTTCTTGCGTTTTTTTCTCCAAAAAATCATATGTTTTCGATTGATTGACTCTGCACAGATTCATAAGAAATTCCCTTCTGCTAAAATGTTATTGTCTGTGAGATCAGGTTAGATATTAAAGTTTACAGTAGGTAGATGTTCTATTATCCTAAAGAAACACGAGTGGTGTCTGAATGTGCAAGCATCACGTCTGTGTTGTTACAGTGCGGCGATTGGTTGTAAAGGGTGTCACTCTGGGAGGATGGTTGCTGTGTAGGTGGTTGTTTACTGCTCCAAGTCGAGAGGCCGTGCCCCGAGGTCTAGATACCTGTGTGGGTTTGAATTGGAAAAAATTTGCAACATTTCACATCAACACACACGTTTCAGTTATTACATTTACATTTAGTCATTTGGCAGACGCTTTTATCCAAAGCGACTTACAGTGCACTTATTACAGGGACAATCCCCCTGGAGCAACATGGAGTAAAGTGTCTTGCTCAAGGACACACTGGTGGTGGCTGCTGGGATCGAACCAGCAACCTTTTGATTTACCAGTTCAGTGGTTTAACCCACTAGACCACCATCTCACTTATTATTTATGTCCGTAGCACAAGCAGTGCAACGAGTTCCGTGTCAAATTTAATACTTGTGGAAAGTGGTGAAAACACCAACATTTTCAAAATAGGAAAAATAAATGAACTAAGAAGTCAAAATAACAACTTTATTTTAGAATACAGTTTTATTAAGGGAAATGCATATGCTAGTTTGTACAAAAAATGTGCAGTCATGATTATAAATGCGAATGCACGCAACGCAGAGGCAAACGCATTAGCGAGTCAGGAACGTATTTATGTATTGCAATGCACATGTTAAACACAAAAGCCACCCCCCGTTTCATGTATTTGGTGAGGGGCCGATATGTGACGAATAATCCAGGGCCGAATTTGCCTCCCAGTCCGCCCCTGTGTGCGGTCATCAGTGTGTATCAACTAATGTGAAAAACACTTTCGATTAAAAAAATTCACTGGTAAATATTGAAATAAACATAATTTAGATTAATAAACTGCCGTAGAAGTATTTTTGTTCATGTGAACTAGTGTAGTTAACCAATGTTCACAGCGGAATCACCAGTGCTAAAAAAAGGTTAACACTCAAAGAGTATATATGATTGACACTATCGAAGTGTGTTTTATATATACACTGTGAGAGTTGATTTGAGCTTTTTAACACCGGCGATTTCCCTGTCAACGATTACAGTACAACCTTATCGTAAAATGCTAACGATAAACCTAATAAAGAAAAAAAAATTCATCATTATGCATCAGTAACTTCAGCATTGGACGACATAAATAACCACGTTTCTGTTTTTTTCACGTCGGGCATTGTGTAATGTACAGTACTGTGTGTTTACAACAGAGATGTAAAGCAATCCATCATCCTGACGCCACGCATTTTGGCCAGCGCAGAAGCACCCCAAGAGACGACGGTTTCATATACTCATTCTTTCACTAGACGATATCTCGCAGACCCTTCACACTGCAAAAACAGAAGCTCGGTTAACTGCTTTCACAAAAAAATCTCTGCCAAAATTCACTGGAAAAAAACTAGATCATTCGGTCTTTTAACATATTCCAGCCCACAGGCCGTGCCGGGTCACAGCAAATGACTATTTTGATGCTCGCGGGAGTCTTTTAAGTTGAAAAATGAAATTCAAACAGCTCCTTTTAATAGCCTCGGGACAGACAGATATTGTATATTGGATCGGACATGGTGTGAATACATATGAACTTCACAGACTGGGAATCAAAGGGCGTGTGTGCTTCATGCCTTCGAAACTGTTAAATGTGATGAAATAAAAGCCTTCTGGAATTCATTAATGTCATCAAATAGGATTCAACCACAAAATCAAAAGTCAAAAGATATGAACATGTATAGATTAAAAGAAATGAAGGCCTATTGTCAGCACCAGGATTTTGTACAAAATATATCTCTTCAATATCTTGATTATTTCTACTTGAAATAAATTCATGTCAATCAAATGCAAATGGAAACTTTCACACAAGTCTCATCTGCGTCTCAGATATTTGTCTTGAGAAAAAGAGTCTTGAGAAGAGATGTCAACAATGTGTCAAACTGAACTCAGATTTGTCTCGTCTGCAATCAATATTAGTGAAGTTCTCGAAACATTTCTTATCACATTTGCACAAATCCACATTATTTCACCTTTACAATCCACATTCATCATCAACCACTTTAATAGCACCTGAAAAAAGGGCAATAAAGCGTTACGATTGATATATATCAGCCGCTGCGACTTCTTAAAGAGTCCGGGCTTTAGCTCAGTAATTCAATTTGGGAAGTAGCTGATGGATGGACAAATAAAATGTTATTTTGTTTGGCAATGCTTGAGGGAACGAAAGCAAGGACATGATTCACGGGGTGCTAGGCTGCTTTTCTGGATGGTGTTCGCACAAATGTTATTCTTTTAACCGTTAGCAGGATAACAGAACACAGTATGCTAAACATTTGAGCGTACGGGCAGTCGCTGGTCACAAATCAAGCGGTTATCTCTTTAAAATACATCACACTACCACATCCGCTTATGCGCTGGACCTTTACAGAATATTTCTGCATTCAAAACTTTGGAATGAACCAGCTTGCTGCACTTGTACGACAATATACTGTATATATATATATAAATATATGTGTCCTGCAGTAAAACTGAACAAAAAATGGATGAAAATACAAGAGAAAAATAAGAGACTCGTTCGCCACCGAACAGCATGGACTCCATACAACCTCACAGAAATCATCCTGACACACACAGACACATGTGGGATTGCGAGGTTCACGGCGGGAGACCCCGACCACTCGCTTATCTGTGAAAAGTGGGTCTTTGTGCAGAAATGACAGCATACCTTCACTTTAAAAGAGCTCAAGCTGAGAGCGCTGAAATTAAACTGTTTCTCCACCTTTAAGGTAGCAACATTTCGCTCTGCTGCTAAATTATTATTTTCTGCTGTCTTAAAAGGAAAAGAAAAGTCGTAAACTGTGGCTGTAAAAGAGAGGCTGACTGCGGACAGATGTGTTTGAACACAAAAACGGCCAACGATTTTCAGTGATTTTCTTTTCTTTTGTGGTTGTGTGGAACTAAAAACACAACACAGTTTAAGTTCACCAACTCATTTTGCCATTGCAGCAAACTCATCAAAAGTACAGAATAAGACAAAAGTATTAAAATATTATATTTAGAGGTAATATATATATACAGTATATAGTGTATATATATATTAATCACATCAAAAATAAAAGTTTGTTTTAATGTATTTATTTATATTTACCAACAAATAAATTATAATAATTATAATTCTGTGCTTATAAACACATACACATACATGTACTGTCTATAAAGATATATTTATTTATATTTCCTGATAATAAACTCGTATATAAACAATGATTAATTTTTGTATTTTATATTCTTCTTAGATGCATAAGAAGTAAATATATGCATGTAGGTATATGTGTTTATAAATATAAACATATATTATGTAAACACAAACTTTTATTCTGAATGAGATTAATCCCGAAGACCTAGTTTTGACAAAAAATGAAATCCAAAACAAAAATCAAGCAGCGTCTTGAAGTCTCACCCTAAGATGCTTTTTAAACCAATCTGAATAAGTTATATTTTCTTTTTATACGTGACACAGATGACTAGTATATTTTTGTGAAGATATAGATACTTTCTCACAGTTCTACGTTTATCTATAAAACAAATGTAAAACCTTCAAGCACACACCTTTAGGTCAAAAGATCAGGAACGTTATATTAAAGTGACTTTAAACTGTTTAAATGATACGTATTTCGAACAAAGATACTGAATAAAACAAAGATCAAATAGAAAAGTATTTGTAGTGTAATAGTAAATTATTATTTACTCATCCTCACATTGTTCAAGTTTTTCTTTACAACACAAGATGAGATGTTAGTGACTGAATGTTGTGTCAATTGTCATTGTATGCAAACAAGACAAATGTTTAGTTAATACCCCAAACACTTGTCATATATACATACTGACAAAATCTATATTTTTGGGAGAACTTACACAAATCTTCTGAATGCATGTCATCTTTTTATTTGCACAGTGATTTTCTAGCAGTTCTTCTGGGTACAATCATCAAACCACACTTTTGAGTTGCGTGACATTGCATCACTCACGCTGTAATGTGTAGTAATGCGTTCAGCTTTCTGTTTATGAAACCACAGACACGACCCACCACAGTCAATCCAAATAACCGGCCCTTCCTTTGTTCGGCTTCCACAAATAACTACAGCGTTACGAACCACAACAATACAAGCGACCCCGGACCGGTCGGTCGGGATGGCAGAAGATTGGACGAAGTCAAGCTTGCTAACTTGTTGGCAGTGTAGCTTAAGCGATGAAATACAATAAGTTTCATATCGTTCCCATACATCCGTACGGAATGAAACGGAAATAATGCATGTGGGCAGGTGTGAGTGTACGCTGCTTCAAACATCGCCAAACTTTCTGATGTCTTTAATGGAAACACGGACACAGACAAGCTCGTGTCAATGCACATTTACAGCGTGCATCAGTCATCTCTGTTTGTCATCATTAAAGATACACAATTATGCTAATTAAGCTACTACTCCTACAAATAAAGGATCATAAAGTATGTTTTCTTCAGTAAAGAACCTTTAACATTCTCAGCACCTTTCTGCTGCAATAAGGTTCTGTGTAGTGAAAAATGTTTTTCAGATGAAGAACATGTAAGAAAGAAACGATCCTATTAAGAATCTTTAACAAAATAACAAAATTGTTCAGCTGTGCTAATCCTTCTATTTAAAAACGATTGTGTAGTAGTTTTTCACAAAATTATTTTGAGTAAACTTTACTTACTTATGGATATGAACCCAAAAAATTATCCCATTGACTTGACCATGGTTGTTTTTGTTCTTGTTATGGAACGTCAATGGTGACCATTTATTATGCGAACAAGTCCTTTAAGAAGTTATATTTTAACGAAGTGTAAAAAACATTTAATACAATACTACATACCTGTTATACTAAATAAACATTATGATTTATAAAAAAAATGACAAAATGTTTACAACCTGTCCACAGGCTAAGTGTCGATAATTCTACCTTCTCTTCAATTGTCAAATATCAGAGTGACCTCGTGGTCGCTTTTCATCTCTTCAGATGTCAATAATTAACTGGAGCGAACTCGACTCATCATCAGCACAGCCATTATCTCTAATAAACCTGAAGAAAAGCGATGGAGAGACTCATCTTTGATAACCTCGTCCACATCAGAAATGACTCCACATATGTGTTTGCCTTTTCAGTTCTGACTTCAACCAAATTGGCCGCAATAAAGTCCAGTCACAATATTCGATTTTCACGACACGGTTAATGTTGCCAAAAGAATTCACGATAACGATATTATTGCCATTTCTTTATTAAAAGAAAAAAAAGAAAAAAAAGAACTGCTACAACAAAATGTGTCTAGTTTTCCTACATAAAATGTCAATGGAAGAACTTTACATTATCTATGATTTCCATTGTCATAAGAACAGATGAAGCGTCCCGGTTTGGAGTGAAAATACTATTATAAGAACTCTAAAGATGTCCAATAGGAATATACAAGAAATGTCTATAATGTCCTCTGTGAAGAGACACAGAAATCCTAATGATAAGACTGTGGTTATATTGAAATATAGGATTTTTTCTGTGCAGGATGTTTGTCTTTATCATGATTAATCTCTCAACAAAGTAACTGGATTACTTTTTAATTTCCAATCAAGTTAAAGTGTTTTCTTATCCCTTTTTAAAGTTAAACTGTTTAGCTGTCCCAGTAATGCAGGATTATTTGCTTGATGGCCTTTCTCGTTTCATTTTTAAAGCCTCTTTGTTATTCTCGCTGTAATGAAGTTAAAAACCGCTGGCTTACATTACTTGGTGGAATAACTTTATTGCTGTTGTCTTTATTAATAATAAATATAACTTTTTACGGAACATTTGTATCCTTTACTACATGCTGTTGTATTTGTTTTAGAGACACGGTTTCGGTGTTAAAACCCCTATACTGTTTGCCTTTCCAGGCTTTCGGTTTTTATTATGTGATGTTAGTTTATCTCTAGAAAACAAATGAAATAGAGAATGAAATAGAATGTAAGGGCAACATTTTGTGGATGTTTTAAAATCCTGACAGAATATGGCGCAGTGTGAAGAAACTCTACATCACGGCTTTAATGAAATAATAATAATAATAAATGCGTGAGGTGACCCTTTTAACTTTCTAACTGTGGTTTAAAAGGAAAGTTCACAATATGGAATTACGCGGCACATCCAGAGCACATGGGATTAATTACCAGCAATAAAGAGCCTTGACCCTTCAATATTTACAGGGCTTGAGTTAAATGTTTTATGAATGAGGCGTCTCCTCAGCTGAACGTTTAACAGCTTCGGTGGAACACATTAGACCGCTCATTTTTTATTCCGTACAGAAACTACGCGCTTACGTCCTTGTGTCATGTTTGTCCCGAACACGCTTTCAGGCGATACGAGAGCCACAGGGATGTGATGTGGTTTACAGCAGGAGTTTTCTAATGCTCTTGTGGCGGTCTCAAATGGAACGAATAACTTATCTCTCTGCGGTCCTCAAGGACAGATCGCTGCTGTGATTAATAGCAAAGCTAATGAATATTCATTGGTTTGTGTTATCAGATGTCAAGGCACGGCCATGTGAAACAGCCAAAACAAACATGTAAATGTACCCTGTTAATAGCAACCGAGGTGAAGAACGAGCAGTCAATACTGATTATTTCACTTGTAGTTAGTAACGTAACATCTCAGAAATATTTTGAGAGTTGAATTTTACTCGTCATTAAGCTTGCCTTGTACAGTAAATCAATAATCAGTATGTTGTTTCACAGCGAACCCCTCACCTATGAGCATGACTGTTCGACGTTTGCAAAATAAACTCAAGGGGGCGACATTTTTACGAACTTTTTAAGAAGCGTTTTTTCTTCTTAGATTAGTTTTGTAGGACGGATGAAGAAATTATACAAAAGCCATAAGCTTGATGGTTTTCACTGAGTGCGTCAAAACATATTTGGTCAAAGTAGACGAAACGTTCAACGTGCTAGGGCTGATATATATCACGATTCACACTATACATACATGTCTAAATCGATTAAGAAATTGTTTCTGTGTTTTATGCACTAAAGGAACTTGGATCAGTAGGCAGTACTGCTCGATCTAAAACCACTACCAGATTGAGTCGTTTGTAACGTATATTTGAAAAATCAACACTCGTCAAACATCATCGTTATAAATAAACTTGAAAAGGTTTGAAGGACAGACAATTGGAATTTCCTGAAACTACTGGATCGCAGTGTCAGAAATCGCTTACTTCTAGACGATTTCTCTATAGTATATATCATACTATATATCAGGCAAAAATTAGTATGAGTCACGAATAGTATGTGCCAAACCTCAGTATATAAAAAACAGTAGGCGAGAAATATCCGGATAGTCTACAACATCCGCCGAGATTCGTGAGAGTGGATCGGATGGACACTTTATCCCATAATGCCACGGGAGCTGAGCGAGGTTCATATTATAAAAGTAAATCAAATAAATATAACGGTAAACTTTAAGGCGGACGTGCGTTTTTAATGTTAGTGCCAATAAAATAATTTCTCATGACTAATGATGTTTTTATCAACGCTCACGAATAGGTCGTTGTAAATATGTCATAGGTCAGAGAGCATACGGGTCACATGACCACAAAACATGGTATTAACGATCTGGTACTGCGAAAAAATGCGTCCTCCAGATACTTACAGTGCACTTCTTTTCAATGTGAACGCACGACTCTATTTAATCTACACAATGGCGTAGGATAGTGCATAAGTGCACCATTTTGGACGCTGCTTGTGTGTTAATTGTTCTTCTTCTGTGTCCCATATTCAGATTTTTTACATGAGACCGCCCTCTGGCTTTCGGATGCGGCGGCATTTAACCGTAAATCATCGAGGAAACTGATCATAAGAATGTCAAGATGTATCGTCGCAGCCCTACAAAGTGCATCTCAGCAGAACGTAGTGGTGGAAACAAACCTCAATATCCAACGGTACAAAGTTACTCTCCAGTATCCATTTCAAAATATCTGTATTTATTTTTATTTCTATGAGTCTAGTTTGTCATGTTACGCGCACCTTTGAATCGACTAAGGGCTGTTCGACGATAATCATCATTTAGAATTGATCGTACGTACAACGCGCAGTTGACACGCACCGCGGGTACAAGTCTGTCGCTGTCTTCTCTACATTTGTCTGGATTTAAATGTGTATGTGGAAGGCAGGGCATTAAACAGAGGCTTGGAAAACTGTCTGTCAATATGTTGGCCTGCTGGGCTGTGTCTGGATATCGATATGCTGCTTGGCTTTCAGATCGCTTATGCTGACGCCAGTCTGCTAAACAGAAATTATAGATGGCGTCTAAAAATAAATAAACTTAAATGGAGCTAGACTAATGCTGATTTGCCATTTTTTACATGAACGCTCAGCTTTGGCGTTGTGTGTGATACTGTTTTTAGTTTTTTATTCTCTAAGAGATGTTTACATTTCATACATTTGACTGACGAAGTGACTTGTAGTGCATCTGTGCAGCTCTGCCTTAAAACTCTTGCACATGTACGATGGCGAATCGCTCTTGGAAATGAAATCATTCTTGATTTCAAGCATGCAAGTCACTTCAAGAGCGGCACGCTTGCTCAATGACACACAAGTCCTCAAGGTTGCTTGAGTGACTTTTGTGATAAAGAGACGTTGTTTGGTAACTCGGAGCCTGCTGAACTAGGTTTGCTTTAAATAGTCACCGTCTAATGGCAAATCAATAAGAGAGGCTGGAATGATTAAGCATTTCTTCAGCGACTAGAGACAGTCCAAGTGGAGGTTCTTTGGAGCGGTAATGGTTCTAGTGTCGGGTTTTGCCAGCGAAATGAATCCAGTCGATTGGACTGAAACAAAAGGCCAAATTTAACAGAAACATGCGAAACTATTATGACTCTCAAAGGACAGAGGGTTGGGTGATAGAAACACAGATCAAACAGAATTATATGAGCGCGGTAGTAAATTGATCTGTTTTAATCGCTCACATGTTGGAAGATATGAAACACTTACTGATAAAAAATGTTTAGACTGATGCACTGCATCAGGCAAATGCATAAATGTCAAGTAAAATATCATTGTACAAACACATCAACTACATCATACATACAAGGTCTGTCAGGATATCAGATTTTCACTTCACGATTAAACTCATTTGTGATAATATCACGCTACCTATTGTTATTATTATTTTATTATTAAATTTCCTATGAGTCTGAAATTAGTTCATTTTGTGTTTTTTCCCTTTTTGGCTGACAAATCACACTTAAATTCATTGGAATAATTAAAGGGATAGTTTGTAACCATTGTGGCTTTTAATTCAGTCGCTTATTGTTTATAAAGTATATTATTACAACTATATCTATATTTAGTATTTGTTTGTTTTATAGTGCAATAAATTGCTACATGTATAATTCTCTAATTTAATTCACATTAAGTTAATTTACTGTAGGCTTTATAAGATAGAAATAAATAATTGAATATGTTTTTTAGAAACCTTTGAAGCTCGATATTTTGACTTGCAATATAAGGTTTTCTCTTGGCGGTATTCGGAAATACAAACACAAATAAATTGTAAATGAAGTAAAAAGCATATAATGAGTATATCATTCACTTCGGTTGAGTTTATTGGTAATATGTTTCGATCTTTAGCAAATAAACACACTATATAATCCTTATGAGGAAAAAAACAAAGAAAAGAAATAAGCAGGATTACTTCTCCCCAAGGTTCCCATGATATCTGCATGCTATTTTCCACATCTAAGTATCTCTGGGAATTGTGTGTGTTGTGTCAGGAAAACACTCTCTTCCTCAAGCCTGTAGAAAAAAAACCAATATGCAAAGATGTACTGTCGAATATGCATTCATATAGAAAACTAAATATATTTTTAACAAAAGCGTCGGTCGGTCAGACAGCCGTAGATCTTGATAAGATCCATCGCATCACATGAGCAGATATGATGGAGGTCTCATCTTATGAACATCAACATACGCATCAATTCTCAAAGGTGCCTGACAGCAGAGATCAGTAGCACTGTATCTGCTGTGAAGACGAATCCATCAAACCGCAAGAAGAACATTATTACCCAACACCAAATACATGAGGACCATCAAACGCTATCAAGGTTCATGTGTTGGTGCCTTTCCATTTCTCAGCTGTCCGGACAAATGTGTTCAAACGCAGTGTTCAACTTTATCACAGATACTGCCGTAGTGCTTCACTTTATCACGTCTGTCTGAAGAATGATACCTCATCACATCCGGCCAAAGAAAGCGCCATCTTGTTATGTTGTGCTAATAGTTCAGAGAAAGTCTGTGTTTCTTTTACTAACACGCTGTAGTTAAAGCAATACTTCACAGAAAAAAAGAAAATATTTTATTTACTCACCCTGAGCTGTGCCGTTACCGTTTTTTGTGGAACTTGTGCAATGTTTACACAACACACCTTCTTCATGAGCTTACAATGACATCATCTGCAAAGCCCAGAGAAGGACGAATAAGCCTCATAAGGGGCTGCGTTTATCCCATGATCAGCACCTGCGTTCGACCGGGCGCCCAGAGTTGAAAATGCTCAACTTTCGGGCGCTTTCATCTGAGCTCCTGGCATTTTCTGCCGCGTAAATAGGCCTCGGTGGACACGACACCTAAAAGTGCACTACATAGCTGAACATTTGTGAAAATGGCAGTCCTTATTAATAAGTTTGGTTAAACCCCAATTAAAAAATTCGGTATTGTTTCCACTCATACAATATTGACAAACCTAACCATTAAATTAACTACGACGAAAATGTCCATGTTTGACTCAACATGTGTTCAAACATACCAACCCAAAATTCAAAACTGTTCTAGGTGGCTAATTCGTATCAATTTGTACATTGTGAATCATAAACATGTACGATAACTAGAAAAACACAATATTGAAGTCCCACCCCTAAACCTAACTTTGTCGGCGGGATAACAAATTGTATGGAAATGCACGAATGAAACTGTACAAATTCATATGAATAAGCCTAAATTTACCAGCTTGTGAAACAGTTATGTTTTCGCCATGAGATTTTGATGAACGACCAGCATTTCTTAATATTAACCTCATGTTGGGTTTGCCCATACTTCACCCACCCATGTTTCCCAATAGCTTGCCAAGTCTTTTTTTGGGGGGGGGTTCCGCCATTTCAATATCCATGTGCACATAGAAATTCCCACAAAGAAATGAATTAGCGAGTCCTGACAGGCCTGCATTGAGTCCAGAACTGAACCCAATCGAACACCTTTGGGAGGAACTGAAATCCAAACAGTGAGCGAGACCTCATCGCCCGACATCACCAATACTCCCGTGTCAGAATGAGAGCAAATCCCAGCAGCCGGAATATTCAGATATACATACACTAGTATACATGCAATCATCATACTCATCACATTATTTATTTTATGCTAGATTCCTTTTTACATCCTTTAAGAACGCATACCATATTCAGCGCGACTCTCTTGTGCCCCAAAGTTTGTTAAAGTTAATTGTCACATACTTGTTAGACTCATTAATTTTGAGGACTTAAATGGTGAAGCTCATTTCCTCCTTCCAGGTCAACTCTGACACACATAATAGAGCAATGATTTTTCGTTTTGCCCTTTTTATTAAATCAGCCTAACTGCCCCTCCCATATTAATAAAAGGCAGGTTGTGTACGGTTGGATTCACAGGTTAATGACCCATTATTTAAGGGAAATGTAATGAGAGCTTAATTGTGTATGTAATGGAAACGGCGCTACAGCACGGCTACACAGCAAATGCTCAGATAATGCCAAAACCCCCAACTTCAGTGAATGCATTCACATAGCCTGCGTGATTAAGAACGTGTTGAAACTGCAAACATCGGAAATAAATGTCATCTGTTTTTATTATTACATGTCAGCAAAACTGATTGAGTTGTCAGTTTCATAATCCCACAACTGTATACAGACACCCCGGGCTCTTGTGCGTACTAAATGAATAACCCCGCATTACCCAAAATATATTTTTTTCTTGGAATTTTTGATAAATCCTACACACTCTAGATTTGAAAAAGCTCACACGTAATGTGTCTAAGCTTTAAACAAAGCTTTCCTGTAGCTCAGAGTAAGCGCATTGCGTCAACAACGCAAGGTCATGGGTTCGATCCCAGGGGATTGCACATACCTATCTATAAATGTATAGGGCTTTGCAATATAAGTCGCTTTGGATAAAAGCGTCTGCCAAATGCATAAATGTTAATGTAAAGAAACAGTAGTCATGCTCATGAGGCTCGTCATCTCTTGGACGAGTCCATGTGAAAATGAACTTATGCAATACCATGGTAAAAATATGAATTTGTTACATAGCACTTTTCTGGACACTCAAAGCGCTTTGCATGGAAGGGGGAATCTCCTCAACCATATAGTAAATAGTAAGCTGCAGTAATTATTAGTTTACTGTAGTATTTTATGATATAGTATAGTGTCATTACTACTGTAATCTAGCTTATAGTAAACTGTAGTACATACTGTGGCATACTATAGTATATCATAGTATTCTGTATAATAAATAAAATAACCTATAGTAAACACAGTAGCATACTTTAGTATTTACCACAGTATGATGTGGTAAATTCCTGCATGCTTGAATTAACAACTAAGTCCCGCCTTCCATTAAAACAAGCCAATCGTCAATCAGTAAAGACTGATGATCCTCTGGAGCGGGCTCTCGTGAGGTGCTTGCCAGCATGTGCGCAGACGTAATTGATGATGCGATATCGAAAAAACATTATTTTTCAATTAGCAATTTTTTACTTAGCAGACCAAAGTTAAGATACGGTTTAATTGTTGATCGAAAATATGTTGTTTAATTGTGAAATTTTAGAAATATCTGCATTCCCCATTCACGCAGATAGGACTGTGGACTTGCTTTGTCGTATATAGCTGCCCGAGAGGCGTTGCAAAAATGGCCGCCGAGCAGCATGACTTCCGTAAACGGACTTTGTCACTTCTCTATAATAGACTATACTATGGTTTTAAGTAATATTAAGGAGTAAACTGATGAGCTAAAGTACACTAATGGACTATGGAACGTAAACTGCTCTATTAACTATAGTGGATGGAAATGTGGATAAATAAAGTGTAGTAAATACTTTAGTGTTATGTGTATTGACAACAGTAAAGGAATAGCAAGCGTTAGTAAAATGATTGTGGACTTTAATATTAATATGGTAATGTTCAAAAACACTTTATCAATTTTACTACAGTAAATACTATAGTATATTAGATATACTTTTCATGAGCCAGACGTGTCACTCAGCATCTGTGCCGTATTGATGTACAATTTCCCTGCATGGTAACAATTGTAAGAAAGGGTTCTGGCTAAAGTTCAGCGAGGGAGCCTGGGGGCTTCATGCCTGACAAACGTATTATTTGCTTGATAAACTGACACAGGCAGAACCGCAGAGTTGGACGAGCGAGTAACCTTTACACTTGCTTGGAAAAAATATATAAATAACACAAATCTGGAAGTATAAAGGGTGATTTTTTTTGTGGGAATGCTGATGGGTCATCATGCCGTTTTTTTGACAATCTATTTTGGCAGCCAGTGCAATTACTGACGAAACGCTTGTTGACGATTTTAAGATTATGAACAAATGAAGAGTTTGGTTCCAAAATGAGAGAATCAAAATCATGTTATTTATTAAGATATCATGTTTAGTTAGCTGTATTGTTTTGAGTTATCGTGACTTAAATTAAAACAAACCAAATGCTGTTTAATTAATATTAATAGGAATGCACAATGAAAATCATGACATTTCAAGAAAAAAATCTAATTTTCGAACCAAACTCTATGAAAATACGTAAATAAACTGCGTATTTAGCTACGTATACAAATACCAATACTTAACCGTTAAGATATTTGCGGTGTTTTAACTTCTACACAATAAAGCGTGAGGGTGAACTGGAAGCGTGATGGTAGACATAATATTTTAAATGATGCTGTTGCCATTACAACGCTATATGTAAATAAAGTCTCTATAATGGGAGAAAATAATCTCTCAAATGCATGAAGAATGCACAGCACTGCATATTCAAAACAGTTGATGATAATACATGAATTAAAACGATTAAAACAAACAAAAAAGTGAAAAATGAACTAGTTTCCTGACAGGAATATAAACTACATCTAACAAAAATTCCAGTTAAAAACTAACCAAGGAAAAAATAAAAACGTATAGCGGCCGGCAAACATGATTACTTTCAGATTGTATCTGGCAGATAAGCACGATTCGCATTTACATTTTCATTATCCATATTGAAATCTTTGAATTGCATATTACCTTTGCACTCACGCACAGCTAGTCAGCGCTTGAGATATTGGGTCATTTTATCGGCCGTGTTCAGGAAGAAGCTCACTGGACTGTTTGAGTCGTCTTTAAAATCACCCGTTTGGAGTCGTATTAAAGAGAGCCCTTTTCATGCCGTCTGCAGCGGCTTCATAAGTAAACCCTAAATGAGGTCGAAATTGCCCATTTTGCTGAGGCCAACTGGAATATACAACCCCTCATCTCCCTTTTGCCCACTACTCCAGAATAAGACGGCGCTGCCTGTCATTCTGCTTCAGAGGGTCCGGCGAATGAAGGACAGCTCACATCATGTAGGCAGATTGGGTCACTAAAGAAACGCTTTCAAAAAACAGAATTTTGATAACTCTGAGGATTTCAAATCTATCGGTGTGTCCTTCCAAGCCTCTATTGACAGAAAAGGGCTTAGACAAGCAAGTTCATTCACGAGTGTTTGGACACGGGCCGCTGCCCTCCGCCGCCTCTGAATTGTCGGCCTGTTTGAAGCACCGACATTCAACAGAGAATCAGTCCTGACCGGGTTCTGCCACATTCTGTATGACCAATTTAAGATAAAAATGTTTTGTTAATATTTACTCATGCGGGTGCCATTTCATAGTTCCTTTTTCTGCAGAAGACTGAAGAAAACATTTTGAAGAAGTTTCCTTCTGTATGACAACCCTAAACTAAAGAATTGCCATTACAACAACACAAGTCATGAAGTTTACACATACATATACATATTTTTTTTATTTAAAGGGGTCATATGAGCTTAAACAATTATTATGGTTTGTTTAAGATGTAAAACAATGTGTATACACGATTTAAGGTTCAAAAACGCTGTATTTTCCACATGCATGTTTGTATCTCCTCTTTGCCCCTCCTCTCTGAAACGCTAAGATTTTTTAACAAAGCTCATGGCTCTGAGATGTGCTCTGATTGGCCAGTTAAGCAGTGCGTAGTGATTGGTTGAAAACTGCAGACATGTGATGGAAATGTAACACCTCTTACCATATTTGGAACATCAGGTTGCCAAGCAATTGTACTTACAGGTGATAAAATGTAATCGGTACTTTCCTCATCAATTCGGCCCGAGTCTGATCCGAAAAAAAAGAAGATGATCAAGCCGATATATCAACTTCGCCAGCTCGACATGAGAAGGATGTTAACAATTGGTATGGTTTTTAAAAATATATATTATGCTTAATAGTTAAAAACTATATTTTACTGTTTTACCTTTTATATACGACGTTATAAAGATTTGTCGTTTGTGATAGATATTTTGAGAAATGTGTTCATACAAAGGAAGTCAATGGGGGTCAATGTTGTTTGGTTACCATCATTCTTCAAAATATCTTATTTTGCGTAGTAAATAAAGGAAAAGAGTTATTTGTGTGTGAACTATACTTTAAGTCAACATATTTGAGAAATGCACGGTATACGCAAATAACAGGTTGCACGGAAAATATCGTCCCATGGCATTTTATATTTTAGCTTTGATCAGACATTCATGTTTGTCTGGTTTATTTGACTGAGTGACCCTTTAAAATACCAGTTCAATAGACTTTTTTATCCTGTTATTCTTCTTTATTTAAGGAGCAGGACGGACACACAATAAAACCTTTGGGAAAATATCTGTTAAGATATTATAAAAATCATTTGGGCAACAGCATACGGTTTAGATTTTACATTTGTGCATTTGGCAGACGCCTTAATGGGCAGTAACGTACTGTTAACGCACATTATACATTTTATCTGCTGGACAACAGGGTGAGTAAATAAAGACAGAATTCCTTTAACTTACGTCATTCTTCAAAGTCTGGCAATATATACACGACTCTTCTTCTGTGTCAAGACAGTTAAAGGAGCTCATCTATTCTGACAAATAACGATGTCTAAAACCACTGTAATCTACTGACTGCTGTACTGCCACAATGTTTGTATATGACCAAAGCACACCCAACCAGTTTTGGGTAAGTTACTCTGAAAAAGAAACGAATTTCCGACTCTCTCCAAAAAGTATTTAAATAGTTATTACTAATTACTTTATATATCATATATCAACCTAGATTAGAATTGATTCAAGGATAGACGTGAAACGGCTTTTTTAATTCATTCAAATAATAAATAACGAGATAAAATATTCTTATTAACAAACCAAATATTCAAATAGAAGGATACATTACAACATACCATATTAAGTTAGACTTATAATTTTGATCTAATTTTGAAAATATTACACAGTATTTGGTTTAATTACAAAACTATCATTAATTGCAAACACTATCACTAAACCAGGCTTACTATAGCAAAATATAGCTAATTTTCATTAGGGCTTTTCTTGAAATATCATCAGATCGCAACACATGTATTTTCTTAAAACATCCCCAGGGGAATTGATCATCAAGTATGCTATTCCTTTCGATTCCGGTTCGATTCCTTGCCTTTCGATTCCCAACCCTACTTGATACCTTCAGAAGTAAACCTAAAATAAAGTTGATTTGCGTGTTTTATAGCTAGTCATAAGTTACCATTACATTGTCCAGAACTGGACGTTTGCATTCTGGTTAATAGAGATGAATGGGTTCTTATCTACGAGGTTTAACCGCGGCCTGCTGGAGAAGAAGCTTGGAATGCAAGGAAAGCATCTCGTAAATGCCATCAATTTTCATCCAGATCAAAGTGGCCTAGAAAGAGGAGAAAAAAATCAAAGTGAAGAGGAAAAAGGTGGATTCCGGGAAGAATCAGCAGTGGGGGAACATGCATTATGTCTCCTGCGTGTTCACTTTTTGTTTCTATCAGAACTGACAATCATACTATAATCACAAACAGATTATTTTACCTCCAGATTATTTTACCTCCACAATCACCTTCGTAATCTTCATGAGCTTCAACTATTGTTTCATTTATCTTACTAAGCAATTCCCTGCAAATGAAAACAAATGCATGAAATATTCCAAGCAATAAAAGATACAAAACAAAGAACTTTCCAATGTAGCATGACCCATTTCAACAACGACAAACAAATTCATTTGACGTGTCTCATCTGGTTTGAATGAAGCTGGTGGACGTTCTCTCAGCAGCTCCACCAAATGCAAAAAAACAATGGAAAACTGAGTAAGAAAATGTAAAGACTCAGCGTTCTGGAAAAGAGCAAGCTGGCACGCTCTTAAATGCGATGTGATAATTAGCTGTCGGTTAAGACAGGTACGCACAGAAGGATGTAGTGAACCAGACGTGAGATCGCCTCAGAGCATCTTGACACCAATCCTGGGGGAACTTCGAGTATCTGACTGCTATCATTCCATTTCTAAGTCTAACCTGCTTCAATTACTTCACATAAATGTCATTCATTTCATGCCATCTTATCCTTGACACCGTGCTCTCTAAGACGCAGATCTAAAAATATCTAAGCCGCAGACGCTAATGCTTCGAGAATCTTTGGAGATAGCGCTGAAAAGCCTTTATTTAGCCCGTAGCTTGGCCAAACACAAATCATGATTTATACCAGAGGCGAAAACTGGTTGTCTTAAAGATAATAGCATTATTGGGAGATGGATTCGGCACAATGTGTTCGAAACAGAGGCATCACGTTGACAACGATGCGTAATGGTACTGCATTGTGAGCGCGACACTGACCGCTGGCAGGATGCTACAAATTTTTGAAAAGTAAACTTTATGCAACAAAAATTCAAATAAATGTGTGTACATCAAAAACAAATGTCAGACCAACATCACCACTTTAATATTAATGATGAACGAACAACTGTGTAAATAAAGCTGCGTTAGGGGCCGTTCACATTTCGCGTCAAAAACCATACAGAAATAGTTATTTCGAAGCGGTGCCAATTGAAAAAGGAACACAGCACATGCGCGTTGATTTACCAATTTTAAAGTGCTTGCTGCACCTCTTTTTTAAAAATAATCAATTTGCGTGCGCGAAAGACACAAAATGTGAACAGCCAATAATACGTCATTATATACATTTTAGCATTTGCCGATGACCTTTTTTGAGAGGGGTCTGTCATATACTGTTATTACATTCCGTCATTTCATTATGTTTTATGAAACGATTGCATCAAAATATTACACATGTGCATACTGCTATAGTTTGCAATACCTGATTTTTTTAAAATAATGTTTCAACACTAGGGATGCAACGATTCACTCGTCTCGCGATGCGATTCGCGATACTGATCTCACGATACGATTTATTCACAATTTATCTAAAAAAATTACTTTTAAACAAATTAGGAATTAAAAACTGCCATTTTATTATTTCTTAAAAGATGCACATTTCTTTGTGAAATATATGTTTTTAAATCAATTAACAAAACGAGTTCAAAAACGAATTCTAAATCAAATAAAAAAATGTAAAAAAAATCTCTTCATGATAAACAAAACTGTGCTTTAATTCGATTTTTTTAAATTAAAGAAATATCAGCAAATCCACGTTTTCCAAGTTTGCTGTAAACACAGCGGCCCCGGCTGTTCAAAACAAGTATTGTGATTTAGCATGTGTTGCGACTGTCTTGAATCGTCATAAAATATAATCAATTAAACATTGTTTAGCACATATCACACATATTTCTCAATTTAGTCTAGCACTATTTCATACTACATAAACATTACAATCAATTCACGTTTCCCACGGATCTTTTCCCACAAATCTATACAAATAAAGATATCGGCCATCTGCCGTTTCATTCGATAACATCACAACATTTTAGACTGTCCTCTGAACACATGTAAAACTCATCAATATGGTTAATCCCCAGATTGTTTGGTCACCTAATTCTTTTAATCCGTTCACATCGACAGGAAGTCAAGGGTGATTCAGTGCCGCGATCACCCGGCGATATTCTCCCGAAAAGCAGCAGGTTCTCGCTGAAAGCAGTCAGTAAATAGACGGACTGGACTAGATTCCATTATTTGCCGTCACAGCACGAGAGTGGAACTCAATATAGTGTGATGTACATCCCCAGGCAGCTTTAAACGATCCAGTTTATTTTGACCTTCAGTAGTCGGGGCGGAACAGAGCATCTCGAGTGATTGAGGTGAATGAAGCCCGCCGGAGACACACGGCATCTGCCTTTGTGCGAACCCGCCGTGAAACTTCCAAATGCCCTCGGGACAAAGCCACGAAAAATTGATGAGCGAGGAAATGGCAGAAAACCTTTTATAGTGGATCTGACTTGTTAACCTGGCGCAAAATGTATCGTGCTGTAAAGGGCTTAATTGAATTGGAGATCGTTCACACAAGAGCGTCGTAGCCTGTCTTCAAAAGTTCTCTCGTAAACAGTAAGTGATGGGAAGTCACGTGGGGTACCGCGGCATTTGGGACGGAACTGCTGATCATCATAAATCTGGGCAGATTATCTCATTTCATGGGATAATAGCAATTTCACACGGCTGCACTTTTCATTAACATCAGTGACCTCACGATGTGAGATGCTAACAGTAATGAGCGGCTGTTCCGAGCGCTAACCTTCGGCTAATGGACGACGTGAAGAATAAACAAAGCTTAAAATCATCCACTTGAGGTAAATTTAAGGACTCTTAATGTGGTTAATGAACGCTCACTTACCAATCCAGAGAAACAAATGCCCGGAGGATCGCAGGTTGCGATACTGTTTCACTAGTTTGTATCCTGAATATGTCAATAAAATAAAATAAATGAGGGCTGTTAAACGATTTATCGCATCCAGAATAAAAGTTTGTGTTTACTCCATATATGTCTGTGTGCTGTCCACATTCATGTAGCATTTTTAAACGGATGCACGTACACATACAAATATGTACATGTTGGAAATATTTAAATTTATATATTTGAAATTTAAATTATAAATAAACATTTTTTTTTATATTTGGGCATAATAAATGTGTGTTTTTAGATACGTGCGTATGTGTTTATAAACAAAAAATGAGCATGCACAGTATACAGACAACTATTATGATTTTTATTTTGTATGCGTTAATCGCGATTAATCGTAAACCAGCCCTAATAAAAATACACCACAAACAATTTCTAAAACGGATCGTTAGTTTGTTCAAAGAAATCTTGCAATTTTTCTGAAAATAACTTGTGGTAACATAACTTATAACAACCTCATTAACAACCGTCTCACTTCATGATGTTTTTCCAGAGAAATAAAACAAAACTATTCATTTGAGACACCGCATTGCAACTGAGTGATTTCTTTGAGTTTTGGGATAGGGTCACATCAACACTGCCAAACAATACGTTTTTTCCTCAGATCTTCACAAATCACACGTCTCTCATGTTCTTCGGATAAAAGGAAAGCAACATATGCATAAAAGCTAGATGAAAACAGCCCGAGGCCTTTAAAACACTAACATGCAGTGGCGGTGCAGATGTTGGAGCCGGAGCGCTGACCCGTTTCTTTGCACATAGACTTATGATTGCCTTTTGATGCGCTGTCTCCTAATGACTTGTTAGGCGGCATCGTGCCTCTGAGACGCAGCCATGGTTTTACCCCGGGCTCGCTTGCCTTGTTATCCACACAGACACGAAAATACCTTCATCCGGAGTTCTGCACATGAGCCGGCAAACAGGGTCGGCCACATCTTAGTAGGTTACAACCCAGAGGACCTTGTGAGAGACCGCAGGATAAGTCCCGTTACGCCACGGGGAAAAACAAAGCATACAGAGGAACTGTGTATGGCTCTCATTACGGCGGGGAATATCGCACGCCGAAGGCCGCCAGACACAGAAGCGGACGCTGCTGTTATGTAGTCGCCATAAATAAATAATAAATAATGAAATATAAATTCTAAAGCCAAATTGTGTGCTTCCTCTGAGCTTCTTAATGAGGCGGGATAAAAGTAATGGTTATGTTTCCAGAAACGGCTTGGAATCGTAAAAATGTTTCAGTGTTTGTGATGGTCATTAAAGCGCTGGTTTTTAAGTTAGCATATTCATCCCAGGACTTCTGCGAAGTTTTTTACGAGAGCCATATTCTGTGTATGTGGTTTTATCTTCTATGAACCTGTTCAACGAGAGTTGGAATAAAATTCTTATTCCTTTGTATGATCTGCTTTGCATCAGCGATGGTGTACGGTTCACATCGTATGAATGCGTACGAATTAGCCAACAACAGCAAAGCAAAGATGCAAGAAATCACAACAAACACGCCACTAGAATTTCCATCACCATTCTGAAAACTTTTTGTAGACGTCAACAAAGGTCATAAAAAAGTCAAAAGAAAGACTGGAATATTGTTCGACCACCAGAGAATTTTTGCATCTCCAGTCCGATAGACCGGAGGGTCTCCAGCGTGGCTCTCATGACGTTTAACTTCATCACGGCCTTAAAACTGAAATACTGAAATATTGAAATTGCAGATGAATGGTCAAGTATTTGGAGGATTTGACGACTTGAGCCGGAAAATGGTCAGATCATCTGGTGTCATCTGCAATCTGTAAAACGTATTGACAGGTTTATTTTTATGCACAAAATCCATTACGTCAGGGTTGAAAACAACAAAAGATCCATTTGGTCTATAATTTTGCCCTTAATGTGAACGAAAGCTTAAACATATGGACAACAGAATGGACTTTTAATAATTCAGAATGTTTATATCCTGGAGATCAGATGAGTCCAGCTGTGACTCTGTAGCTATAAACCGGCGAATGTTTCAACGGTTGTTTTGGAAGATGAAAAAAACGTCTCCTCAGCGTTCCGTTAAAAACACACATTGTCTTTCAGTTAACACACAAAATCAATCGGACACATTACAAATCAATGATAAAACAGTGTTAGTGTTTGATCAGACCCATGAATTCTAATGTTTTACCACTAAAAACTATGATTAGCTGATTAGCATTCACCTGGTGACACAACACACAGCCTTTAGCCCTAAAAAAACACACCTCCCGTATCATAAACATTACTTTCACACAGAAAACAATTTGTCATAGCTTGAGTCATTCGCATGCTTCAGTAAACACGCGTGACATGATCGTATCTCATGAATGTTTTAATCTCATTATCATTGTGACTAATGTTACTGTTTGATGGCACTTAATCACACGTAGCCGGAGAACACAAGCCCTTTTCACCTCCAATAAAGATCTTTATATAACTATAATCTGAAACAAACATCCTGTCGTTTTAATTATTTCTACTTTGTCCTCATTTGTAGAATAGGTTAACTTGACTTTCTTGACTTAACTTCTATAAATTTGACTTCTAAAGAAAATGTGAATCGTGTTTACCAAACCCTCTTGCCACGACGTCAAGGGTTTTTCAAAGGTGCCAGTGTGGTTTCAATGGTGTTTCAAGGGTGCTAGGGTGTATTTTAGGGTGTTGTATTTTTGGTCTAGAGTGCAGTGGGTTGTTGCTAGGGAGTATTGTGGGTGGTTGCTATGGTTATTCAAGGGTGCTAGAATGGACTTTAGGGTGTTCTATTTTTGGTCTAGTGTGCTTTGGGTTGTTTCTAGGGTATTGTGGATGGTTGCTATGGTGTTTCTATGCTGCTATGAGTGGTTGCCTTTGGTCCTTAGATCCTGTACACCTCAGGTTTCTCAGCTGTCTTGAAGTTACCGTGTGAAAATTAAGTTTAATTATTTAGAAAAGTGTAAAATCAACTAGCCACACAATGTGCCGTGTCGCTTTAGGACAAACGATGTGGGATTGCTTTAGCAAGCACCAGTGACTACTCATAAACCCCATTCGTCAATTCATAATTAATTATAGATTAATGTGGCGTTTGGCAAACTGAAATGCACAATCAATGTTTATTTTATGAGAATATTTAAGTTTTTTACTGCTCTGTTATACTTCTATAAACAGAGGCTCATTTAATGCTTATATAATCAGTGTTTAAAGATGAGGGGCGGCTCCTGTTCTTTCAAACGCTGTTCCACGCGAGGCTAAAATAACCCCATGTGAAATAACCTGTGATGTGGGTGATGATGTGTGTGTAAATATCTTCTTCAAACAGACGCAATCAATAACGCCGAGGCTAATTTGTATGTTTTTGGAATCCACAGATACAGCAAGAAGTTTGTTTCTTATTAGCGTCCATATCAATTGGCTTCATATCAGCACACACAATTTATTTCGCAATATGAGTTTGTCTCTTCTGTTTGACACGTTTTACTGCGAGCTTCACATAACTCTATGGAGAAAGGTGCCATATTGTTGCTAGGCAACAGCTCATAAAGGATCCAGAGATTATAAGCAATGTTTGCAGATTACAAATTAGCTTCCCTTTGTTGCCGCCGGTGAAATGTAGCTTGTGGCCAGTGGAAGGTCAGCCAACACAACGCAGACACATACAAATACAGAAAAACACACATAACAAAACTTACAGCTAGATCCCACAGTCATGACAATCTGGAAATACCAGGAATGTTTACAATTTATGAAAAAGATAATACATTTAAACATTTAATATTGTTTAAAACAATAGTCAATAAAAACAAAAAATACTAAAATGTAGGACATGTGTCTACATTATATCTTTACATATTAATATACAGCCTATGAAAAACTAATTGAATCAACAATAATGTTATTATAATCAAGATGTTTGTCATTAAATATTTCATAAGATTTACATAATTATGAAAAAACGCTAGTATAGGATGTTGCTTTATATAATGTTATATGTATGTGTGTGTATATGCACGCACGCACACACATATATACACATACATATACACATACAAACATACACAAACAGATGTATCTATGTACAGTTGGAAAATACAGCTGAATACAACTGAAAAGCCGATTTAACTCATTTTGGAAACAAACTCTTCATATACTGCATACACATATTAACCCTAACTATGTAAACAAATTAAAACACACACACACACACATGTATGTTTTATTATCTCCGCGGGGGCAGTCCATAGGCGTAATGAGTTGTATACTGCACAAACTGTATATTTTATCCCCAAACGCAACGCAACCCCTAAACGTAAAGATCCTAGAAAGCTTTTAGCATTTTAAGATTTTAAAATAATCGTTCTGTACAATTTATAAGCTTTGTGCACGTGAGGATCTCAATTTTGGTCCCCACAGTAACACGGGTCCTCATGAGTTGGTGTGCAGGTTTAGGTCCCCCGTCACATATAAAAACCAAGTCCACACACACACACACACACACACACACACACACATACATATATATATATATATACACATCTCATTCTATATGGCAAAATCCTATACTAGCATTTTTGCATTATATTTTTATGTAAAATAAAAATATATATATTTCCATCAAATGCATATGTGTATCTTAATTGTAGCACTTTAAGTGTTTCTTTGTTTGTTTCTGAAGAAACGATGTTACTTAAGTTTTCAGAGCTCCCAAAGCCACAGGAAATTCCTGTGTTGTTTCTACGCTACGCTAAATAGCAAATGTATGTTTATCCTTAGCAAGTAATGAACTGAAAATAGATTATCGGTCAAAAGGAGCCATCAGAGGGTTACATAGCGGGGCTTCAACTGGTAAAAAACACTTGTACTTGTTAAAATCTCCATAGAAATCTTTGGCTATATAACAATGACTTGTTTTGGTTACCCGCCAGGAATAATTGTTGAATGTGACTCTGCTGAAAATTAACATGAATTAGCATTTGAGTACCTTGAAAAAACTCCCCGAGCAATGCAGATGGCTGGAACCTCTCTGTGGATTGCCATAAACCCAACGGTATAAAGTCCTGCAATATAATAAAGGCTTTAGATACTGTTCCAAAAACAGCCCAATACCAGAATAAATAAATGCATAATACCAAGCTGCAGTTGGGTTAAAGTAAATATAGCATCCCAAAGAAAATCAAATAAAACACACCTGCTACTTAAAAACCTTTTGATAATCGGTTTAAATGCTTCGACTGGTTGCTCGAGACCTTGTTTACATTTATGCATCTGCTAGACACTTTAAAGCAATTTAAAGTTATGTGCATCATGGGATTGACCTTTGCACTGTTAATGCATTGCATTACAAAATGAGCAATAAGAAAAGTGAATACCTCGGGTTCTGTTTCTGAACGTCAATCAAAAGCAAGGTCGGAAGGCAGAATCCATGTTTCACTTGGTGAATTCTGAGAATATTTTTACCTGAATTACAGCCTGGTGTGAATGTGCTAAAAAACATGTTGCCGTTTCTTACATGACAAGTGTTCCACACATGTAGATGACAAAGAAAAATATTTTGCGATGTCCTACCAGCTGTGAATAACAAACAGTGCGTCAAATAGCGCTAATGTCTGATTCGCCCCCTTATTACTCATTTGAAGTCAAGTCAAGTCAAGTCAAGTCTGCTTTATTGTCAATTCTTCCACATGTACAGTACATACATACAGAGAATTGAAATTGCGTTACTCTCAGACCCTTGGTCCATACAATTAAAATTAAACACTGAAAGTAGACGTTGAAATACAGATAAATACGGTTTAACCATATGTACATACAAACTATACAGATATACAAATGAGGACATTGTAGAACAATAAAAAAATAATAATAAAAAAGAGATAAAGTGACAATAGGCACATGGCAGATAGAGTGCAAACCAGTTCAGAACCGATCAAATAGTACCCAATAATACCTGAGCGACCAGTGGGAAAAATGTGTCTAGAGCCCTTAACAACAACATTGAACCCCATTGACCTCCATTGTGTGAAGATAAAACTACACACTGTACTTGAGGCTTAATAAAGGATCACCAAATTTCTAATTATTTTAATGCTGCGTTTTCCATATCCAAAAAAATGAATTGCATTCATTTGTTTTGGGGGTTAAATGTGTGCGGGATGTGTTTTGGTGACCCGTGATCCCCCCTCTGCAGGCATTGTGAATAGTCGATTGTTCAGCACAAACCTTCTATATAATACTGCCACACTGGAGGCTGTAAGATGAAGCAAACATGCAGCAGGAAATCGGGATACGCTGTTATAAAAGATGGACATTTCAAAGGTTAAGGGCGATTGCACACTCCGGACAAATGGAGGTGTAAATTAGACACCAGGGGCGAGAAAGCAGGCAACAATCTCAAGCTCATATCGGCCGGAGCGTTGTGACATGGCTCGGTTGGAGATTGATGCCTCTCTAATTGCGATTCCGAGTTTAAAGGTCATGACCTAAGGTTACGCTATGATGATTAAAAGTGCAACAATTTATCAGAAATGTGTCTGGTGTCTACTACAAATTCAAGGCCACTGATTTCACAAGTCAACACAAGTGACTGTCCTCACACTAAACCGCTTTAGAAGGTTCATATTGACTTTTTAGAATGTTAGTCTAATGTAACATCCCTATAAAATAAGCTTGTAAAACAACTGGCCTGCAGGAGGTGACATCATATCTTAAAGGTGACATGAACTGGCCTTGTTTATTGTTTCATACTGTTGTATGAGGTCTACTTATGACGTTCATGTTCAGGCTAATTTCTACCTTGGTTTTGAGGCAGACTCGACAAACGCTTGGTTTTTATGTTCGTGCCGCATTGAAAACTTGGAAGTAAACGCCCACTGCTATGATTGGATTGCAATGTGCGTAGTTAACTTATTTGGAGCCTAAATTATCGGTCATATCGGTATCCGCTGGTTGACATTTTTAAAGTTATCAGTATCGGCTGCTAATAAAAATTTACGCCAATATATTTTAGCCCTTAAATTATGAATTATTTCCTTTGGTTGAACCACTTCAGCTGCACGATGCTCACAGTTCTTTCTGTCATGATCGTTCACTTACTGCTATTAGCAAAACTTTTTAGATGTAGAAAGTAGATCAGGGGTCAAGCAATATGCGTTTTTCAGGGCCGATGTTGATTATTACAGATCACGTAGACAGATAACCGATATTTCGGACCGACATATATGTCTGGTGTAAAAATGAAAAATATGATTAAAATAAGAATAACACGAGCTTTGACAAAAACTTTGCACAAAACAATGGTTACTACACGTTTTCTATAGTAACAGCATGGTAAACAGTAAGGACAGAAAGAAACAACACTCGTCAGAAAGAATGCCCTCCACTTGATGCAGTCGCTCTTTACAATGAAAGCGTTTTTCTTAAGAGTGGCAATCTGTTAAAGGGAAAGTAAACCTTTCGTCTTTGTTAAGGACTGTATGAAGATCCGCTGGACACGTGCAGCGTGACATCGGCTGAACGTGTAGTAAAGTCAACATATGTGAAGAAGAATGTTGCTGTTTTGTTGTGCCATTGTGTGGGGCTTGCGAGGTCATGTGAAGGATGTGATCACATAATGAGCTGATGCTGGAGAAACTCTACCCGTCTATACTTTCATACATCGTACAAAATCAGAGAATATGAATGCTAATGTGACCAAATAAAAGTAGACACTTCAAGCTTCCTTAGACATATGTTTATATGAGTTTTCACAGAGTTTTAGTCTGTTTTAATGATACATTTCTGAAAGATATGCATGCGGAGAGAGATGGCTGGAAGCAAAGCCTGTATTTTTTTCAATCTTTTACATTTTGTAGATAAAGAGTACACACAAATAAAAGTAGACCAATCACAGTTTCGAATCTTGTATTAGTCTTATTTATTTGTATCACCAAAATTACTGGAGTTTTTAAGTCTTTTTCCACAGTAATTGTAAAAAAGTGGTGGCGCGTTAAGACTTAAAGGAATAACACTTCATTGAAACTGCAACAAACAATATGTTATCATCTGTTGATCTGGTTGCTAATATAGTAGTTGTTATCTCTATGGTTATTCTTGGTGTGAACAGGCCTTAACGCTGATGAATAAATGATCTGTCACAAGCATTATCTCATAATATGTGTGTCATAATGAAATCGATCACTTATCAACAACGTCAAAATAGGGCTGCGATATATCGTACGATTGACTAACTCTCAGTTTCTCAATGACTCATGGTTAAATGGCGCCACACCCGAAAGCCAGAAGGCGCTCTTGCACAGAAACTATGAATATGAGAAACAGAAGAAGAATAATTAGGAAATGCCTGTGGTCATATTCTATATCTGTTCTTCAAACCTTTTCAGGGATTTTCATCACAATAAAGTTCATTTATAGTAATGATGATAGCCGAGTGTTGCTTTTTCAAATACACATTATAAACAGCTCAATCTCATAGTGATTTTAGATCCTGCTGATCAAACAGCTGTAGTTTACGGAAGAGCTGTGCATAAAACATTGAATCGATTGAGACATGTATGATTAGCGTGAATCGCGATATATATCACCCAGCCCTACCTCAAAGCATCACATATGATGTTTAAAAAATATGAATATTTCAGCAGACATCGTTTAATAAGTCAGTGTCATTTTGATTAAGCACCCAGTCTGAACAAGGTCATTTTGACAACAGAACGGCAGTAAAAATGGCTTGCGTCCCGGGCAGCATGCTAACTTAAATGAGTTGAAGCTGATGGTTGTCACCCCTGACTACAGCTCTGCATACTGCTGAACTAAAGCACTGATTGAGACAGACCCCGAGTGTGCAGAGTGTATTTCTACATCCATCACTTATCCGTTCCAACACGTGATGTAGCTGACGGCGTAAAGCCAGCTCACGATAACACACTTTCAATGTGCATATTAACAAACCAATCAATGCTGCGTAAATCCTTCGACAAACACAACCCTGTCATTCCAAACCTTCTCCGGCAGGATACTGAATCATTTATTGATGCTGCGGTCGCGACAGACGCATCAACAACCCGGTTGTTTATTCAGTATGTAAATGGGTCACTAAATATTAATTGCAGGGCTGGGATTTGAGCGGACGTGAGAAATATATCATAATGAAGGGGTGTGCGGCGTTAGGGGACAGTCGGCATCGTATTTCCTCATATTGCAAAATTTGTGGCACTGGCGACAATAAAACGCAGAGCGAGGGAGGCGTTCACGCACCATTCAATGCCATCACGCTCGGAGGGATCTTCTGAGTTAGCATGAATGACGTACACGAACTCAACGACTGGAACCGAGCCAACCGAGTAGGCCGTACGGAACGAATTCCCTTTGTTTTGGACTGTCAGCATGTGGAACCATTTCCACTCCGAGCAACGCGTTTGCCAGCGCACGTTGAGGTGGGGTCGAAGCCGAGCCAAGATGGAAATCATTAAAGGCCCTCCTCCGCTTGGACTCGGGCTGTCCCTGTTCATCAAGGGAGTGTGATTATTATAGATGCCAGTCGAAAGGAATTAGGCTGACATTTGGCTCAGACGCAGCTCTGCTGGAAGCCACTCAATGCATAATCACTACTAGTGTTCTCTGCTCACAGATTAGCTTTAACAAGACCTGTGATGTTTCACAGAACAACGCGTAAAGTTTGAGGAGCGTTTTGCGTCCTACCTGCATCCCTCGTGAAAAAACGTGTTACAAGGTTCTGGCAGATGCGCTGTACTATGCCATGTGTTCGTAACTGGGCTGATAAATACAATAACTGAAGTTTTCTCAAACATTGTAGTTGGATTAAAAAAAGACAAAATGGCTTCATTTTCATTTATGAAAGGAACCAGTAGGCGGCGCTGAATGTGTACCAATAGGGAAAGGTGGCAATTACATTTAAAGTTTCAATACACCCGAGAAAGAAAACTCTTTTGGCCTTGTGTGTTTGAGTCAAAGAGAAAAAATACTTTGAATGAATCAGTCCCTGCAGGATTTGCGATCGCAGAATTTAATGCATTATCAAACAAACTCCGCAAAATTTACGGCAACTTGCAAAATTTTGAGATTGTGGCAGAGAGATACTATAGAAGGGAGAATTTGTTGACATCATCCATTGCCATCTATTTACAAAAATAGCTTCTGGTTTCCTTTCATTCGTTCTGCTGAAGGCGTTAGCATTAGCCATTAAATTTTTGTTACTTAAATGTTGCAGGCTAGCGGCTTTGCATCAAGTCAGCCTTACTGATGTGTGTTACGTTTTTAAACAACACACATGGAAACAACATAATGTAACATCATGTTTATTTCGGTGTTAATAAACAACTCAAATGGCTACCTGGACAATTATCAGTCTGGTTTCCGTCAGCATCATAGCACAGAGACAGTGCTCATAAAAATAATTAATGATATTCGATTGAATTCTGATTCAGGCAAAATATCAGTTCTGGTTTTACTAGATCTCAGTGCTGCTTTTGACACAGTGGATCACACCATACTCCTAAATAGGCTGGAAAACTGGGTAGGGCTTTCTGGATTGATACTTAAATGGTTTGGGTCATACCTTAAAGGGAGAGGTTACTATGTGAACATAGGCAACCATAAATCTGACTGGACACCCATGACTTGTGGTGTTCCACAGGGCTCAATTCTAGCTCCGCTCCTCTTCAACCTGTATATGCTCCCACTTGGCCAAATAATGAAAAAGTACCAAATTGCCTACCACAGCTACGCAGACGACACTCAGATCTACCTAGCCCTCGCACCCAATGACTACAGGCCTATTGACTCTCTTTGCCAATGCATTGATGAAATTAACAGCTGGATGTGTCAAAACTTCCTTCAGTTAAATAAAAACAAAACTGAAGTCATTGTTTTTGGTAACAAGGATGAAACTAACAAGGTAAACACATACCTTGACTTAAGAGGTCTAAAGACACAAAGCAAGGTAAAAAATCTTGGGGTCATTTTGGAGTCTGATCTTAGTTTCAGCAGTCATGTCAAAGCAATAAGCAAATCAGCCTACTACCATCTCAGAAACATAGCCAGAATCAGATGTTTTGTCTCAAGCCAAGATTTAGAGAAACTAGTTCATGCTTTCATCACCAGCAGGGTGGATTACTGTAATGGACTCCTTACAGGTCTTCCCAAAAAGACCATCAGACAGCTGCAGCTCATACAGAACGCTGCTGCCAGGATTCTGACCAGAACCAAAAAATCTGAGCATATCACTCCAATCCTCAGGTCCTTACACTGGTTACCAGTTACTTTTAGAATCAACTTCAAAGTATTATTAATTGTCTATAAATCACTCAATGGTCTAGGACCTAAATACATCTCAGATATGCTCATTGAATATAAACCAATCAGACTTCTCAGATCATCAGGATCAAGTCAGTTAGAGATAACAAGGGTTCACTCAAAACAGGGCGAGTCAGCGTTTAGCCATTACGCCACTCGTAGCTGGAATCTGCTTCCAGAAGACATCAGACGTTCACCAACAGTAGATACTTTTAAGTCCAGATTAAAAACACACTTGTTTAGCTGTGCAATCACAACCTGAGCACTGTGCTACTTTACATCAACTGCACTTCTATTTCTAATTTATTTTTATTTTGCTCTTATTCTTTTTATATATACACTCACATTTTTAATCAATTTTATTGCTGTTTTATTGTTTTAAATAATTTGCATTTTAAAGATACGTTTTATTCTTTCTGTCAATCATTTTATGTAAAGCACTTTGAATTGCACTTGTGTATGAAATGTGCTATATAAATAAACTTGCCTTGCCTTGCCTTGCCTTAATGAACATTCATCACAATCAGCTAAACGCTGATTTCTTAAAAGTATTCAAAGTTCATGGCATAAACTCATTGCAAAGACAAAACCACAACCATAAACATGAAGTCGTTTAGGGTTACTTTTAAGGTTAACCCCCACCCAACAATTTTTTCGCAAAATTAAGCATTTTTGGCCGCAGATATCACAAAACATTTCTGCAAAATTGTATGGGGAGTGGAGACTGATTCATTCACAACAATACTGGATTTTACTGTAGACATTTAGGATGCTGCGTCCTCAGGGTCGGCGCCAGGACATACAGAACGAGGGGGCCTCGTTGTGTCAATGGGGGGGCATACCTCCACAATACACCCACTTTGAATTGAAACAACAACCATCAAGTCACCATTTAGGCTACCAGATGCAACGATACAGAGCACGAACGCTGCCTACAGCATTCTCATAAATAATAAACGGACCAGCACTGGCTATAATCAATATCAGACAAAAACGCAAAAAACACATCTTACCTTTAGAAAAGCTGCAGTCGACGAGTGGAGGAGTCAAACTTTCTCAGAACGAGGTCTTTCCATTCATTGCGCATTTTCTTTGTAAGGTCCCGCTCAAATGCAAGTTGCACGAGCTGAGACTTACGTGTGTGGTTCATTGCTCATCTGTTGTCCGTGAAAATGTTCTTGAGCACAGAAAATGAGTTCTCACACATAGCGGTAGAGGCCTCGAATGTGACATCGAGTTTAAGTGCGGACAAAACACTCGGCATTGCTTCGAGAACTTTGTGATGTTCAGAGAGAAGTCTTCTAGTAGTCATCATCTGCTGGCTTTCCTACTCTTTGATTCTGGAGATATATTGCTTTGCAACAATGCACTCAGTTTCCACAATGGTAGAATTAGTTAAATCCATGATGGGTTTTATGGACTTTACATCCAAAAAGGTCTCATTTTCTGGGTCAAGAGCGGAAAGTGCTGCGGCAAACTTTGAATTACGTTCACTGAAACGCACCTCAATTTCACCAAGAATATGATCCAAAGCACTGAAGTACAGGCTGCGTAGCTCCACTTTATCAATCATGTTGGCTCCAGTTGTTTCTTCAACTACATATTCAGTCAGGTTCTTGTTTACCAGTTGCCTCCGTTTTGCTGAGACAGGTGTATCTTTTGTGCTCGCTGTAACTGTGTCACAGAGAATGCAGAATTCATCTTCGCTGCGGAGATTGCACACACATTCGGCAGCTGAAGATACAAGTTTCATCCAAGTTAAAAGGTCTGTATCCTCTCCTTGCAGAATTATATTGGCAGGATTGAGCAACAAAAGAACCTAGGGTGGCAACGATTTAATTAAAGGTTGTGTTAACTGAAATTGAACATTGAAGGATATCTCAAAATTAATGCTGTTTGTCTTTTTTTTTTTTTATAAATCTTGAAAAAGGCTTTTAAAAACTAAAAAAGTATTTAGTCCATTCGTGCATTTAAAATTCATAAAATTCTATCGAATTGAAATGAGAATTGATTCATCAAATTTAAATGATTGAAATTAAAATAGCCTATATGCACATTTTATTTTACATTTTTTAAAGAAAACTTTGAGTTGACTTGTTGAATTTTGTTATTTAATATAATAATATTTACACACACACACACTCAAAATTAAAATAGCCTAAATGTCTTAGGCCTACCCTGTGAATGATATGGCAGATGAAAAGGAAGCTTTCATCTGACACTTCCCTTAACAGTCCAACCGCCTTCATGCGAACTTCAGCTCCATAAGTTCTTGCAGAGCTGACAAGCTCAAGAACTGATGTAATGTCCTCGAATGAACTGACGATGACGGCAACAGTAGCCAGATGGCCTGTCCACCTCTGGTCAAGTAAACGTTTGAGTCTGTCACCTCTATATTGCAGAGCAACCGTGGGTTTACGGCAAAAGTTATAAAGCGCGTTGCGTATGCTGAAAAAATCTTGAATGGCTTTCTCAGCAGATAACGCATGCACAACAACTAAGTGCAGCTTGTGATTTAGACAGTGTATGTACGGTATCTCCCGGCCAACTTTTTCCTGCAGAAGTCGCTGCACCGGTAATGACATGAACAGTCCACTCCCACCTTCATCCATATGATCAAAGGCCTGAATTTTACCCCTCAAGGGTAATTGGTTGGACACCAGAAACTCCACAACATCAATAAGAGACGACATGTAGTATCGATTTCTCTGTATTTGTTCTGCATAGAGTAGCGTCGAGATTTCTTTACCTTTATCAATTCTGCTTACTTTTTCTTTCCACATACTATAACAAGTCAAATGTTCTTTGGACATTTCATGTCTGCTGAATCCTTTATTTGTTTCCACAGCGTGTTTCCAGTCATGGAAGCCTTTGGTTGTAAAAGCTGGGTCAAGCCTAGTCCCGCTCTGCGGCTGACCGATCTTGATCTGCCTAGCACTTCCAGCGCTAAATTTTCTGCAAGGGTAGCAGAAGGTTTAGCCGAATACTCGAGCCAATCTCTTTTCTGAAACCACACGTGTAAAAATGATCTGTTTCTGGTGCCAAATAAGCGTGTGGGATACGAATTTAGTCTTATTTTCAAGGGCTCCTCTTTTCCCAAATCATCTGGGCAAGTATCCTCATCATGACTGGAAGCAGTCATGCTAGCTCGCCTACCTTCGCTCGGATGGGCCTCTGTCACTGGCCTGTCGACATCACTGGTGGTGTTAGTGCTAGGCATGACAGTTTTCACTGATGTCGTCGAGGTGGCGGTAAACCATTTCCTTAAATCCATGATTGCTTGAATGATCAAGCGCGTTAGGTGTTTTAGACGAATACAGATTATTATGAATTGAATAAAGAGTAGAAGTTGACTGAAAAAAGAATACTTAACGTCATGACGTATACAGTCATATTTCAACCAATTACATACAAGCTGCTAGTGACGTAATTTAGTTAATCGCCTGTCGCGAGTTTTTCACGCAAAGTTGCAAAGCTGATTTGATTCTAGTAAAACTAAATTTATTTACAAAAAATATATATATTTATTTTAAATATATATAATTATATGTCTGGAATAAGAGGGCACAGCCACAGTGGAACCGTCACCGTGCCTGTTGCTGAGTCTCAACGGCTGAAATCGCGCTCCGAGGCAGGGTGGTGTGCTGACTAGAGGTGAGGGGGAACAGTAACCTAGGTGGCCGGGCCAGGCCCCCTGTGGCCCCCCCTTGGAGCCGACCCTGTGCGTCCTCACAATGCAGTATTGCTTTTACATATAACTCACTTGGGCGACTTTGGTGTTTTAAATTAATTCCTCTTGGCAGAAAAAAATGGTGGTCTTTTCAAGATCTGAATGAATGATACAGGTGGATTTAGATTCTATTCAACCATGACACAAAAAACATCAAAGGCTCATAAAATAGGCGTTTTAAACACTGTTCCACTCGTCATGATATATTCGGATACTGTATATGGTCTACACAGAACATAATATAGAACTGAATGTCCTTCATGATTTACACTTGTGAATACAGTTATTTATGTTTAGCTAACGCAATAACCCATTAGCAGACACTTATGAGCATGACGTCTGCTATACAATATAATATTGATCGTCTTTGAAAAAGGAAAATATGAAACCAGGGAAAAACAAAAGAAACTTGAAAGCAACGCCTGCATGCGTAACGTTTTCTTCAAAGCGCATTAAATGCTGCTAGGTCACTGGATGCAAACCAGCGCTGGAATCATCCGGGCTCGGTCTTATCTGTCACGGCTCGTGCGTCCTCCTGAATGAAAAGTAGTCAAGAGGGCACCTGCGCTCCACAAACGTTAATTTGCATAAGAGCATTACAGAAACCAACGCTTGTTACAACAATTATAATCATCAAAGACTTTCTGATGGCTGAGCTTAAACGTAACTGTTTTTTCTTTCATGATTTGTGCCTCGCAAAACCTCTCAGGTGTCTTTGTGTTGTTGAAAATACATCAATTACTCTACAGATGGCCCATAAACACTGTTTACAGAATATTGTTTTACATGTGTTATTTTATTATAGTTGCTCAAAGAGTTTTTTTAGTTTCTAGCTTTGATAGACAAACTAGCCTAATATTTTCTAAGCTATTAAAAAACTATAAATGCGAGTTCTGTAAAAGCTAAAGTTTAATTCTTTATGTGCAGTAAATACACTTCATTGTTGATAACAGTCACATATAAGGTTATCTTTTTTCTGCTAAGAAAAACGTTTCAACTTGGTTGAGGTTGAAAGAAGAAATATCGGTCAAAAGACAAATGTTTCTTTCAAAGGAGGTAAAACGACGCATGACATTCTGCCTGAAGCTACGTCTGAAAAGAGACAAGATAGATATCTCCTACATTTATGCATTTAAACAATACAATCTTCAAAAAAAAACAGATTGCTTTAACTTCTTTCCCACACATACCGTCACAATATTGTCGAATGTGAAAGTAGCACTGACAGACAAAGTGCTTGAATAGTTTCTGCTCACAGAGATGTGACTGCACATCATCTGAAGTCATGAGAGAAGAGTCGAGCTGTCACAGCGGCCGCGGACACAAGAGACAATCACAGGTTCTGCACCAGCAGCTTAACATTCGCCTCATGTCCGGCGTTCAAGCAAATCGATGTGGGCCAAAAGTGTGACTGTCCTTGGGATTTCACGGGATTGAGACGGCCAATCTTTACAGCCAAAACAATTAATTCCATTTCACTCCAAGGTCTCATGTTCAGACAGTACTAGATCTGAGATCTGAGCTCTATTTTATTTCTTTCCTGAAATTTTACAATTAATAGTATCTTAGCTTTTAAATTGATTACACATCTTAGACAACACAGCCCAATTGGAAGAAAAATAATGTAGTCTTTAGATCGCAGCCCATTCAAAATAAATATCAGTCTAGACGAGATCCATCTCAGAAGACATCTCAACAATTTCAAGGTTTTTGTTAGGCTTCAGAATATAAAAGGTAAAAATAGAATTTTTACAGAACCTTTAACCAGAAGATTCTTTTGGGATCCAAAAATGGCAATTTTTCTTCAGTCCACTGTTATATACACCATCATATCACACAGACACAAATACAAGGCACATTGTGAATAGATTCTCTAAAAATAAACAGTAATTTGTCAAATTATTTCCGGGCCATTAATTTTTGGGATTCAGGTCTATCCAAAGTGTGTAGACACAGCTGCGCACTTGGAGGATTTGTCATGCAATAAATGCACGCTCTCACGAGAGTCTAAACCAGCAGACGCTTGGACGTCAAGCACCGTTCTGAAACACAAATAGGTTTTAAACGACAAAGACTTCACATCACCTCCAAAACACACATTTTGCAACTCAACGCCTTGAATTCACACGCTTTCGTACATCCATGAACAGTTGAAACCCCTCGTTGCGAGTAAACAAATGCACATATGACAGTTGCAGATAAATACGTGACATCGCAAGCACCCGACACCGCCGGTCAATGTTTTATCGTATGACTTTTAGCGTTCGCAATGGGAGCTTCTTACACCAGCTCAGCAAATTGACTGGCCTTAAGCGACGTCTCTCATCTGTTACAGGATTTGTTTATCTACGAGTTCACTGATAACTCTGGGATGTTCTGGGATCTGAGAACACAGATTTCTAGCTGCAAACAAACAAAATCCCCAAAAAACTTCTAATATGCCAGTGACAAGGGGATGAAGACACAACTGAGACTGTGTTGAAATGCATGCTTATATTACATACAGACCATCCTTTACAACAGTCGCCAAAGTACAAATGTCCCCAATAGATTTGCTGGTGAGGTTTAGCAAAATGAAATTTAGCAGCATTATGAATGTTTGTGTAATTCTGAAGCACATTTTATTTGTGGTTTCAGTAGCATCTCTATTTAGTATGTTTCAGCATGATCTGCTTTTGCACCAGTGATGTAAGGCTTATGGGCGGGGCTTCGCAGTTGCATCCTTTTACAATTCGCACCTTGGAATTATGAGGTTCAATCTGAAATTTATGTAAAAATGAAGATTTTTTAGAAAACAAAAAGGTTTTATTTACAAAGTGATTAATGCAAAAAGGTTAAAGCTCAATATCTCAAAACGTCTCAGAATGCAGACGGAACCTTTTAATTCGAAGGTGACAAATTGTGCATCTTTGTGCAATTCATACTGAACGATTATTCAAATTAGCCACCTTGTGAAATAGTTACACATTTCTGTGAGATCAAGTTAAAATAACCCGTTGGAGTGGGTGAATTCCACTCATTTCAATACAAAACTTTCTTTTCAATGGTCAAAAAACATGTGAATTAAGTCTATAACGTTCTTGTGTTGGTAACTCAACATGTTCCAATTCATTGGTCTCAAACCAAACCAAAGTGATTTAATAATCCAACAAGATCTCACAGGAATTCCAAACTATTAAACTAGGTGACTAATTTGTATGATTTGTATGTTGTGAATCATAACCTTACGATAACAAATAAAAAGCAATACTAAAGTCCCACCCCTAAACCTAACTTCACAGCCGCAAAAGCTGATCGTATTAAATGTTCAAATGAATGTTCAAATACATATGAATAAGAGAAATTACACGTGAGATTGTGTGAATAAACAAGGGTTGGGGGTGACATCGGACGAGGTCTATAGTGAAACAACGTGATGAGCAATGACATCGCCCTGTGGCGATTTAAAGTGTGGCACTTCTTTATACAACGCATGCTGCGCAGACACAAGTCTTCTTATACAACACAGGCTGCGCAGACACAAGTCTTCTTACTGTATACAATGCGAGCTGCGCAGACGCATGTCTTCTCAGTTATAAAGTCAGGTGGTTCTGCGCAAACTGTGCGTCCTCTTTGTCAGCCATCGGCGATGGAATCATCTATAGGCCCAACCCTAGAATAATCTGTGTATTTTCAAGTCATGGCGGCAAAAATGATTTCCAGTAGATTAGATTAGATATATTAGATTCAACTTTATTGTCATTACACATATAAAAGTAAAGACGAATGGGGAAAATTGTATTAAATGAATGAATGATACCTATATAAACATGATGTGGGCCAAACGTGCCTGAGTATTTACATAAATGCACAATACTGAGACTGTGGTTTACAGTCAGGTGAAGAACGGCATGTCTCGCAGACATCAAACTGACCTGTTTATGCTTATACTGCATGACTTAGAACTAAAATCTTCTGTTAATGTGTACTCAGCCTCTTGTTGTTCCTTTGAAAATATATTCATATTTTATTAAACAATATCCAAGCAGCATTTTTTAACAAAAGTCAACAAATTAGCGACTAACAGAATTAAATAAAGAAATATAAATGATATTCAAAACAAAACAGGCTACGCTGCTTTCAACCTTTTTGTACCTTCCCTCAAAGTATGCCGGGCGACTTGGCTATGATAGCTTTACTTCATTTATTTATTAGCAATTATTTTTCTCAAGCAGCATAACATGATCACGCAGACTCTATAATCTTTAATTTGGTTAATGGAGTTCATAAGCAAGCTGCACAACTAATTTGAATGTGTTTTGGGGAGTGTTGTGGGAGTACACTATCTTAATCTGAGTAATACCACTTCCACCTGAATAATGAAATTTGGTCGTGCGAGGCGTTAACCTCCTGGTGCACGGGACGAAAAAAAATAATTGGGACATCACCATCTTGTTAACTTATTTCTTAGAGTTCGTACTAAATAAGTTTCTCATTTGAAATTTGCATTAATTATCTGGCGGCCGCAATAAAATAGAGATTAACTTAAGCAGAGGGGATAAATTAAAAAAGGCGAACGAGAGTGAGAGAGAGAGAGAGAGAGAGAGAGAGTGAGTGAGAGAGAGAATTCAGGCTGGATTTATGTTGCTCGGCAACCGTTAATGTGAGATTCATATGCACAGGTTTATTTCAGGGAGGTCTATTGGAATTCCACCGACAGACATCAATTAATCTTCAGCTCATTTATCTCGGCACATTTAACTGTAGGTGCAAAGAGTGATAAGAAAACCAAAAATATTAGACATTTTGTGCCAAAAGAGCGCTTTTACACAAGCTTATGAAGAGCTTTTCAATTCTCAAGCGTTTAAATACACTCAAAGGGCACTTGGAATGTCTGGCATTAGTCAAACGCTCCGGAGATTTATGACAAAAATATACAAATGCAAACTGGAGTATTAAGAATTTTGACTTGTGTTTTGTCTGGTCAAAAAAAACCACACAAAATAAACTTATATCTGGCCGAAAATGGCATTATTGGTTCCGGCCGAAAGAAAAAATAGGCCGAAATAAAAGCCAAATATCTAACATTAAAGCCTCTCCCTGCAGTGCTCACTCTAGCTATAATCGTGCACCATAACAAAGGATAAACTGATAAATATAACAAGAAAAACTCAAAACCAGCGGACATAAAATGACACGCAAGCTATGTGTGATACGTGGCTGGCTTTACTTTTCTTTATTGCCGGAGATCACTCACATTGAGTCGTGCATGTTTTAAAGCCAAACTTTAAACGCAACAGACTCTTCATTTGTGAATCAGGGTATTTCCTGCACAGAGAATATTGAAGGCAGCCGCCTCCGTCAAATATCGTGCCGCCTCAGACTCTCTGTGTGGGGTGTCTTCACAAGAAATGCTGCGTGCGTTTAACAGTCATTTGTAACTGCAGTTGCGGCAATACATCACAGCGGAGGCGCTGTTTCGTTATCAGCATACTAAGGCGCTCAAAGGAGTTGCAGAACAAGAGCTAGAATGAAATGTCTTGAAATGTCTTAAATTAACATGATGGACATCATTGTAATGTCTTTAGATGTGCAGTTGGATCGTTGAATCGGCGTATACTGTACACAGCGAGATTGCCGGAACGACTCGCACACGAATGAGACATTTAAAACAGATTATTTTGTACTATTGAACTAAACTAAACTATTGACTTTTCAGTCACTAGCCAATATAAGAGATCATTGAAACATTTCAAGTGAACCACAGAGAATGCAAGATGTAAATGAGCTCATTTAGTGAGACTGGTAAATTCAGTTGGCTATTGTGGGCTGAAAAGTTAGTTGAAAATGATTTGGTAGAATAAAGAAATGTTCTATATAATGTAATGATTCTCATTTTTATCTCATTCTATTAGAACTTAATATTTCAAAGTCACTTTGGTTAAGCCACTTAAAGGTTAATTCTAAATTGGGTCATTGGGTAAAAAATATGTTATATTTGATTGTGTTGCAAATAATTGTTTTAAAATATGTTGGTTTTAGTGGGTTTAATACAAAAAATAAAAACAGAATCTCTAAATCTTAAGATTTTTTACTTACAGAAATTTCAGTATCGGCCCAAAAAAAAAAAAGATTATTTAATGCATAAAATTATTATAAAGAGTAAATTGACTTTTTTGTAATGACTAATAACATCTTTTGATATTTTTTTTTAACAGCACATTTTTATTTTCAAATAAAACCACCAAATTAATTTCTTGATTTGTTTGCACTTTGCAAATGTCACTTGGTTGGATATTTTGTTATCCAATGCAATGACACCGTGTCAAAACACTTTTTTTGGTCACAGTGTAAACAAAGACCTCTGCTGGAAACAGCACTGCAGTTTGTGTTTGTTTAGATGTGTTTAAAACATCACCCTGGTCGACTGGATGCAGGCATACCTGTCATTTCCAGGGCCATTGCTCACACATTGTGTGGGACACTGACTTGGCTCCCTCAGGACAGTAAACACTGATATCAGACTAATGTTTGAACAGATTGACCCACACTTTATAACGGTGTCCCACAAAACTGCTTTGAGGCTAAAATTCACAAACATCACACTGCGCTTACAACCATTTTTCTTTGTGGCCCCTCATTCGACTATGAAGCTCTTTATTCATCTTTAACACTTGGTTAGACTAAGAAGAACAATAATTCCTAATAAATTCTTGGTAACCAGGAGTGACAATCTGCCATTAACAACAGAGTGAAAGTATAAAACTGTCCTAATAACATACGCATAAAAGTATTTCCAATGAAGATCATTTATTTTCATTTGTTTATTAAAAAAATATGTCCGCTGTATTTAATTTCCTCACAAATATAAATGTTTAAGGGGATTATTGATGTGGAATTGTGAAACCTCTTTATGACAAATAAACACATTTCCTCTCTTTCTTGTAACTCTTTATCTTATCAATAAAAAAAAACATTTTTCCAATTACAAAACAACACACATTTAAGGCTGTATATCCAATAAAACAATGATGTCTGGGCTGTAATCAAGAGCATGTCAACACATTAAAAGACAGGTAAGTGAAAAAGGACATTAACATTATACAAATGGATAAATCAGGGCCATATCATTTTTAGTTTTTGCCAAATTAGTTTTCAATGCTTTACTATACAGTAGTTAATGTATTTGTCCATAAACACACTGTATACTATAGTTTTTGCTACATAAAACTGCAGTAAAATTCATAAAGTATATTTGAACCCAGATATTAAAGTATAATATATTGTTTACTACGGTTTATAAATTCACAACAAGGTAATTAGTTTATTGTCTGGTTCAAATTTAGGAGAATTTTATTTTGGCGGGTCATCACTTGAGTTCCAGTTTGTTAGTCAGTAGCTTCACTCAAACAGTAAAATAAACTCAGAACAACTCTGTGGATAAAGATAATTTCTTCATGTCCTCATGTAGACATATTCACAAGTTTCACACTTGTAACATGTTAAACTGTGCAACTCATTCACTCATAGACACGCAGAACAAGGAGAGGACATTTGAATAGTATAATTGCGCTTTCGTGACCCCTTCCATGATTTTCCACATCGTGCAGATCACAGGGCTCTAGATCAATGGACTCAATGCAGCCGAAAAGAAGTTTTAATTGCAAAAACTAGATAAAAAACTAAATAAATAGTGGTCCGCCATAAGTTAACCTCACACAAAAAGAAGTACAACGACAAACCCACTTCACACAAACAAGCGGCTCTGTCTAATGCACCTGCCAAACTATATTGAACGCATGCTACACTATTACATTTATTCTTAGCACAGACCGTTTTTTTCGTAGCATATACATTATGTTTGTCAATGTGGTGGGTGGTGCTTGACAGTCATACAAAAATAATGCCACAATGCAAATGTAATGTCCAAAAAAATACCCTTCATTAAAAATTTAATTTCGTATTAATTCCTGACGGTCACCTTTGGGGACCTAATGATGTCCACGACAGGTTCTGTGAGATTCACGCGAGTGGCAAAACGTGTCTAATGATTCAATATCATTAACCATCAGTGATTTTTTTATAATGTATTTTTCTCACAACTTTCCAGACAGCCGGCGTTTTGATATGGCTTCTGTGTTCTCCGCCAGCGTACTTAGCGTGTGCTCCCACATTAATAGTTCACCCCATCAAAGAAGAAGATCGAACGTTCCATCTGCCAAATTAATTCTCCATTCGCTGCTCAGTCGTCTGTGAACTGGGGCTATTAGGCGCTTTGCAAAGTTGGCTTGAAGGGTCCTTTAGCTTACAGGCCAACATGTGAGGTGAAAGGTAGATGGTTGAAGGTCAGAACATGTAGAAAACAAGTGCGCCGTTTTCTTTAAAATGGGAAAAAATAGCAAAATTCATAATCTAATGGTGTCTATTTTTAACCTTGTTTAGAATTCACATGGCACATGTTATAGAAACGGGCAAATACGTCCAAATCATGTGCAAAGCCGCAGCCATCGATCACATCTTCAAGTTACAATGATGCATAAAATAAGATTAGTCACGTTAAGAATAAACTTCTAGTTTTTCAGTATGTTAGGATCATATAAAAGTGATGAAACAAGTACAAATGCATTTTTACATACAGTTTGGCGTATCACTGTAAAAAATGATGTGTTGCCTTTCCTTGCATCATAGTTTTTAAGTAAATTCAATTTAAGGAGATTTTAAGTCAAGATAACATGAAAATCTTTCTTGCGTTTACACAAATAGGTTATATGAGTTCACTTGATCTTCTTCTCTTCATAAATTATGTAGCACAAGTTCAATCAACTTACAGTGCTCATACAAGCTGTACTAAAGTTTTTTAATTAAAGGAGTCATGAATTAAGACCCGAATTTTTATTATATAAGAGGGAATCGTTTTCAAGCGAACTTTCTGTAAGTGTCTGAACTGAAAATGCCCTTGTTACTGAAATTACAGCTGTTATTTATACCATAACCAGCGAACGCCTGGGGCCCGTTTCAGAAAGCAGGGTAAGTGCTAACTCGGAGTAAGTCAACCCCAGAAAAACGGAATACTCAGGGTTTTTGATTTCAGAACGCGAGGTATGTCAAACCCGCGACCGCGGGGTAAGTCAAGCCCATTTCAGAAATCGAGGTATCTTATACTCCGAGTGAGTAACCAGAGTAACACACTCCGTGAACCTAATCTGGTCGGGAGCAGGTTTTATTCCACAAACCCAGGGTTTGTTACAATCTCCGCCCCCTTTTCGAAGCGCGAGCGGTGTTGAAATTGCAAACGCCATTTGACAATTGATTCGCGTTCCTAATCCCTCTCAATTTAGTCACACAGACCTTAAAATGTCATGTCCGTTTATTCAGGAACCCATAGATGAGGAAGCTGCATTAATTCGTTGAGAGTTACATTTATGTCGGGATAGAATTGTGAGGCCCCGTTTGATGTTTTATCTTAACTTTTAAGGCCAGTTTAAGAAGTATATTTAACATTTCCCGATCAGGCATCCTAATAGCAAGAGCATTTTATTTCTTTAAAATTTCCTGAATGAATGATGTTATTGTATTTCATATTCAGCTGCTGCCAAGATCTTTTTATTGCGCCTACATCAGAGAGAGAGAGAGAGAGAGAGAGAGAGAGCGAGCGAGAGAGAGAGAGAGCTAGAGAGAGTGAGCGAGTGAGTTAAATATAATCCGCATTTTCAAAATTTCAACAAAATAAATATAAAAGTGATTGACATATAAACTTGCGCATTAACACGTGAAGCAAATTTCTCCCACGCCAACCCTCTTTTTTTTGCTGCTGCGGCTGTGTTGCTCTTTTTTTCTTAATAAGTCCTCATATTCACCGGAGGACATATCGATTTAGGCTAAAAACACTTATAGCGTTTTGGAAAGAAACAGCATCTTGCAGTACATTTTAAACAAGGAAATATACGCTTGAAACAGTACCTCCAATTCGATTGGCGAGAAATGAACTGAGCGCTTTTTGTCACGTGCCGTTGCCATGGTGAATCGTTCTATCTTCACTCAATCGATGATGGCTTTTCATCGCCATGCTGCACGTGCATAACCTAGAGTGAACTTACTCAGAGTGGATTGAACTAACTCAAATCAGCTGGTCTGAAACTGAAAACTCAGAGTAGCGTTTCTCTGAGTAAATCAACTCAGAGTTCAGATTTTAACTCCGTGTTGGTTGAACTTCTTTATTGAAACGGGCCCCAGGACCTGGAATGCACCCGTCTATGACGTCAATGATAGCTTGAACACCGCCTCCATAGAAGAATATAAAAGACTACTTCTCTACCCCGGCCCACTGGTTTGTGCATGACATTAGTGAAGTAACACAAGTTGCATGGAACCAGATACAGTTGCTGCATAACCTTCATTCGGATTGTGACATTATTAATGTGTAGTTTCACTTTATTTTTTAAGACGTACAAGCTCATGTGGGTAAAACATTGAGCGTTTGTTCGCTTCATTTCACCGCAGATTCCTTTGTCAACATGCACAGGTCGACGCTGGATTTGCGGAGAGACTAAAATTAAAAAGCAGTGCCCAATATTGGATCCGATAGGAATGGCTCAGCAGTCTTATATGAGTAAAACATATCTGTACTATTGCTTCGAAAAAGATTGCTTGATATGTCCTAACCCAACTTTACGTCTCTTACCAAATTCACAGAAGGCTCCAACTGAGTTTACTACACAAACTGCTATCCAATCATAGCAGAGGGAGTTTACTTCCAAGTCTTCAATGCGGCACGAACATTAAAACCGAGCGTTTGTCGAGTCCGCCTCAAAACCAAGGTAGAAAATAGCCTATTACTTATTGATGTTTTTGAATGTAAAAACCACCCGAATGTCATAAGTAGACCACATACAACAGTATAAAACAATAAACAAGGCCACTTCATGACACCTTTAATGTACATTAATGTTCAAATAGTATATTGAAGTATATTATTATAACAAACAGTATTGAAATAATTAATTACTGATTTGATGTCAGTCGTTGAACGATTCTCCACAGAGGCACACAACATACTGCATGTCTGATGTGTATCTTCCTGTTTGTGATAAGAAATAGATGTGTCGAACAAGGTCCTGTTTACCAAAGCAAATAGTAAATCACCTGAATAGTAACTTAAAAGAAAACGATTATTCAAAACAAAACAACATCAATAATACTGAATATATCTTAAATCTCTTTATAAATCTTATTAACAGCTATGTAAAAGCCCTCAAAGTGCTTATTGTTTCAAAAAAGCATGAATAATGAAACTTTCCAGGTGCAATGGCTTATGGGTATGAAGTTCATTGCTCTAGAAATGTTTGTTACGTTTACTTAATTTTAACTGTAGTTTGAACAACTCACATTTTTTTCCATTCACGTTATGTACACTCTTGAACTGTTCTTGTCATTTATATTCTTGTGTTTTATGAACAAAAGATTTTGAGTTACGCTAAAATTTACCTGTAGAAGTAGAAGCTGCTTAACATGAAACAATATGGTTGTTAAGACAACGAATCACTTTTCAGTTACTGTCGACCCATCATTTCTCATTTATTTCCTTTCATCTTTTGTGGTCTGACAATCACGGCTTCGTGATCTTAATGCCTTCAGATCTAATATCCACACGGGCTATTCCTGAAGCTTTTAAGCCCATCATCTGTGACTGCCACTAATAGCAGTGATCTGCCAAACCCAATCATGATGCCTCGAGATGGGCTTTTTACCACAGATATATCTTGGCATGAAGTTATCCATGACTCAAAGACATCTTCAGACTGTATGAGGTAAACATGACTCTCGCTGCCTGAGAGACAATTCAGACACGCATTACAATCTCAGAGGTGACGGCCACCCACACTGAGCGATGATGTCATGCTGGTGCTGTTTGTGCATAACACATGGGGTTTATACTGCTTAACATCAATGCGTCTTTAACCTGTGTTAAAATATAATATGCTGTTCTGTATTGACTCAACTGTTTATAGTATATTTATTATATTGTATAGATTTATATTTTCGAAATAAAAAAAAGTCCTCAAACAAAATGCCTTAAAAGAAAGATTGTTTGGCTGTTAAAGGTTATTTTAACCTGGAACAAATCCACATACGAGGACAGGTTGCCGAATTCATACACTCGCCACTGTGAACGAAGCAGAATGGCAGAGTTCAAAATCGAGTCCGAACATTTTTTTGCCGTATATTTTATCAAGTACGGTTGTCGCATTAACCTGGTTTTAGAGTTTCATTTACGAAACCATTCATCCAAAAAGGTTTATTTTGAAAAGGAACCTTGGATGCGGAGAGATGTATGGCTTAATATATACACAATGGCATTGACTTTATAAATGCGAAATTAAAAAACAGTGTAACTGTCAAAGTACAACTTTATCAAAAAATATTTTTCCTCGGAGGCCGCCATTTTTTTGCCTCAAAATCCGTGACGTCAAATGATTGCAACCTAAACCCATTCTCTTAACGCTACAGCGAAGCAAACACGTTTTCCAAATATGAAAGTAAGATATGAGACGTCAAACATAACTTCAAGTATAAAAATACACAGTAGGCGGCGGTATGTCCTCTTGACACAAGCCAAGCTTAACTGCCATAAAAGTAAAATGCGATCAGAATCAGTAAGCGTCTGTTCAAGGTAAACTTGCATTAATCATAGTATAAATGACCGTCTTTAAAACAATTAAGACTATTTAAGACATCATCATCCACCATGATCGTATACTTTTTTACATTTTGAGAATATACTGATGAATATAATATTTTGGTTATTAATATGTATGTTTGTATTGTTTCTAAAAGATTGAAATGTATGAAAGTACACCAAATAGTGTCTTTATTTTATTATTTTAGCATTTTAGCATTAGACTAGAGTGTCTGTGTTCAGTGTGGCTGCCTGTGCGTGCAACCATTTTACGTCATCGAAAAAGAACATGGTGGCCTCCTTAGGTTAAAATGAGTATTACGTTTATGTTTTTTTTAAGAATTGAAAATATTTGATGGGTTTCTAACAACAATTTCTAGTAGTGTAAGGCTATAACAACGTATTAGTAGTTTAAGAGTGCTAGCTGGAAGTTATGTACAACATTATTACGATATTAAATTTACAATCTTCAGACTGTTTAATGGATTAATAATGTTATCCACGTCTTGGATGGTCTTTAGGTAAATAAAATGCAAATTGTCATTAGGAAATAAAAGTATCTGCTAAATGAGTAAATGTAAACATATCACTTTGACACATCGAAAACAGATTAAAATGTTAATGCTTTTTTCCCCAAGTCACATCAGTGGATCTTTTAATGACAGATTTCGAAGTGTCAAAGTGATTCATTGTTCACACAAAGCGAGACCACTTGAAGGCAACTGAGGTCATTTATCACACCCCACCATGTCATGTGATATCCCTGAACAGACAAATTCCATTTTCTTAGAAACACTGTCCTAATTTTTTCATCCGCCAATCACATCCGAGGTGATGAACTGGTATTTTAAACACACTATTATGATCAATCTGACTCTTATCATTTCAATATGAGATGCAAGACAGATAACACAACAACTATTGATTCATGATTCTAAAGTGCTTGTGAAACAAGTGTCGAGGTCTGTGTGCTTAACACACAGAGGTGGATTTTCATTTCCTCTCCGAGGAGCATTTCTGGTAATTTCGAACACGATAACATACAACAAATGTCATTAAGCAACGCCGCATTGATTCCCATCTTGATTTTCGACCCTTAAAAAGTGTCCTCCTGAGATTAAAATGACAGACTCGCCTACAATCAATGAGCGCTTCCGTGTAAAATACCGGCATCGCTATCGACGAAAATATCTTCAGCATCTCTACAAGAAAGAGAGGAAACACTTTGCATTGATTTTTGCCCATTTCATTCCTAGCTAAATGAAGCCAGCCCTGACATTAAAAAGGTCAATTGTCCCTTAAGAATCGACATAAAATTCATATTACAAATTACAGAAACAAAAAATCTGTATCATCAAAATCGGTATTAAAATGGCACACACATTAAGTCATTGCTAAGGAGCTGTAACATGTTGCTAGATGGTTCTCGTAGAAAATCAACAATACAGCTCATCTAGACAATTTGTTACTAGAAAAAAAAAAAAATTTTATTTAAGAATATTTGAAATGCTGATCCTAAGAAAAAAGACACATTTTAAAAAAGCTGATCATAAGAAAAATTATAAATTTTGAATTAAGAATATTGGAAAAAACTGATCATAAGAAAAAATATTTATTTTAAATTAAGAATAGAAGAAAAAGTTGATCATAAGAAAAACATTTTTTTTAAAATTACGATGTAAAAAAAAGCTTGTCATAAGAAAAATACTAATTTTGATTTAAGAATATTAGAAAAAGATGATAAAACATATCATTAAGGATATTAGAAAAAGCTGATCATAAAAATAGACAAATTTTAAATTAAGAATATTAGAAAAGCTGACTATACTCAAACATACAAATTACACTTAACGAATTTAACAAATTAGCAAAATAGAAACAGTAGTAAGGAATTGCTGAGACATCGGGTCAAAGGATTGTTTAAACGTCTTTAAGTACCAGCAATACTAATAGCGATGCATGCCTTAGCGAGCACCACAAATGAAACAGTACTTAAAGACTGAAGCTACAGTGGATTTAACCTCATTTGCACAAAAAAAATGCAAAGACGGCGTAACTTGCGGGACCAGTTCTGAGCCCAATCAGTTCAATTGGACGTTTTGTCAGAGCGCATCGCTAAAAGGCCACAATCAGTTTGGAGAGGTCGGCTCGATTGAGGCAGGCAGTGCTGGTATTTCAGACGGTCATTTCTCTCTTGGAAAGGAAATTGCATGCAGCCGTATTCCCCACAGCCCAGCACACGGAGTCAATTACCTTATTGGGTTAGAAGCTGTAATGGCCTCTGAAGGGCAATAGAAATTACATCTCACACTCTCATGCTGGTGGATTAGAACAATGCAATGGAAAATGATTGGGGTGTCCCATTACTCCGTTACTCCGCACGCCTGCTGAAGGTTTGCAACCCTTACGCTGTTCCTCCTTTGCACGCAATAACAAATATTTGAAACAACGTTCATTTCAAAATGTGTGGTTTACACTTTAAAGGTAAGATCAACTAAAACTGTTAAAAAGTAACGCAAAAATGGATCTGTTACGGCTCACTTACTCTTACAAAGATAACAAGTGCCTACCAACCGAAGAACAGGATAGCTGGGAAAATTAGATGTGAGAACTACAAAAACAACATCTTTCTGGATGCTTTGGTTTAGTTGTTATAGAAGATATTTTAAACCACGAACACACGGTCTGGGAAAAACTCCACACGTACCAGCAGACGAAAGCTGTGAAGAGCCAGCCATCACGATGGAGACGGAGTTCAAAAGTTGAAGATGGAGTAAAAATGCAGCAGTCAACCGTATTAAAAGTTCTGAATTACAGCAGCGGATTCGGCTTCAGTCGGCACGGATCGCCCTCCAATCATCTCATGCATATTGCACACAGAAACGGCAGGAGCTTCCAATCTGAAATACAGCTACACAACATCCAAGAGTCAGCGTGTACGCTCAACAACAATCATTTGTTTAATGAGCTCTTCTGAGACATTCACTTAATGCACTGGACAATGACTTTACATTACAGCTTACCTTTTTTTTGAGGTTTTCAGTTTCATAAGCCCCTAAAAATCACATGAAATAAAAACAAACGGTCAGACGATCCCACGTTCTCAATTACACCCATCTCAATACTATACTAATATATAAGCTACATATTTCATGAGGTCATGTTTTTTCTCACGCCTCAATGTTTGTACTCATGTTCTTACTGTACAGCTGCTTTGCAACGATTCAGAATATAGAAAAAAGTGCTAAAATAATACAATTAACTTGACGTTGAATTGGTAGTTACATTCTTTTTTATCTGTCAAAATGAGCAGATTTTGTACCACCGAGTGAGATTTATTCCAGACAAAAGAGACTTAATCTGCACAGAAGGATTTATGCCAAAACTAAATAATAGAGATCTCAGTTGGGGAAGATTTTGAAGTGAGATGAGACAGAGCCTTTTAGACAAAATCCTAATAAAAATAAGTGGTATTATCCCACCCATAAAAATACCATAGTACACTTTAGTATTTTAACTAGAGTAAACTGTTCAATTCCATGATCCTAAAGTTAATAACATACTGTATATTATACTTGAGTATTTTGTCTAGTAAACTGTAGTAAAGTAGTAGAGCATTACTAAATATTGAAGTATACTACAGTGTTTAAAGTTTATCAATTGAAATGCATGCAATTAATACAACCAAATACTAAAACACTAAGGCAACAATATACAGTACTCCTGTACAATATACCACAATTAAAAATGGTTTACTGTAGCATTTTTCATGTGAGAACGGTGCATTGTGTGAACATTTACTCATTTGGCAGACGCTTTTATCCAAAGAGACTTACATTGCATTATACTATACAACTATTTATGAGTATGTGCAATCCTTGGGATTGAACCCATGACCTTGGCATTACTATCACCATGCTCTAACCACTGAGCTAAAGGAATGGGAAGTTTCTTTAGAATACAATACCTTAACAATACAAGAGTTTCAATGTCCTAAAAAAGTGAACTTTGAGTATTGTTTCATCGTCCTACTAAAAATGTAACTTTCTTCAATGTCAAAGGAACAGGCCAGAACAAAAGGACTTGATGTCCTACAGCGGTCCAATCAAAGCCTTGATCTCTATCCCACTGTGAGTTTATTCTATTGTTTGAAAATGACAGTGTACCAAAACATGATCCTGCAAAACCTTGAACAAATCTACCTACGAGGACGGGTTGCCAAATGTTGCACCCGCCACTGTGGACGAAGCACAATGCCAGAGTTCAAAATTACCGTATATGCAAAACAGTACAAGACTGGCTATATATTTTTTGGTATCCTATTGGAAACTATTATTCTCAAGAATGGTTGTCGCGATAACTTGGTTTTAGAGTTTTATACAAAAAATCCACTCTACTTTCCATAGAAATATCCAAATTTTATTGGGAGAGGACAATGTTGACTTTTGGATATCTTTCAAGATCTCTTCTGAAGAAACCCGCTGTATCTCAACAGAATTTTTTACTATTTTAAGAGATGGTAAATCTGTAAAAAAAATCAATTACAAGAGAAATGCTGCTAAAACAAGATGAGTATAAAGATATTATTTTTGTTTTCTAAATATAATAGATGTCTTATGTTGTATATCAGACTCGACTATGGCAATAATAATGCTGCTGGCATGTATTTAAACAACTGTCTATCATCTTAAAGACAGTATTGAGCGGCAGAGATAACACCAACATTAACATGAAAACCATCGCTCCCAAAATCTCCTGCCAACACCGGCGATTCCCGGACAATAACAACAGAAATCTCAAAAGGGATTAAAAATAATTATAATTGATCTGTGCATTATTAAGCGCTCCATGCTGCCTAAAACCAAACAACGAGGAGTTTCTCTCTCGATGATATCTATCAACCTGTGCTTTATTACACGTCTGAGAGCATTTCATTTCACAAAATATTAACCATGTTTTCTGGAATGAGTGACAAATAGAGACAGAAGAGAAAATATTACATCAATCTAGCTGGATATGTATTGATCATAGACGATGCCAGCTAAGATAGATGGTGTCAGTTTATTGAGTATCTGAGAACACGTCACCAAACATGTATGAACATTGATGAGTTTGAAGTGAGTTGGTTAAACTGAATTTAAACATTATAGTACATTATAGTACTCAAAACTAAACTGTTTGAGATTCAGCTCAGGTTAAAACAATAAAGAAAAAGTTTCAAAGGTTTTGCACTTTCAGAACTAATAAATAATCCTATTCAAGACTGAGAGTGAAATATCAAAAAAACAATGATATAAATAAAGCTTTTGTGTAATGTTCAGTGTTTTGGATTGATGCGTCTATCACTATAGATCCAAGGAACATAATTATGAGTTTCAAGAGAGAATGACAACCCCTTAGCCTGAATATCGCTTAATAAGTAATTTGAGTAGGATTGTGTTATCATAATTGTAATCACACACACATTGTTGTATTATTTAAGGAAACTCGTACCAGGACATGGCTCTTATCTTGTGTGATGGGCTTATTTGCTTCAAAGTGATATGAAAATTGTTCGAGTACGTCATATAAACAATTCATTAAACTTAGGCTGTCATTCCTCCCTTAAAAAGTGTTGGCGGTTACTTCAGACACATTTAGTTTATTTTATGTGGCAAAAGACTAGACATGGACCGGGGTCGATACAGACCGTTTTGCTGGATCGGGAATCGGACTGACGAACCAGTCCAGATCCGATTCTGTGCGTTAGCCGCAGATCATAAAGCTTCAAAGGGGACTGACTACCTATTATAAAACATAATTTTGGCATAACTTTGTGTCAAAATGTGTGATTGAAAGTTAGAAGACGTGGAAGAGAACTCAATTCAGTATTTTGCCTGATGTGTGATGCAACATTCAGGCCTAGCGTGTATCTCAAACAACACGTGAGAACCAAATCCAGTCCTCTTTTTATCTTCTTGGGAATATTTAAATAGGCAACTCTTAAAAATGTACAAATTATAATTTTCCATGACTGGCCGAGGATCCCCCATGCTGGCCCCGGACCATCTGTGACAGTCGGTCCTTTATGCCGAGCACTGCTAAGTCTACGGTTTTAAGGCAAATTCAATCTGAATTCACGATAAGGCTTTGCATGATTGGCAAAAGTAGATCAGCTGATATTAAAATGTACTATATTTCGCTCTCACTAAAAAGAATCCTTTTCAGTCATACCATACATCAAAACAATATATTTACAATGTTCTAGAAATATACAGTAAACCAGTTAGCGTGCAGACCGTAATACCCGACGAGGAGCAGATTTATCCAACGGTATTAGAGACACAAATCTCCATCGCTGTTTAACAGGTGCACCGAGACCATGGGACCTCTGAGACCTTTTACAAATTAGTTTCGATACTAAATTAAAGTGAAGAACAAATGCCGGCTGTAAATCTCTTGTCAAGCCCTTAATAGTAGCACCTAGAGCAATAACAAACTCTACCAGTAATGAGACCAAGAAGACAACAGTGAATTTCACTACTTAGGTAGCAAAGCATTGTGTGCAGTATAATATTAAAAAGGTCAACACATCCTTGAAAAAACAATCCTTAAAAAAATTCTCTAATGTACACAATTGAGCCGGATTTAACCCTACGGCTCAGCTTAACTTTACAGAGATATCATGAATCACAATTTTCCTCGAAACGATTAATTTCTCTGCTTCAGTAGTTCCTTAAAATTATTTCAGGATTTTAGGGAACATCTAAACAATATAAATGTCCCGCCTAATTTCAAAGGAATTCGTTTTACGTGAGCCGGTGCAAAAATATAAAGCAAATTATTAAAATATTTCAACAGTTGAATAATAAAACAGAACTCAGAAACAATATTATTGGCAATAGATAAAGCTCTGGTACTTTCCTTTGCGTTATTTTATCATCTCATGCAATGACATTAAGACATGTTTAACCGTATCTTCTATCTAGTTCAGGACCATAAATAATGACATCATTTTGTTTTGCGAGAGACAACCTTGTGAATCTTTGATGTGAAATAAAAGCATAATCCTAGCATCAAAAAATCTAAATAGAGTTCAGAAAACAAACCTGCTGTGGAAGAATTTCACATGACTTACAAATAAATTTAGCCCATTAAAACCGGGACATAACAGATTAAATCATATAAATCGTTTTTTCACACTAGGTATGGTATAAATGTTTAACGGGAGCCAACTTGGTTCCATTAAAAAGTTTTCAAAGCATCAAACCCGTATTTAATCAAGAGACAATTAACTGATACGTTTTGTGTGCCAGGGTCGTAGCAAAATGTGACTCCCCGTGAGATTATGAATCCCCTGTTTGTCCTACGAAGGTTAGGGTTAGGATTAGGTGTGGGGGCGGCCTTTAGAGATAGAGATCAAAAACAAAGAAGCATCCTAAGTGTATGAACCAATCAGAAGTAGGGGAGTCAAAATCTCTCGGGGAATCGAAATTCGATACTAACCCAGATATAAAAGAAAGGCCAAGACCACACATCCAAGACAAAGCCAAAATGAATTGAACATCAACACCAGTAAACGATTTTGCCATTTCATCAACATTTCTTAGTAACATGAGCAAATTTAACAACAACACATTTCACAACAATTATATGTACACTCCACCCCAAAACGACCTCTGACATTGTAATGAAGTTTTGTGCTGGCTCTTCTGAGTGCATTAATGGTGTGATGAATATAGTTATTAATCATGACAAAAGTAGTTATTGTGATTCAAATTGTTCAGTCCTATTTAATACAATTGTTTCATTTAGCTCAGACGACATGTACTAAAGTACTTTGCAGTGGCTTCAACTGCTCTGACCCGGCAAGTGAAAACTTGCATATTAAAGTTTCATCTCATTTATATTCGACGGGCAGCAGGTACAGGCAGTGTGAGTTTATGTAAAACAGATTTCATAAGGAGCTTGCATCTCATTTGTTGTGCATTAGTTGTTTGTGAAAACGATGGTTGGCTAATCTCACAGAATGAAGCGATCACGTGTTGTGTATCACAGCCAGGTGATGGGCAGCCTCCAGATGTGCAAGGTGTTTCGTAAAAGCGCCAGAGGAATATTTAACAGCATCCGTCAGCCGTGAGCTAAAGGACCAGACAGATCATTCAGGGCCAATCCTGGAGGCTTTGTGCCGTGTCCTGCTACAAATGTGTGGGTTCAATTGGAGGAGAATGATCCAGAAAGGATTTGTGCTACATTTGATTGAATAAAAGAAAATGTTTGACAAACTATTCCACCAATACCTGTAGCTCATTTGATAAAGCATTGTGTTAGCAACGCGAAGGACATGAGATCAAGCCCAGGGCAGACATATATAAAAAGACTGAATGCACTACATGCAAGTAATTTGGGGAAAAAGTATGCTAAATACATGTTTTATTCAGTTATATTTTCACATTGTCCCACTTATCTCCTGCTTTCAATATAGTCTACATTTAAACGGAAACTAATCGCTTTATAAACCATTAGGCCTGGGGAAACCGCCATTAATTTAGAAGATTTTATGAAACGCATTTGGATACAGAGTTTGGGTATTACTGCTATAGAAAGATTGAGACTTATGAAATAAAAAAAGGTTTGTTACGTACAGAATTTCATTTTATGTGATCAAGACCCCTAATCCCTTTTACAAAATGTAATATAAATCTTAGGACTCCACAGAATCTGTCTGTGAAGTTTCAGCTCTAAATGCACAACAAAACTTTTATTATACTGTACCGTACTGTGGTTTTGCGTGCGTCTCTTTAAATGCAAATGAGCTGCTGGTCTCCTCCCCCTTTCCAGCAGAAAGTGCATGACACTCCCCAGTGCTTCCAACAGCAAAACCGATAAAGCGACTGAGACAAAACACATCGTTTTGTTTAAGTGATGGTACATAATACAAACGCGTTATTGGTTTTAAAACTGAGCTCGCTGTTTTCTGAGTGAATGGACGAATGCATTATGTATTTAAATCCGGCACATTGCTCTTATAAATGAAAGTTAACATGATAAACTTATCTATAAAAAACTCTCTATAACTATATTCTCAATCGTGTTATGTATTTACAACATGCACATTGTTTTTATCAGTGACAACACACGGGAGAAACGTGTCGTATGTTTAAAAATTCCAAACATGGCCTGTTATTAGGGTGCACGATAATTTATCGCGATACGGCTAAACCCTATTGAAATCTAGGTGGCTGCGAAATGCGACAAGTCGATATTTGTTTTGATGCGTAGCTTGTCCGTGAAGCATGGCTCTGGGATCAGTAGGAAATGCTGTTGGATCTAAAAGCAGTGTTAGTTTGAGTCGCTTATAATGTGCATTTGAAAAAGCAACACCCCACAAACGTGATCATTATAAATATACTTCATTTTCATAACAACACCTGATGAGGTTTGAGTTACTGTGATAAAAGATGTCCATAGGCATTTCCTAGATTCTAGAACATGTTATGGTCTTCTTCTGCAGTGCGTATTTGGAGTTTCCGCAGGAGAGCGCCCTCTGGCTTTCGGATGCAGCAGCATTTTACCGTACTTCACTCAAAAGCTGTGCATAAATCACATGATACTTATCGTCGGTTTATCGCGACAGCCCAACCCGTTATGAATCAAGCATTTTACGAACATTGGTTTGTGAGCAGCCCGGTGTAAAGTGGCTTGACCTGATGTCTTCTGCACATTCGGCTGAGAAATAAAACTAATCCACAGCGTTTTCAGAGGCTCAGACGTCGGGAGTATACGAAGACTTGTGTTCAGTCTTGCATCCAACAGCTAAAACCTTGTTAGTTTACATAACATTTTTGTAGCTGAATCCAAGTAATCTAGCGTAAAAACATTGGCATACTGGACAGTGTTCAACTCGATGAGGACGGTGTCCATCAGCAGTCATTGGCGTCATGTTTAATCATAGCGACGTCAGGTGAAAATGAATGGGCGGAGTTTTATCAGGCTAGGATGGTTCTGTACTCACCTTCCTGACACACAGATATGTCCAAACAACATTTAAAAGTGCATTTTTGCATTAGGGGGCCTTTAATATAACATGTGTATTGATGTGATGGTGAAAAGCAAACCAGCATCAAGGTAAGAAACTAAACCAAATCTATACAATATTATATATATTTCGACATTTTTTAAATACATTTTTATATAATATTGCTGTAAAAATATATAGTAAATCATATACTGTAGAATTATAAAGATGGCCATCAAATTTCAATTGGCTTTGATTATTTCTCAAATTAAGCCAGTCAGAAATTAGATCTATTACGTCTCACAAGGAGAGTTAATGAGATATTACTGAGCTCTTTGCTCTTTGTACTAAACACCGTATAACTAAACATGTTTAACATATTTACGTCATTACTGGATGTTAAACATTAATTCACGAGCATCAGAGGAACTGTTGAATCTACTTTGGCTCGGTAAAGATTAATCTAGCCTGTTTTTAAAAATGAAAAGATACAATTTAATGGATATTCATGCTCCACTACTTTTTAATCTAGACGCAGAAGCAAGAATCTGCCAAGAATATTGTTGAATAAGCATTTCAATTTGTCATACTCGTATGACCCAGACACTGAATACTTTCAATGTCACGAATTAAGACTGGAATTAAACTATTTATTTGAACATCAACTAGAGTCTAACAGACAATGTGTCAGAAAGTGTGAAAGGGTCTTTGGTAGCAACATTATTTGTAATCGTTCAAACTTTGTCAAGCGAAGAAAAAATGTACAGTAGACTGGATTAGCTTTCTCGATGTATTGCATTTGTTGCATGTAATTATAGAGCGAAGTATGGATAACAGTATTGATATCATATCGGTATTGATCAAATCTTGACCATACCCATCCCTGCTTATCTATCTGGATAGCGGTCACAAAGATGATAAGAATTACTTATGATCACAAATGACTATAAAATTATGGCATTTACTACTAATATAACAAACAAGTAAAACACTACTATGGTCAAACCGTGGTAAATTTGTGAAAGGTGAAGTTTTTAATGCCAGCTTCTAAGCATCACGCTTTAAAAAATACAGTTCACCATCTGGCTCTTATCAAACTTAAGACCACAACACCTTGGCCCTGACGATTTTTATTAAACATATTCTGCGCTGGGTGCCGGCGAGGTTTACAGTCGAGTTAATGAGGGCAGACCTCCTCTCCGACACACACTCATCCCATCATCACTCGACAGGAGGTAACCTTACTGCACCCACAACCGCCGAGAGAGATGCTGACGCTTCTGTGTCACAACCGTGTGTTGAATTAAATTACATTTTAAATATCACCTGTACAATTCATGTCATTACGGGCTGAGTCATCATAGCCACTCCGACTTTAACTGCGTATTATTTCTTTCATCGGTTGTGAAAACCTTGCAGATTCAGAACGCAATAGTGCACATAGAATCTGCAATCTTAAAGAGATGTTCTGGATTCAGGACAAGTTAAACTCCAGTGATTGAAATGTGGGATTGTGCATCACAAAAGTGTTTGTCTGCGAGCAATAAACATAAAAGTACACGTTGTTAAAGCAATTTTCAGATCTGTGATTTCCATAGTAGAAAAAAAATATATATATTGGGATATTTTGAAAAATGTAGTAACACAAACTGTTCTGGGGACCTTTGACTACCATTGAATTGTTCCTACTATGGCAGTCAATGATGTCAGAGAATTAGAAAAAAAAAATTGCTTACATTCTTTCTTACAAATATCTTTCTAATTCATACAGGTATGAGAATACAATAGGGTGAGCAAATGATGTCAACATTTTCATTTATGGGTGAACTATCACTTAAATGTTAAGACATTTGCATTTAACTGATTTGTTTGCTGTGGTTCTGTGTTCAATTGTTCAATAAAGTTTTATCAAAAAAATGTATATTAGGAATTGTGAATTTTTTGTATCAAAAAATGCCTAAAAATAAGAATTTTATGAAAAACATAAAAAAAATCCTTTACAATACTGAAAGCATTCCCAATTGATAATTGAGCTAAAATATAAGGCGATACTAAGTAAAGAGCCATTTGGGAGCCGTACAATCCGGCTCTTCTGAGGGAGCAAAACCAAAAGAGCCGGATCTTTGAAAAGAGCCGGACTTCCCATCACTATAGCCTAGCAAACAGGTAGCAACATAGCAACACATTGACAACCACTCAGAACGCTAAGCAACACCTTAGCAACCACCACAGTAGCACAAATTTGGCACGCACCTAGCATCTCTGCAATATACGTCACATATATAAAGAAAAATGAAAATAGGGAAAGGGAAAGTAGACCACACTTAACGTTAATAAGCTCACATTTCTAACATTTGTTTTTCTCTAATTAATTATCCAAATTATGATACATGTTAAATATCCATCATTTTAACAGCTGAATATAAGGCGTTGCTTTGCCAGAGAGGGTTTTAATGTAAAAATATAAACATGAGATTTTTATTTATTTGATTGGAAATTTGAGATTTGAATTATTTTTTACAATCCAATCAATTCCTGTCATATATAAAATTAAGTATCTCACTAAAAAAAAAAACAACATGACATCACCAAGCAAGTCCAACACAAAACAAAGTGGCAATAAAAGAGGATTCTGTCAAGTGTTTCCTGTCAAAGCAGACAAACTCAATGATTGATTTTACTCTAAATGTAGTTAGTAGTTCTCCACCTATAAAACATATTCGTAGCCGATGCTTATGTAAGGTCCATGTTATGACGACAAATTGTTATTGTTGTCCTTGTTTCTTTTTCTTTCTGTTGCATTCCTGCGTCGGCGTTTAGAATGTCTATGTTCTAAAAAGTATTTTTCTTTGATAATAAATTAAAGGGATTTTTATTTATTTTGGTGCCCAGGTCTTTCTGGTGTACACTATAAATTATTTGTTTGATATGCAATTTAACAATATTTTCACATTACATCCATTTTAGTCCTCAATTACCTTTAATATTCTGTTGGTATTTCATCAAATAGTCCCCCAGCCGTCTCACCACGAGGACCTGGCATCAGTGCGGTAGCTGTGGCGTTCTTTCAATAAATTAACTTACCCATGTTTAAACATTACACTGAGCAAATGGCTTGGATTACATTCATAATATTAGCCGACATGAAGGCTATGTGATTACCAGTCTTAAAGGCAAACATGTCTTTTCCATGTTGTCTCTGGATGCTAATGCCATTATGAAAGGGTCTTTGCAAAGACAGCTGATTATAAATATACTGAGGTGAATTGCAGATTTGTTTAAGCCTATAGCGGTTACATGTCAGTGCATTATGTATACAGGCCTTGCTGCAATTACCGATAAGGTTACATTTAAAAGGTAATATGTTCTGAATGTACAGGAAATTTCAATGTTTTTGTGGCATGACGCATGTTGATTACCATAAAAAGTATCCATTCTTTATTAAGATACAGTATATATAGTGACAAATCATAAAAATATTTTGTAACGCTTTACTTAAAGCCTCTATTTATAATCTAATATAAAAAGTTATTAAAGGGTAAAATGCATTATAGTTCTTCATAATGTGTGTTGTAATGCAATAGTTATATTGCTACTGTGTAGTCACATGTTTAAAGATTTATGTTAACTTTCTCACTTGTTGTATGTAAAGAAAATGTCTATTGTCAGAACTGTGTTTTTGTACAGATATGTGTATTGTATTTATAGTCCTGTAATTGTTAGAACTGATATATTGGTAAGAGATATAAAATAAAAGAGATTTGATGTAAATAATTATAACCCATTTAATATGTGTAGTGCAGGAAATTGCTAAGTGTTATAATGTATTAACTGTAATAACATTTATTCATAAGACATTCAAATTAATTAAAAATTGCATTACAAAGCTTAAAAACTATTTTATAATGCATTATACATACATGCTTCAAGGAAAGTGTTACCAAAAATTTCTTTTAGCGCCACCTAAAGTCAGACAGGTATTTGTCAGTGAAGAATAGAATAGAATAGAATAGAATGGAGAGTGTGAACATTATAGTCCATGAAAAACATCTCGGAGAAGTCGCATCAAGTTTTACAATGGGGTGGGAAATATCAAAACAGTTCCTAAAGACTCGGGTCCAATCCTGTAGGCAAGTTCATTTTGAAATGAGAGCTGCTAGCGAGCCTGGAGGCTAATATTGTCTGGGAAGTTTACTTTTAAGAGCACAATCTGCCTGAGATTAAGGTAAGAGTTCCCTTGCCTGACCTTGGTCGCCTCGCAATTAATCATGCATCAGATCACAGACAGTCGCCCTTGGACCGTGTGACAAGTTTCTGCTTCCGTAACTCCACCTGGTGCAACCGCTCCACGACAGGTCGGCCCCCGTCTCTAAAGATCGGCGGATCCTCATCGTGCCACCTCGTGGCTCTGAGTTTTATTTAGTTTCTGTAATGGTCGCACTTCACTGCCTTCACAGCTGCTGTGCGCTGGTGCCCATCTGTTAAGGGTATTGTGTGCGCTGTGTGCTGATCCCGAAGTCATTACCCGCATTCTTTCCTTATACACTATTGTTCTTTTTACTAATGTAGAGTCTCACATCCAATCTGCCTCTGATATGCCGGGCGACGGGGACAAGAGAGGAGAAACCGGCGAGGGGTTCTGACCCAATTCCAGTGTTATTGTCTTTTGGGGACGGATGGTTTGGGAATCTATGGTGACACTTTTATGCCAAACAAACCGTTGTTTTATGGTCCTGTTGAGGAGAGTGAACATAACATGGTAAATACTTTAACGAGCCTGACAGTACACAAAACATTAAAACTCAAAATGTTTTTTTTTGTAAAGGGACGGTTCTAACATCTTTTATGACCAGCAGCTCTGTTTCATCATCAATAGTCTATGAAACCTGGAGGAGACCGTCAGGCATTTTTTCCCTTTTAAACAAAAGCCACAGTTTTGGTTTAAGGGTTTTAGGCATTATCAAATCAGAAACGGTGTTTAATAATCATAAAATTGAGTAGTGTATAAACACCCTGTGAGGACATCGGGAGATGCATTTATGCACAGAATGGACCCAACACTGCCAGTAGGCTAAACAGAAAAGTCCAAGACGTACATATTGCAAAGGTCTCTTTGATTAAGGTGGATTTTTAATTTTAGTAAACAATCATTAAAAACACAATTCCCAGGGCTTTAAAGGACCCAGATGGGGAAATAGGAGGATAGGAACAACAAACATGCTGTTGTGGACGTGGGTGGCATGAGTAACAGCACAATAATAGACTTCTGCTGAGAGTTTGTGTTGTACGTTTATAAAAAGGGAAACTATATTTGTTTTATCACAATTAAGTGAGCGTTGGTCATTCATTTGAAATCAATTTAATGCTTTTGTTTACCTGGATGTGCTACGGGCTAGCTTCTAAAATAAAATAAAAATACTAAATGTTAAAAAAAAACATGTTTGGTTTAGATTTTCCTCTGTTCTTAACCAGCAGGCCTTTGCCTGTCGTTTATTACAGGGGTTCCCAAACTTTTCTGCCCGCGACCCCCAAAATATCAGTGCTAGTGACTGGAGACCCCCACTATCCTCGGAGGTGGTTAAATTATACAAACATTGCACCTATTCTACCCAAACTCACATAATGACAACAGAAAAGAACACAGTCTCACAGTCTCTGATATTATTTTATAGTTATTTACATTGCTTTACTTGTTGATCTATATTAACTGTGAACTATTAGTACAGATGGTCGGTTTCATCAAAATGTTTGGAGTGCTCATGGATGTGCCTCTTCTGGTATCTGATGACGATGACCCTTGACTGCGGCGCTCCTCCGCTGGCCTCCCTACGTGGTCTTTGGTCGATATTAAGAAAAGTTAAATAAGATAAATAAAAATATACTAAATGTGAAGCCTGAAAAATAATCTGAGTGCACATGTGACTGTTTTACCTGTTGCTTAGTCATGAGATTCTGACGGTGTGATAACCTTGAGCAAAACTACCACGTAGTCACGGTGTCACGGTATTACTATTACATATCTACAATGTGTTATTTTAAAAAGTAATATAAGAAACATATATAACATTCTGGAACAGTAAACATGTCAGTTTAAATAATTAAAACAAATATTTGAGTTCTTCTTAATTAAATGAAAATAAAGGCAGTCAGAGCCTTAACCTAGAACTCAACAATTAAAACAATTTCTGTAAAAAAACTTCATCATCCTGCAGCTGAACAATGTTTTTGGAGACATGCTCACTTTCTACACATTTATTTTCCCGCCAAGTTATAATGCAGGCGTGTAAACATGTTCACCTAGTTTAAACTAGTTCATCTTGGGCTAGTTGATTAGTCGTGTTTTTGCCTCGGTAGGAAACCAAATAGTTTTATTCTGACTTGACTTTTTTTGAAGCTGCTAGCGTCTGTTTAACATTATAATCCTATGGAGTAAACAGTGTTTTCATAAAACTTCCCGAGCGTTTTTTTAAAACGTCAGCGCTGGCATCTTTTTGTGACACACATGAGACTTAAGCAGACGTCTCTATTTGCTCTACATTTTCTCTCTCTTATGTTGTAAGAGAAATCATTGGGATATTTAAGAGACCCATCTATCTGTTTCTCTCTCATTGGTACTGTACTTTCTCAAACATACAGCGAAAGATAACAAGAGTTCAGAAGATCTTTCATACCCGGAATGACCCATGCTCCATTTCTATCTTTGGAAGCAAGCTTTGTTTGTGTGGATCTTTTTAAAGTGCAGCCCAATGCCGTGAGATCTTTTCTCTCTACATTCTTAACCATCTGGACTTTTCTCCCCATGGATTTACCTTCTTCCTGCCAATAGCAAACTCTCCATTATGAAGCTCCGTTTTGGCCCTTCCGGCGGTGGACCGGACGAACATCGGCCTGTCTCTGTTATGTTGGCAGCTCAGTCATATTATAAAAGTCCAGTAATGAGCTCTGACAGCGCTGAGGCATAAAGAAAGGCGTCTCTGTAGACATCGTCTCGCGTTCACCTGAGAACGCTGGCAGCTACGAGCGTCTACTGAAGGTACACGGAAATAAATTCGCTAGTTTATCTAGTGTTGTCATTTCTGTACACAAATACATATTTTAACATTCTTTATAAATATACAGTATATATATTTAAGCTCCAAGTTTAAAGTAAAAAAAGCAAATTTTTGCTTGAGGAAATTGAAACCTACACTGTAAAACTTTGCTGTAATTTTGCAGCAGGTTTGCCAGTAACTTACTGTAAATTGAATGTAAAATTAGGTTTTAAGCATAAACGTATCTAGTTATATATTTTTTGTCCATATAACAAGGGTAAATATCTCGGGTCACTTTTCTTGTTATCTTAATGTATCGCAATTTAAAAGTTTTAAATATTTTTACAGAAAAAAAGGAGAAAAATGCTTAGGAAGAACGTCATCATTTCGGTGTTGCTCTGCTGATGCCAGTCTCTTCTTTCTTGATTTAAATCTCAAAAGTCAAAGTTTATTTTAAATAAAAAGGAATTGAAAACAGTTCTTATTGGAAAGTTTATTACGTAGTAATTCAATCTACAGTAAGTTACAGGCAAACCTGCTGCAAAAACTACTGCAAAGTTTCACAGTGTACTTTAGGATCCATGGCGGACATGCATGAGGTTTACTGACGTTTGTCACTTTATTGTTTTTGTTACTAATATTATAGGTTAAGTGGCTGTATAATTGTGTTGTGTTGTTAAGGTTGTGTGTGTTAACTTGACCTTTGGCAAAAAGCATAGAAGAAGCACACTAACAACCAAAAACACTTTGATAATATAAGACTATCTTTCTCCAACATGTGAATCTTAATGGTCAGCATTTAACCTGTAATTCACACAACTAAAGTCATTGAGTAAATCATAAAGAAGAGCACTGAATGATTTTTGATGAAGTCTAATGGCACAGGATATCAGAGACGTGCTCTCAGATGAATAGACTGAGGTTTCAGCGTTCTGCAGCGGCTTGATGGAAAGGATCTTTCTAAAGGTCACGCCGGCTGAGCTGTAGGTCTCTAAATATGTAATTTCCGGTCCTTTATATGCTTGTCAGCGAGATGGAGGAATATTCCAGAGTCATAGAGAAAGTGGCTTAAGTGAGTAAAATTCTGACATCCACCTCATTTCAGCAAGCGTGACAAAATTTTGGCCTGACACATACACAAAGCTATCAATCACAACGGAAACTTGGAATGTAGTCTGATACAGACCTTCGGTGCTTCTCTATTTTAAAATTGCATTTGTGAACCGGCGTGCTAGTTTGCAACTATATGATGGTAAGAACTTTTCCTTTAAACGTTACTATCCTGTGTTATCTGTTCTAATAAAAGAGACACTCGGAAGAGAGAAACCTCGCTTAAACTCACACTGACCCGACGTCTTACATCTAAATCTAAATTTATAAGCAATTTCAAGTGTTTAAGAAGTGATGTCATATCAGCATGAAAGGTCATCTTCTCTTAATGTTTCTCAGAAAAACTTTCTAAATCGGTTTGAATCCAAATATATACAATAGAATATAGTGACCTTTTTCTTTCTTTTTTGACAGATCGATTACCATTTTAGTTGGGTTGCTAAGACCGTGGTCAACTACTGTTTTACCATGAAATAAAAAATATCTTCCAACAATATGATTTCCTCTATTGTGAAAATGATCCGGGAATCATTTTCCCTGGGATTTCAGTATATTGGCTGTTAATGAGCAGAAATATGAGAATGACATCACTGTATGAATAATTAGATGTAATCTAATTGTGTTTTTCTTCTCCCAAGAGAAATGGAGTGTCAGCTTGCTTCACAGTTTGGGTGATAATTGTATTTCTCATGAGTGTGTTTGGTTGATAGGGCCAGCCCTCACTTCAGGAGCGACATGATGATGGAAATGACTCTATAATTAAGGCAGAACTGACAATGAGCACGTTGGCACAATATGAATTGTGCTTTGCCGCTGACGTGGCCTTGACCAATATTTGAACTTTGCATTTAGAAGGAAATTATGGAGGTTCCATGCATTGGGCTTTTCAACAACTGCTGACTATTTAAAGGGCTGGTGCAACTGTTTTATGCATTCTGACTTCTTTTCAATGTTAAACGTGTTGTCTTTTCATGCTTGACATGTTCAACTTGGAAAAAAACGAGTTGGACGTAGACGTAGTATTTCTGTGCTCGATACAATCCCCAAAGGTTGGTATAGGTTTAGGAAAGTTTTTTCCGAACATGAAAATCCATTTCATAACAACTTTTCTTAGTCCATTATTGGGCAGTTCTCCCGGAAAAGCATTCATGAGTCAACCGACGAGCAATAGGAAGACCCACCTACCATCCAGATTGGCTGAGCTGTGGGCCCGCAGCTCGTTACTCTTGCGATAGTGAGAGAAGTTGAGGTGTGTTTGTTTGTCCACTGCATTTCAGTGGTTATATAAACGGTGCAAATAACGCTGGATTTGGAGATGTTTTGAAACTGATAGATGGAGCGGTCCCAGCACTAAAAGATGACGGACATGAACTGCACATGGTAAGTGCAACGGAGTCTGTGTTTTGAAGGCAATAGGCACGTACATGCATGATGTAAACAACACAAACTTATAGTGAATCAATGGTTATGCAGGGACAATGTATTGCAATGATGTAATTTGTGCTCGTGATTTAGTTCCTCCCCTCGTATACCCCCAGTAGGTCATATTTCTTTGGAAACAATCGTACATCTGTATCTATCATTTATACATGTGATCAAACTAAATACTCTTTTGAGGATACAAAGTATGCAATACTACTCTATAGGTACTCAAGATTAATATGAGATTGGCAGAAACTGCGTGTGTTATGGCGGCTTTAACACAAGCTCACTGCAATTTCTAACTATTTTAGATTTTATCAAATATAAATGCTTGTATGAATATGTTATGAGTTTTTTATCTGAAAACTCCACCTTGTAAAGAACTTCTATACTTTTCTATGTTGTTCATTCCCTGTTCAGTCATTTCTTCACAATGTAATGTCTGTATGTAGATGTTATATGAGGCTCTACAATTTCTTTACATTTGTATTTATGTTCCTTATTTTTATTAATGTGTACACAAATGTGAATTGAATACTAAGATGGCTTACTACCGTACCCCTCAATGCATTTCACCTTCAGGGCATCAGCATGACCCATGATCTGTGTTCCAAAAATACAGTCTGGTGAATGCACTTGAATGATGCCACGTGTTTTCAGTTATTTTGCACAGAAAATGATTTTCAATCAAAAACCACAGTCATTGTCTGTAATCTTTAATACAAGAAAAAAATCCATATGAAATGATGGTAATTATGGGAATCATTCATAAATTTCAACGCTCACTGGTTTACTGCGTTTTCTTCTACATATATTTATCTACAGACTTTCAGACACCCTGTTGTGCATTATGCATGATCGACATGTCAAAACGCTATCAATCACAAACACACAAAATTTCCCTTGATAACTCCACAGATTCACCACAGATCCACATGATTGATGCCAGGTGTCTTCTGTATTTACAAGAGGAAAAAACAAACAGGGGAAAATATATTTTTGGAAAATATGTTATCATTGCACTTTCTGGCCATATTTACACATAAATTGTCTTTCTCAGAAACACACACATATATGCAAAGACAAACAAATGGCTTTTAAACCTCTTAAAGTTACTTCTTTAAAATGAGATACATTTGGTAAAGCACAACACAAATATGTTTACTATATACACAGCGGGTAAATGATCGCTTTTCTTTCATTAAGGGAAGTAATAACACCTTTTTTTGTTTGCTTTACTTTGTAGAAGATTTGATAAACTCAAATATCAAAAATGCAGTGTTCTGAGATCTTTCATATGTTTAATTAAAGGGATACTTCAACCAAAAATGAAAATTCTGTCATAATTTTCTCTCCTTCGAGTTGTTTAATTGCTGTCGGGGTGACTTTCTGTCATTTCTGAGGTTTGTTTCGGGTGAAATTCATCAGACACTTGATTGGAATGGACACAATCCATCTGAGGATTACAATAAAATCTAAATTGTTCTCTTCATCATACCCGCCTGTATGTTTATTAACAGCTTGCACAGTGTTCCATTAAACTCCACAGAAACATCAGACATTGTTTTGTCTCAGAATGTTTTCTGAGACAAAACTCTTAATTTCAATCTGTGGATCCATGATGAATAAAGTTGCAGCTGCGTTTGGTTCTTCTGTGTCGTTTCTTTTCTGTTTTTCGTCGAACAAACTGTCACAACTCGTCTTTATCTCGTCCACTGTTAGCTAACTAACAATAAACCCAGCTCCTGGTTTTCTCTGACAGATTAATACACGTTTCATGTCTTTGAAAAGTTGATTGTAGCCTATGGATATTTGTCTTATGGCTTGTTTGAAGAACAATAAATGATGTATTGCGTACTCCGTGAAAGAAGAAATCTGTATCCACACTTGAAGAGGCCACGCACAAAATTCTTAAGTGTAAGGAATCAAAGCGGGAACAAAAGCATCTGCTATCTCCAAACAACAAAGGCGAATTAAAGTTAATTATGTTTTTTGCCTGCGTCTGGCGTCTGTACCGCTGTAGGTTTTTTTCTGTTCTGACTCTGGTCTAAGCAGCTTCGGAGGGAGGTTGTCATAAGCACTTAACTTTAGGCTAGTGTGCATCCTGACCAGCACATTTGCTTTGGCATACGGTAGTTTTTGGCACCAGACTTTGAATGCTGACAACAGGAATTAAGGAGCTATACCCTCACAGCAAGACTACGTCTGCCAACAAGCAGTCGCTTTAAATGTGTAATCATTCGACAGACAGTAGATGGAGAAAAAAAATATTTACCCCAAAACCTGACAAGACGGGGGTTAGCTGTCACAACACCTACAGTGAATATCATTAGTACTATAGTATACTGTATATATACGGTATACGGTTATTTTTGTTTACTAATTTTTCACTTTAGAAACGTTTCTGTTCATTGAAATAGAAAAACAATATTGACCTAAAAAGATTGGGAAATCTTAACTAGAGGAGAGATTGAAATGTTGCCTCAAAAATAAATTTAAATAAGTTTAAAGCACAAAAAATATAATAATAAACAAGAACGAAAATAAAAGCGAATTTATAGTAAACGATAGTTACATTAAAAATAAACACACTTAAAATTCACCAAAAATTTACATTAAAACGGGATAATCAAAAAATGTAATCTCATTTTATATTTTATTTAAACAAAATACAACTTAAAATAAACGTTTAATAACTATGCGGTCATCATGGCTAAAATAATATTATCTTGATATGTTTTTTTATTGCAATTCTGTTTATTTGTGTTTTCTCCAATTTTGGAGAAAAGTACAATTTATTTGTTTTATAAAAAGTTTTTAACCATTGTGACTCTTGGTGCCAAACTTTAAATGGGTGCTCGATTTTTTTTTGACAATATTATCGCACGTGTACAATTGACATAGTATCGGTGCTTGATTTTTATATCACGGTTATTGTGTATAATATCACGGGTTTTTTTGCTAACCATGGTTGCTATTGTATAAAACATGCTACATTTTCTTTCTGGAAACTGTGAAGAAAGAATAATGACCAGAAATCTGAGCAAATGTCTTCTGACATTATCTGTTATTTACATTCCAGTATTCTGAGATTATTCATACATGACTCAAATCTCCTACAGCGAAAACCCACTGCGTCTGTTTGTGCTTATGTGGCCACAGGGACTCAAAGCGTCCAGGCCATTCGCACACACAAACACACACACTCATACACACACACACACACACCATAAAACCCTGAGTTTGACACAAATCTATGCAGTTTTTCTCTCTTTGGCACTGACAGACACACTCACGGCTCCTCTTCTCCACTAGCTTATCATCAGAGCAAACAATACAGTCCCATATGTAATAACAGCTATCATCACAGCCCGGGACTGCATTACAGACTCCGATTGTGGACTTGATCTGGCCCTCGGGGGGAATTCGGCCAAGTTAACAGGAGTGTGGAGGGCATCGCTGCACAGTCGAGCGTACGGAAATGAAATCCTGGTGCTGAGCCGCTCCTCGTGCTCGAGTGAAGACACACGGCGTTCAGAAGAACAGACTGATGCTCTTTGTGCAGAACACTGCAGCTTGAAGGCCAGACTGCTATGATGGGGATAAAAGGCTTTGGATATGATATATTAATACACCGGTGTGATCGCTCTCTGTTTGTTTGTATAGATGTCTGTTTATTTTAAATATGCTTTAAATAATGTTCAGAGAGACAACTAGTTTATTTTTCTTTCAAAAACAAAAGTATTATATTTATGTTGCTCTGCTGGTGCTATCTAGTTTGGATATTCTGGGTGGTGGATATAGCGTCTATCTATCTATCTATCTATCTATCTATCTATCTATCTATCTATCTATCTATCTGTCTATCCGTCTATCCGTCTATCCGTCTATCCGTCTATCCGTCTATCTGTCTGTCTATCTGTCTGTCTGTCTGTGTGTCTGTCTGTCTGTCTGTCTGTCTGTCTGTCTGTCTATCTATCTATCTATCTATCTATCCATCCATGTCTGTCTGTCTTTCTGTCTGTCTGTCCGTCCGTCCGTCCGTCCATCCATCCATCCATCCAAAAAGAGTTTCCATTGGAGTTTTGTGAATAATGCCTTATCGTATTGCCTGAAAAAACTCCTCAAGCGAATGTGAGTTCTTGCAAAATTGATGTGTTTCCATTGGGCGTATTTTCCAATGCGCTATTTCAATCTGCGCATGTTGAAGGGTTGTGGAAACGCAGCTATTGGCCATTCAAACCAGCAAGAAATGGAAAAACTGACCTATGCATGAAAGGGTTCAAATCAATGCATTAACGATTCATTTATTTATCCTCGCATCAATACAAGAGCTCTTCTCCAACGCGTTCAACTCACTAAAGTTCCCATACCTTCAAAAATCACATGAACAACAGTCCTCCTGTAGAAAACTCCCACATGCCGCCACGTAATGCATTAAACAACCTAAAAGAACAAACAAACAAAAAACAGCCATTTTACTTTTGCCGCTTGACATTGATAGTTCTCCTGCAGGCCATCTCAAACTACTGATGTGAACACTTCACATCATCTTCACCCAGGAGAAATCACTTTCTTTTCCATGATGCCGTGTTTAATGACAGGCCATGTTCATGATGCCCGCTTGCCGTTGCTTTGAAGGAGTCTTTCATGGACACGTTGGGCACGGCGGGGGACCCTCTGTAATGACATGTTTCTGCTGCAGACTTAATATAAATCCGTTTGAAAGACGTTACTGATTGATGAGCTCGTGATTAAACACCGTCCATAATTCATTTGACTGTCAGATATGTTTAATTATGACGAGCTCACGAGAGAGAAAGACCTAGAGGTGACTTACCGCATTCACTACATACTGCATAGCCTGAAGTTCGGGGATGTTCACCGACTGTGAAGTTCACACAGTCAGCGAGTCATTTTGAAAAAAAGTTTCAGATGTTTCTCCTGTCATCAGAGATTGAGAAGAGACGTCAACAATGTGTCAAACTGAGCTCAGATTTGTCTCGTCTGCAATCAAAAGTCAATATTAGTGAAGATCTCAATATCAACTCAAACATTTCTCATCACATTTACTCAAATCCACATGATTTCACCACTACAACCAACATTTATTTACACCTCCACTCTGTCTCACAACATGAGAACTATTTGAACAATAGAATAAAAACGAATTGTTTAGAGGAACACGCACATCTCCGACTCAAAAACAATTGATGATCCCACACCAGAATATTGTGTTTGGAGTGCACACACACATGAATCCGCTGTGCAGTGTTTCTCTCGACGCTGTTTTAGGTCTAATTTCAATAATCGGCAATTATCACCTAATTTCGTTCGCCGCAAGAACGGCTCTTGGGATTTCACAGCACGTTAAACCGCCTCATCATTACACCTAATGTAGTAAGGCAGAGTGCTAATGAATGTGTTGAAAACAATTTAAATCACACGGGATCCTGATTATTATCTTATCACAATAGTTCAAATGTGCACGGGCGAGTTTCAGCGAGGTGCCATCCGCCGTCCCACGTGGCCTCGTCTCCCGGCCGCGCCGTAGCCATCATCTCAATCTCATTTGCTAACACAAAGTCACACATTATTGATGAAACATCCTGCCTGATAAATGCGCACTGAAACGGGGGACGGCGCTCATTGTGTTCGCGGTTGCCGGGAGACGGCGGCGGATGTTGCCATATGGCGTCGTCCTCATTTGCATGTTCGCCTCATCAGAGCTTCATTTGAGTTTGCACAGAAATCACAATGAAACGAGTATGATCATTGCCTCAGAACAAAAATATTCCATCATTACGCTAATGGCTTCCGGTGCAGATCGACTGCAGACAGAGGAACACACAGTTTTGTTGATCTGAGTGAAAACATTTCGCAGGAACATTTTCAAAAAATCAAAATAAATTGACAACTCTCTTAAACTAATTACGATTTAAAAAAAGTTATATGGAGTATCGTTTTCATTTGTTTGATTTTGGCCTGAAATAGTAAGAGTAAACTCGAAACAAATAGAATAACACAAATGTAACTTAAAATCTATCCAAGCATCTTCAATGTACAGTATTTGGGTAGAATATACAAAGTCATTCATGACTTATGTAACCCAATTCTGCTTTGACTTTTTACATTTAATCCTTTTGAATAAAAATTCGAAAACTTGGATGTTTTGTAAAGGTGATATTTGGTTGCATGACCTGAAAGATTCATTTTAATATGTCATATTAGGTGCAATCCCATAAAGGTAGAAAATCTCTCTTGCGCACCTTCTCCGGATCTGTTCCACCTATGTGTAATGATCTGCCTGCTGCTACAAGATCTGCAGATTCTGTAGCCATCTTTAAGAAACGCCTGAAAACTCATCTCTTTCGCCAACATCTTACTGTTCTGTTCTGACTCAAGTTTCTTCTCTACTCGATTCTTCTCTACTCTGAAAAAAAAAAAATGTATGAATGAATGTTTCTGTATACTGTGTTAGGCTATATGAAACCAGTCTTCTTTTTGATTGCACTTATGCTCTTGTTGTACTTATGCTGTCCTAATTGCTTCCATTACCTACCCCACCTGTAAGTCGCTTTGGATAAAAGCGTCTGCTAAATGACTAAATGTAAATGTATTAGTGTAGTTGACAAATATATCGCCCATGTGTTTCAGAGTGTGACAAACTGGCATTAATACATTATTTGATATTACTGGTATTTACATTTATAAAAAAAAAAATTCCTCACATTTTTGGTGTTACAGCACATGAAACATTTACGGTTTACTTTAACATTTAGCAGATACTTTTATTTTTGACTTTCATAAGTGCAAAAACAACAGAAATTATAAAACAAAGCACCTGCTAGAAAAAAAGCGAGACAGAATAAAGGTGATTTTTATAATTATAAAGGAGTCATTTTTACATGTTCCAGTGAAGTTTTTATTTTATTTTATTCACACCACTCTAATTAATGTTTCTGGTAACTTTCCCAAAACTTTATGAGGTTCAAATTAAGCTAAATATCAAAAGCTATACCTTTTAAGAAATCACACTTTTTTTATATAAATATTTCACATTATTATATAATACAAACTGAGGACTATTTTGAGTAGATAAACATGGGACAGAAAGGAACAGGATATGTTTTGGCCCCGCAGCTTACCTGAGGCTAAAATACAGGCGCGCGCGTTCATTTCTCATGCAATTCAATTAAGAAACCATGGATTACTATTGATTCCTACGCCTTCCACGCTGGCTGAAAAGTTTAGACCAACTCATTAAAAAGTTACCTGTTGTTAGTTTAACATTTTGTGTCAAGCAATTTCTACCAAAATGAGAACATTTAATGAAAACAACACCAACAACAAGTTTTTCGAGAAGGTTCTGGGTCTGTGGCATAAAACACAAACTATAGTAACGTTTACATGTGCTCACGATGGAAATGCTGGTAAGGCTTTAGATTACGGCCCTCAATGAACCGTATGATTAAACAGGATTACAGTGTAACTGTAACAATAATGTACATCTACAGGAAATATCTGTAGGGAAATGGAAATAATATGGAAAGTTTGGGGAATAAAGGGGTAAGAGTAAGGAAAACAAAAAAAATATTTATGAGGGAAATATAGCTTCAGCGCTAGTTCTGCCAGGAAGACTCAATCCTGCATCACTCACTAACAATCAACACCCAACATATCACCGTCCAACATGGAACATAAAAGATCGCCACTTACCCCTTTCTATGTCCGCAGTCGAAGCAACAGTGATTCGCCCCCATCCTCCCCACCACCACCAGGAGGTCCCTGTCAATATAACCCCAGGGGGGTTGGCTACGCCCCCGCCTTACCATCTCAAGGCGGGAAGTGGAGGACTTCTTGGCCCTCTGGATGCGAGCCACGACAGGGCCTACTCCAAAGAAACCAATAACCATCTTTATTATAACCATATATATTCTGTCTATCAGCTGTCCAATAAATGTCGAATTCTCAACTTTTGCCTTCCGAGTCTTTCTGGTAGAACCGCATGCCATATAAACATCCATGGCAATACTTGATTATAGTCTCAAGAGATCAACGTTGATTTTGCACATTTTACGCATTAAAATACAGCAAAATTACTCATAACAAGTCATCATAAAAATAAATCATTTTCATTTATTCCCCAAACTTTGCATATTGTTCCCTGTGACCTACAGATATATTATAGAGGGGCATTACTGTTACAATTAGTTGGGCTGTAAAATCTTTTGAATTATCCGTTACATTGCAGGCCACAATTTAAAGCGTTACTGAAATGCTTTCATCCAAACTGACTTACAAATGAAGGAGATGAACATTTTGTGTAAATCCCTCATAAAACATCATGCCTAAGCAACCTGTCACATTGAAAGTAAGATGATTATTTTTATTTTCGTCTTTCTCCTTCACTGACTAAACTTCAAGGAGAAAGTACAACATTTTCGGACAGTTGAGGTTAGTATTTTGCAATTGTAATTCCAGACGAATGTGTTCTCAGGTCAAAGTCTGGCCATCGCCAGACAACGGCGCTCTTCAAGGACACGCTACGATACCGCTGGTAAATATTTCATTAGAGCAAGGGTGAAGCATATCTTGTTATTTGACCTGTCACGACGGCCCTCAGATGATTCCAGCTTGAAAGCGATGACCTCAGTAAAACACAACACACCTGATGGCATCAAACCTCAGGGTAACAACAGCGGCGTCTGATCTCTTTCTCTCTCCGCAACAGGAAGTTCTGTCAGATAGCGCTGAAGAGCCTATATGAAGCTTTTCTTTAGAGAGATCAAACAATCGGAGAATTTGTGGGCCGTCCTTTATGATGCATTAGTGGTGTTGGCTGTAGTTCACCCTGAGGGGATCTTGTTTGAACTTATAGTCAAACACAGACGCTCTTCCGGGGACAGATCTGCTTGAGCTTCTATCATTTCAATTTCAGTTTTGAGGTCCCGTGTGTTGAGACCGACTAGAGTTCACGTACCACTGGAGAACGGAGGTTGAATTGGATCGATATTTTGCACGTGTAATGTAAACATGTTAGGAGGCATGAATGATACTATGCTCCAAAGACGCTCTTAAAAAAAAAGGTGCTTAAAAGGTTCTTCACAGCGATGCCATAGAAGAACCATCCAGTCAAAGGTTCTTTGAACCATCTCTAACTTACCGTTAAATCATCTTTAGATGTTCTTCTATGGTATCAAAGAACCATTTGAAGCACTGTTTTTTTAAAAATGTACTGTAGTACTTTTTTAAAGGGAGTAAAAAGAAAGATAGCAAAAAGCTCTGCATAATTGATGCTTATGTAACTTTATGTTTTTGTTAAAAAATAAAACTGTCATGTTTTGGTCAAAATAATTTCATTTGAAAATCACTGTTGAAACCGTCTTACCCTGATTCACAAAAGTGAATTTTGTGTGAAATGTCATTTGACATCAACCTTCACTGTTATGTCTAAAACAGAGATGGCGATAGAGAGGCAATGGATGTGGATTACAACTTAAAATGAACAAAATGTGATTGCACAATGACAGCGGGGGCATCTGTCAGTCCGGGCATTAATAAATCTCCTTCTGATTGTGAACTGATCAGGGAGTCGGACATTTTAAGGGCTGTCTCATTCACAAAATCCTTCCAGTGCACTGACTACGTTCAGTCCCTAAAAATTCCCACAATGCAATGCAAACATCAAGGAGCATCAGTGCACACTATGTTCCCTTACCAGAAATAATGACTTTTTTTCATCCGTTTAACGGAAATAAGTTGGAAATTCTGTCATCGTTTACTTACCCTCAGATTGTTTCAAACCTTTGAATGGTTCTCTGTGAAACCAAAAATGGTTCTTCTATGGCAGTGGTTCTCAAACTTTTTTGGCTTAAGTACCCTTTTTATGATTTTTTCGAGCCAAGTACCCCAGACAACAACATTTTGCTTTAAAATAAAGTGAAATGAGAGTCAGACAGGTATTATATCTGATGCTCCGAGCAGGTTTATTGCTTTTTAACATTTCTGAATGCAGCTTTACGCAACTATGTAAATCTCTTCAGGCACAACAGTTAAAGGTAAATCAGAGTTTTTCAGTTCAGGAAAAGTTCATTGTGATTATTTAAAAAAAACTTACATTATTTGTCGCCCAGACACTGCTCCTGATTCTATGGCATCGCTGTGACAATCCTTTAAGCACCTTTATGGTCTAGAAGAAGGTCAATTGTGTTTGATTTTTCAGCTGACTTTTATGAATCACTAAATGTTAATAATTGTCGTTTAAAATCACACATTGCATTACCAAAACAATCCCCCTGACCATCAGCCAGATGATGTCCACATGATTCCCAAACATCACTGTTCAATCAGGAACGCGGCAGAATGAAGGTCTTTAATTTGCACGTCTCAGTATCAGAGCATTAAACTGAAGGTTTTCATTACCAGCGTGTGCAGAACCTTCTTTTAATTAACTTCTGCACGGACCTCCCACAACTCAACAGCTGCACTTTAATTATCTCATACGCTCTTATCGCTCTGCAATAATCTGTGTTAACACCAAATTTACACACACAGTTTACAAAGTTTCTCCTAGTTTGCTCTTTACGTCTTTCATCTTGTGTAACGTGGGATAATGAGTAACAAAAAGACACAATTCAAATTAAAAGTTGAAGAGAATGAATAGTTCCAGATAAACAGATCTTTCATATCAGTGATGTTGTGTCGTTGGCCAGCTCTTTCTGCTTCTCCACAGGCGTCTCAGTGTGACCTCAGAACTCTGTGATGCTCGCCCGGCCTACAAAACAGGATCGTTTTTGTTCTCACGCTGCTAAAAGGCCGAGCCTTTGAACTTTCATTTCCCCGACCGCCGCCCGGCTGCCAAATCTCTGCATCTTCCATCACTCTGAGCATAAAAGCTTTCCACAGACACCAAGAAGCCGTGCAGGGGTTTGATTTCGTACTCGGTTAAGGATGCACATACAAGGAGGATCTGATATTTTTTAACTTCTTTGCTAATATGACATTGCTATTAAAATAAAGAAAACTGACGAGAAGTACCCTGAGGAAAATGTGATTAGTGCTCCTCCATAGCTCAGGAGATTTGATGTTGAATTGAAGTAACTTTCAGATGTTTCTCCTAAAATAAAAAAATTCAAATTGAACCAAATTGGGAAAATGTGATGAGAAATGTCTTAGTTGATATTTGAGAAAGATATTTTGAAGAATGCTCATAACCAGACACATCCCCCCCCCCATTGACTCCTATAGTAGGAAAAAATACTATCATTGTTCTGTTGAACCAAAAAGAAGATATTTTGAAGAATGTGGGACAGCGAACAGTTCTGGGACACTTTTGATCACCATTGTGTTTATTCCTACTATGGGAGTCAATGGGGGGAAATCTGTCTGGTTATAAGCATTCTTCCAAATATCTTTCTCTGTGTTCATCAGAACAAAGACATTTATACAGATTTGGAACAACTGGTATGCGAGTAAACGATGACAGAATTTTCATTTGAGATGAAGTATCACTTTAAGAAAACGTTTCCATTGGCTCTCCGTTTAATCTCGTCGATGTCCATGAGAAATAATGATGAGATGTCACGTGTGGTTTTTCTTTTCTGTGTAGTCCACAAGAAAAAATCTGACGGAGGGTTTAAAAAGGACACGAGCGCAAATAAATCGTGCATTTTATTCTTGGATGAACATACAAAAAATGTCCTCTCGTCTTGTGTCCTCCTCGATCGTTCTTCACGGCTGTGTGGCCTTCTGACGGGGGACTCGGAGACGTCCGGTGGACACCTGCGAGGTCAGGCTGAAAAACATATGGCCGGTCGTGTTAAACAGAAGCAGGAGGCGGTTGAAGGTGTTCTTTAGCAATACTTGTTGTTGGTCAGTGACAGATAATATGTAAAGTAGAGGAGGTTAGGGCAGGATGACGGGATGTTGGTTGGCTCTGATAGGGACGCTGGTGAAGTGCACTGCTTCAGATATAAGTCATGAATATGCAATGTGAACTCGCTCTCTTAAACAGAAAAGTTTAAACTTCGAGCTCATTTCGTTTGTTAAAAGTTTCTCAAAACAGCCGTCAATCTTAAGTTAACACACTGTCAAAGAATATAGAAAAGATTTGTGCTGTAGTTATAGAGATATAGCCGACGCAATAAGATGACTATATGCCATCAGGATATCAACGTTCCTATTGTTACCTCCTCATCCCATTTTATTTGTAATATTCCTATATTGTTGTAGCTGTTGTTACATCATGTTTGATTTAGTTTCATTGTTGTCAATCCATCTTTGCATCACAAGCTTTATTTTAACAGTATTTGCCAGCAGCTTGTCCGGAGAGAAAGACAAAACAGATATTAGTTGCGTTATCATTTCTCAAAAGGGGTTCTTATTCTCCTTTTTTCTCTTTTCTTTTTACATTATTCTCGAGTCTGGTGCGATTATTTTGTATGTATGTTTAATTTCACGTCGCATCCGACGTTATGTATTTGTTATAAAAAATAAGTAGGAGGCTCACGGGGAGCTTTGTGCCAATGTCACAGACGCGTCCAAAGGTTGTTTTCACACGCGGTTAGAAATGCTTTCTTTCTGCTTAATATTTCATGTTGTTTGTAAATTGCACAGCTCTTTCGCTGAACACACACTATCACTGGTCCACTAAACCTCCGTTCTCAATGAAAGACCGAATGAATAATAGATTCACGGTGAGGCGCTGAGTCCAGGGCCAAAGGCGGTTGAGATTTAAAGGTAAAATAAGGCAAACTAGGCACAAGAGCGGATTAAAAGGAGATGAAATCCGGAAGGCTCATAATTAACTCACACTTTATTGATCCGATGCGAGCAACCGTAACTTAAACTTTCTTTATGGTGACCGTGGAGAACCGTTTTAGCTGTTTGTGATCGATGAGTTTGAGATGTGCTGACTATCAATTTAAACAGCTTTGTGTTTACCACGGACAACCAATGCCATGTGTTGTTTTTATTTAGAAGTTATCACAATTTCGGGTTATTATACTTTTGTTGTGACTTCTGTGAAAAGTATTGACCTGTGTGTGTATGTTGAATTCTATATTTGTTGTTTCCTGAAGACTGCAATGTTTGGTTTCATTGCAATTATATACAACAGACAAACAAACAAAGTAATATGTCCACATGACATGTTCCAACTAAAATAGTAGTATAAAATGATAGTATTAATTCTTTCCCCACCAATGGGTCGATTTTCCATCATTTATGACGTTTATTTATGATATCAATTACGCGTTTTTACTGCTTTTTGTGTTTTTACAGTTATATTATAGAGGGCGCTGTCACACATTTTCTGAAAGAGTACGCCATGCTGATCCAAAAACGACTATATCTCTTAAAAAAATGAAGCTTTCTCTACATTTTAGTCTTTTTTGAAGAAACCTAGCCACATTTAGAGGGAATTAAAAAAGGTCGAATGAAAATAGAAAAAAAGGTTTTACTTCTATTTGTTATATAGTATGATTAAATATTAAGAAATATTAAAAAATCATGTTTTTTCATTTACAATCCAAGTGAAGTTGGGTTCTTTTTAATAAAAGATCCCATAATAATAATATATAAATATGAATAATATATAAAACAAAATGAAAGACTAGCACAATAAAACATGATAACACACTAGAATAGGATTAAAAACTTTTTTTTTGCAAAATTAGTTTTTTTATTTAGCAAATAAACATATAGTTGTTGAAAAAATATTCCGTTTTGTAAAAGATATCAAAAATAATGGCTCTGACTGAACCTTTTAAATAAAAAATGCTGGTGAGGAAAACTCTAATATGAAAAATAATATGTCAGTCTAAATTTTGAATGAAAAATTCACTAAATGAAAAAGGCAGAATAGATGAAGAGTGTTACAAAATGCAAACCCATATTTCTTATATATCCGGATGTCATGAGATGGAAAAACAGAAAGCACAATTTTTCAGGTAGAATGCGTCTCATTTCACGCTGTTTATATGAAGTCATGTATTTTTCTGTCTTTGTTTGATAGAATGAAGTCTCATATAATGATACAGCCGCCAGAGTCAATGGAATATCCCTGTGATGGGTAAACAAATGCTCTCCGTAATGCCTAGCTTTTCAAAACCACGTGCAAATTACTTTTTTGTTTAACAGCGGCGTATTACAGAGTGTGGTGAAAGGCAAATTGGGCAGCACAGGTTGTTTAATACACATCACGATCTTTGGATTGAATTCCAGTAATACGGAAACGGGCAGTTGTTTGATATTGATTGGGTCGTGTTTGGAGGCAGAAGAACCAAGCCGAGCTAAACCTTTCTCAGTCTTATTCCTGTGGGACACTGTGAAAGAACACAACAAAACAAGATCCTTGGTGACTATCGTAATGAAAAAATAAAAATGCTGTGTTTGGCTGACCTCATACGGCTCTGTCCGGATGTCCTTGTCTTCCAGCAGTCGGCAAGAAGTTTGGATTTGGTGATAAAATGGCACACAAGGTAACATGCGGACATATTTTACATAAATGTCATTTTCAAACAATGACATGAACCCTGTAGGGATTAAACGGCATTATAACATAATGAAAGGGTTGGTAGATCCTGAAGGGATGTTTTTAAATCTGATTGAGGTTTATTATAACTTTCCAAAAGGTCTATATCTACTTAAAGACTGAAATTGAGGTCAACGCTGTGTGCAGCTCATTTAACCTCTGATTTACTTCTGTACTCCAATGTATTTTCATTTCATACAGAAATAGGGGCGGGACTTGATTGCATCCTTGAGGTTTGATTGGATTGTAGATGTGTGACGTGACAGGTGGTTGAAGAAAAATGAATAACATTGCCTACATATAGTTTTAGAGGCAAAGCAATGTTAATTTTGAAGAAAGATAACAAAGACAGACACAAATTAAACATGCGTTATAAAAGTAAATGGGCTGCGTTTGGATTTAATGAACAAAGCTTCAGTCGAGCCCATTTCAAATTTGGGTTTGACAGCATTGAGAAGTAAAATATCTTCAACACATTCACGAGTTCTCCAAAAGTGCCTCCATCTTCAAAGCGAGAAAATTCTAGCCAGTGGGCCAGAGCCGGGTTTATTCTGGAACAAAGAACAGAGTTTTTAGAGGGAAGCTACAAAAAAATGCATTTCACCATTTCTGTGTCTGCTGTGGACTGGTATGATGCTCTTAGAAAAATTCAGACCCCTATAAACAATTACATTCATTTTTTCACAAAAAAATGAAAAGAACTTTCCATAACTCAACTTTAATTACTCACAATATACTCAGAAAAGCACTTCAAGAGGGTTTATTTTGATTTGAATGTACATTTTTAGTGCAGACTTTGGACTCTATTGATGTCTGACGTTACATAAAACGATCTGAAAGCTGCAAAAAAAGGAAAAACGAAACACCTTTAAAGTGTTCAATAAGAAAGAAAAATCACAGACGAGATCTCTTTAATATCTCAATTATTTCCACTAGACATCAATGAGATTAAATGGAGAGCAAATGGAAATCTGCTTAAGTCTCATGTGTGTCTCAGATGTTTCTCCTGAGAAAGCAAGTCTGTCTGTCTTTAGAGTTTGAGTAGAGATGTCAATAATGTGTCAAACTGAGCTCAGATTTGTCTCGTCTGCAATCAAAAGTCAATATTAGTGAAGATCTCAATATCAACTCAAACATTTCTCATCAAATCCAGATTATTTGACCTCTACAATCCAAATACATTTTAAACCTTCATGTGTTTCAAAAGTCTCATTTGTTTCTCTTTTTATTTCTAATGAGCAATTTCAGGAAAAACATCTGAGACTATGTATATATTTACATCAATGTTTTAGAACGTAAAGCAGATTGTCCACCCACAGGCCAGACATTTATATTCTAAAGGATTCAACGTTTCTTGCAGTTACAACAACGCCTTAAATACATGACCAGTACATAAAATGATCATCAGAAATAAGCATCTATCAATAGCTGCTGTTGTTTTTGTTCAGTTTGATGTTTTCTAACTGTCATGAATCACAGCGCACCTACGCAAGCACACCAATCGGCTCGCTGCTTTGCTTTAATCTTGGAGGGATCCCATCTCAATTTTCCTCCAGCCCTGGCAGAGTAGTTTTCCTCTTCTGACTAATGGCACGCTGGATTCAGAGCACAACCCAGCTCACACATTTAAGGGATCATGCCAACAAAGTAAACCACAACGTTTGATTTTCACGTTCATAATCCTTATACACAAGTTTAGATTTCTACAGAATCAAAAAGTGCTTTTTCCCAGCATCATCCGCATAGAAAATGTCAAACGTAGATCATCAATACCTACACTGTAAAATATGCTAAATTGAATTAACTTAAAATTTCAAGGCAACTCACGGCACAGCTTTTGTGAGTTTACTCAACTTTTTTCACTTGACTCAAATAACTGAGTAATGTCGTATGACTATCAATTGAAAAAAATAGTTGAACCTTGTGGCGAGGCGCAGGTCCAGGATCAGCGTCGCCTGGGAAACGGCGTGTTCCCAACACTCTGGGTTCTGGCTCTAACAACGCCTAACGCGGTGTCTTCTCTTCCCCGAGTGAGAGCGAGGAAGAGATTATTGAAGTAAGCACGGAGGACGAGAGTGGACGAGCACGGATCAGCAGATGGCAGCGTACGAGCACCGAGGACATCACCCTTGTGTACTAAGTACTGTCTATTTTATGGTCCAGGAGGGAGAAACCCGAGGACGACGAGGACAAGAGGGAGAGAGATCGACGGCCCCGAAAACAGGGACGATCCCAGCCCCCAGAGACCGCTGCCCAGCCGCCCGACCGAGCAATCCAGCTGCCGGAGAGGACTGTATAGGCCAACCAAGTGTGCGGCCCAGACGCCAGAGAGCGTGGACCAGCTGCCAAGGAGTTCGGCTCAGCCGCCGGAGAATGCTGCCCAGCCGACAGAGGTCGCTGCCCAGCCGTCCGAGAGTGTGGCCTAGAAGGGAGTCCCACGCATGGAGTTGCCAACGATCCCGTCCATCTTCCAGCCTATCAATCCGTCTTCCAGTCAGTATGGGTCGGACTGGCAGGCGACATTTCCCCTCCCACCCCTATCGTTTTCTCGAGCTGCCCGGGAACCAGGTCGACGCTTAGGGGGGGGAATGTGGCGAGGCGCAGGTCCAGGATCAGCGTCGCCTGGGAAACGGCCCGGTAGCTAATCAGCGTCAGGTGGACGCAATCAGCGGCATATAAACTGCGTGTTCCCAACACTCTGGGTTCTGGCTCTAACAACGCCTAACGCGTTGTCTTCTCTTCCCCGAGTGAGAGCGAGGAAGAGATTATTGAAGTAAGCACGGAGGACGTGAGTGGACGAGCACGGATCAGCAGATGGCAGCATTCGAGCACCCCGGACATCACCCTTGTGTACTAAGTACTGTCTATTTTATAATAAATTCCCCACTGGGGTTGCTCGAATCCGCGCTGTGTGAGTGTCGTGTCTCTTACCCCCGTCACAAACCTACTGAAAATAAATTTGCAAAACCCAATTTTCTGAGTTTACTCAACTATTGACTTAGTTGACTCAACTCAAAAGATTTTGTTTTGTATAACGCTAATATATATGTTTTCTATTATTATGTAGACACTCTGCTGAATAGATATATATTATACTCACATTTAAAATACTTCTTAAGCTGTTTGTGTTTTAAACATTTTAGTTGTGGCCTCACTGTGTCAAGCACTACAGTGTTGGACCTCATCACTGAGCACAAGAGCCTCAATGGTGTTACCAATCATAAAACATCATTAAACGTCATATAGTTAAATTAACTCAAAGTACTAAAGGTAGAATACGATGACAACAACAAAATATGTAGCCAGCAAACACTTAAATCGCAATAATTTTAATAATTTTATCCGGCAAATTGAAAATTCTGCAATGCACGCTAGGAACTTTCAAACACTAGAATTGTTTTTTGAGATTACACAGTTTGCCAAATTGGTCAAACTTCCATGTACAATCAATTAGACATCTAAGTACAGTCAGCAAAATAATCTTTGTTGGTACCACATGTAATTTTGTTCAGCATACTCAAAATAATACATTCTTCTTCTTCCACTAAATCTATCTGCAGGCCCTGATGGTGTTAATGCCCGAGTTCTTGCTGATGGAATTTGCAAGGTGATAAACTATATTTTTAATTTGAGTTTAGGCTTGGAACGGATACCCATTTTATAGTGTAGTACCGGTCCCTAAGAAAACTAATCCCACTGAATTTCCACATTACAGACCAATAGCCTTAACTGCTCAGTTGATGAAGGTTTTTGAAAGATTGGTTTTTAAATCATATTAAGCAGATAATGTGTGATTCTGATGATAAATTGCAGTTTGCCTATTAAACGGTGTTGAGGTAGATGACGCGATTATCTATATCTTAAATAAATCTTTAAATCATCTAGAATTGAAAAAAAAAGAATCCAGTGCATTTAACACTATCAAGCCTGCATTATTCGGGAACAAAACAGAAAATACTGGACAACACCAGAGAATGGTCTGCTGAATAGCTGATGACCTTTTCAATAACACAGTATGTAAGGGTGCAGAACTATGGGACCTATCGTACACCCGGCGCTATTCAACGCAAGGTGCGCCGCAAGTGTTTTTGATAGTTTCAGCCGAAGAACCTTTCTGTTTCACAAAATGTTCTTTTCTGCCAAAAAAGGTTTTTAAGATTATTAAAAGGTAAGAAAGAGACAGTCCTTTAAAGAACCTTTGACAGAATGGTTCTTTGTGGAACAAGAAAGTGTTCTTCTTTGGCATCTCTGTGAGAAACCTTTAAAGCACCTATTTTATTTCATTGCTTTTAAATGTCATTCATTCATTTCACATGAAAAACAAAATTAACGTTGATTTATTTTTATACTGTAGGTCAGATATCGCGATCACATTGTTTTCGCGAATCCTGTTGGTCACGATATATTTGTGTCGTGAAATCGTGATATTGTGACTGAAAAAAAATAATTTGCTGACATTGCAGGAATGAAATCTTTTATTTTGAATGTGATGTTTATTCATATTACACATCTGACGTGAATAAACATGTGGTGAGAGCAATGACCTCGTGTAAACAACAGTTCTACACGCCGTCTCACCTTCTGTGGAGAGGTCAAACACCTCAAGCTGCTGATCTCTGACCAGTTTCACATGTGTTTGTGATGTTAACTGGTTATATGGTGATGTTTTGTTGGATGAGATCACAACTTTTGCTTAGGGATGAAAAGAGCAATCTATTATTATGGATCTTGTTCTTGTTGAATAGACTCATGTTGACTTACATTAAAATCACATCAATGACCACACTACAGTTTATTTATTTACCACGCTCACTTATACAAGAAGCTTGGCATTATAAACACTTATTTGCATGTGTAAACATACTTAAGCACAAATTGACCTCACCCAATCCAGCCATCACAAATTCAAAGAGCTTTATCTAGCTCGGTTTGATGCTGAAGAGTGACCTGACCGGGTTAGAAATGAACACGTCAACATCTAGATTTCTATTTCCCTCACAAATAGATTGCAGTTCCCTTAAATCACATTGGAGGCACACAGGCGGTAAACTAGAGACTTACCCCAATTAACTTCAACACCCTGATGACACGACTCACGTACACATGTCACAACAGAGCCATCGCACGCACATCTTCCTCCGTCTCAAAGCTCGCATATGAATACTGTGGCCTAATTACCGCCGTTCCCATCCACTGACAAAACTAATAACCCAAAAACATGTTATAAGACAAAACAAAACAATACAGAGCTGTGACAGTTTGAGGGAATGCAGAAAATCAGGTGAGGAAATAAATTCATTTAAGTTATTAAAGGGATTATATTAACATTCATGCCTATTTGAAGACGCTTTTATGCAAAGTGACTTTTATTGCATTTTAGATAAAAAATAATGAATAGTATGTGTGTTCCCAGGGATTAAAGCCATGACATTTGTGCAGACAACACATTTAGTTCAGATAGTTAAAACTGTACTTTAATGATTATAAAACTAAATGTAATTTAAATTTAATTAAAGAGTGCCCATGTTTTTTTAGCAAGGCCTTTAAAGTAGGCAGTAACAAAATAATCTAAGAAACACTGTAAATGTGATCATCTTAATTAATAATCATATTTATTATTGTTGTTGTTGATAATAATAATTAGGGCTGTAAACGATTAATCGCATCCAGAATAAAAATTGTGTTTAAATAATAAATGTCGGTGTTCTGTGCACATTTGTTTTGTATTCATGAATAGATACACATAAATGCATTTATTTAAGAAAAATAGAATAATTATTAAACTTTTATTTAGATTTAGATATTTGGTAAATATAAATGAATACACTTAAATATTTCCTAAATATATAGACAAGTATTTGTGTGTTTTGTCTTATATATACAAAATGAATACGCACATTACACAGATATATATTATGTAAACACAAACCTTTATTCTGGATGCGGTTAATGGGGATTAATCGTTTGACAGTCCTAATAATAATATTAAAAAACAAAAAAATGTGCCTTAGATGGATAAAAAATGTACAGTGAATAGTGACTGATGTCCTATAGGTTTAGAAATGAAAATTTTATGCATAATGATGTCATTTCCAACTATATGCCATAGTGGAGTGGATGTGTATTTACATCTTTACCTGAAAGAATATAGATTGTAAGAATTTTTTTTTTACAAAAATAAAACAGCTTTTTAATACAGATGAATCTATTTAGCTGTTCGTTTTAGAAGTGCAAATGAAAGTCAGCTCTATAGGGGTTCTGCATCTAGAATCATTTAAAAGTGTTTGTTTAATGAGCATTTAAATGGTAATTGCAGCACAAAAAGGATCATCATCATTTCCATTTAAAAAAAATGAAAACATAAACAATAACAATAGCCATAAATTGTCCACAAAGTGTGCTAAATATTTGCTATTGATGTTCGCTGTATACCTCCTAATGCCTGTCTGCTTCACGACTTTGAAAATGCTTAATAATTGCTTCTTATGCTGAATCAAAAATGATTAGCATTCATTGTGAAAGTACATTTGTGATCTCCGTCAGGGCCGATGTTTTCATCGCTGTGTGAGACGCTGTCAGCCCGGGGAGAAATTTATGCATTACCAGTTTACTTTATTAGACCTATTTTGAGCGGCTAAAGACCATTTAAGAGATATATTTAGTGCTGCTTTCATGGTTCGTAAAGCATCTAAAATGCATCCATATCATTATCACAGTAAGTCATTTCATTAGAAACTTTGTTTGTATGACGACATTTTAGGGGCAAGAAAAATATGAATAAAATCCAAGTTAACTGCTTTGACTATTCTAATTGTGATGAATATTTCCATTCTATTTTAGAAGGAGGTGAAATAACATAATGTTTCCTAAACTTTTTACAGTGCATGAAGTTTACACTACTTATATGAGATATTTTACATTATTTTAAAATATTATAATATTTATAACCATACAACATATTTAAATTGTTACGAAACAAAAACACTTTTTTAAATAATTTAATTTAATGATTTAAGTTCAAAGTTAAGTTAAGTTAACTTAAGGTAAGGTAAGTTAAGTTAAGTTATATTAATTCATTTAGCAGACGCTTTTTAAATTATTTTAATTTAATGATTTAAGTTCAAAGTTAAGTTAAGTTAAGTTAAGTTAAGTTAAGTTAAGTTAAGTTAAGTTAAGTTAAAGTTAAAGTTAAAAGTCCAGTAAAGTCAAGTCAAGTTACCTTTAGTTAACTTTAGTTTAGTTTAATTTGATTTATTATGTATTTTTACAAAAAAACTTAAAAATAAAAGATTTGAAACAAAAACTTTTTCACGAGAAGGATGTGTGTGAATCGACTGCTACAATAAGGTTGGCACAGGATTATTTTAAAAGAACGCTTGTAGAAAATACAACAACAAAATGATTTCACTGCTGCATTTTTAGAAGAGACCAATCGAGGTTGGAGATTAACGAGATTAACGTCGAATCAGGTGGAATAGGTGTATAAAAAACACAAACGTTAGAAATGATGCAATGTACAAGAATAGAATTACAGAATTATTGGATGACCCATATGAAGTTAAATAGAATGAAATTATTAAAGAAGAGAATCTTGTATGCAACACAACACCACCACATTATTTACCACATGAGAACACGTGTACATGTTGAATGTAATTTCATCAAGAAGTGAAGTGTGCTTTTCATCTTTCAGCGTGCGCTGGCTTTGAGCTGGATAAAAATAACACCGATCATCACATAACCTGCTGAGAGTCACGTTGTTTGAAGTGTAAATCCTTCTTCTCAAGCAGTGGAGGTGGGTCACAGTGCAACATGATTCACCGGTAAACATTACAGATAGCGCCCAAAAAAGCCAAAGTGCATTGAGACATCTAGAATATGAATAAGTTTCTATTTTGATTTCCATCAGAACTTTAATTGAGAAGATTTTCTTACGATTGAGTGGCAAGCTTCTTTTTTTACACGGGATTTGACACATTTACATATACACGCCATATTGCGACATATTAAATACCTCTCCAGGCCTACAGGGGTCAGGTTTTCTTGTACTACCATGAACAGATGCTGCTAGGACACGGTTGCCACCTGTTGGCTGAAATATTACTGGAAGAAATTAAATGCGCATGAACGCGAGGTGACAATTTTCTGGCGGTGCGAGTACTATTCCGATGACGAAATTTGCGTCACGCGTACTGCACGCGTACACGTCGAAAGGGAACTATGCGTCACCTTTAATGAGTTACAAAAACTTGCAAATGTTTTAGCCCTCAATATATGCAGGTTTTCTTACAACTTGTATGATTGCACGCCGGCTTGTGAAAGGGCAGTGATTTGAGAGAGGAGCTGGAAAAAGCTGGAATATTCCCCTGTAAATCACACATTTAAATGTACCCTTTTCATATAATGTAGTGCAGTCAAGGTCCACTTCACACAAAGTTCTGGAGAAGTTTAACACTTACGTGAACAACAGCGGGACATCGAACTCTTCAGAACAGCAAATGTAAAATGAGTTCAATGTGAATGAATAAAAGATTCAGAAACACTTGATCCTGATTCAAAAAGACTTTTTATAAACCAGAAGTTGTGCGTCATCTTGAAAAAATAAAACAATGACTTTCATCATTATGCTTGCATAGTATACACGCTTATACCTTCAATGGTATTAATTTGAAAGCCGTCATGGTGTGAATGACCATGAAATACTAGAGTACTAGAGTTATTGTAAACTCGGAATGAAGTTATAAAGTCACCTTTATTCTTCTTTGCTGGTGGAAAGGAAGCAGTAGGAAGTGGTAACGGGCCGAGAGCTGACGGGAGCCGTGACCTCAGGTTCAGGAGGCAGATGGTTGAAGAAGCAGCGGGTGTAAATTAAGGAGGTGCGGTTGAAGAGGAAAGCACCTCTTGACAAGCCCCTCCCACCTCAAGCTCTTATGTTTATGGATGTGGGATGAACAACGGCGATATTGACCCAAACTCTGGCATTAAAGCAAGAAAAGTTTGGAGGATTCGACTGGAAAGTTAAGAAAGTAAAGTCTAAAGGTGAGAGAGAGACACTTTTAATGAATGTGGTTTGTGGTTTGTTTAATTTCGTGCAGAGCGATGTCAACATCTGTTTATCACTTCAGAATTACACACTTCCCACAGTCACTTCGGTCTCTGAAACGGCACATGCGTGTGCCACTGAACATTAAGCGTGTTTGAGGGGACATAGGGAATCTGTGATGAGACACGTGAGCAGGTGAACGATCTTATGCATGCCTGAAATGATCTTACACATCTCACTGGCTTCTCTCTGTGGGTGTAAGCTGGTGAATCACACATGACATGAGGATCCTGCAATGTGCTTTTGTTAGAAACCTGCACTGCACATTTGGATTCCCTGCAAAGCCGGCTGAGTTGAGCTAAAGATTGGCCTCAGCTTGAGCTCCTAATACATTATAGAAGGCAACAGTGGGGTTCCAGTCCTAAAAATTCGAAAGAAATTGTTGATTTTTAGCAACCAAGCGTCTAATCCTTTCACCACGGACCAACTGCGGTATGTGAATCTGTACATCAGGGTTATAATTATGATTGTTAAAAAAAAAACAATTATCAAAGCTTTTCTTTTTAAATAAAATACATGTCTTAATACTAACAGAAAATTAGACATTTTAACACACTAAAATAATTGAAGTTAAATAAAAGCAAAACTAAAAAAAGGTCAACTAAATATGTATAGCAATAAATAAATAAACAATTATAATAAAAAACAATACAAACAAAACAATACAAAAAACATAACATAATATAGCTAAAATAAAAAAGTAAAGTAAAGTAAAGTAAAATAATAAAAATTAAATAATAACAAAATTAAATAATATCCATAATTCAGTGTAAACCCTGAAGATAGGCCACAGACAGAGATGCCGTTGTTGCCATGGAAACAAAAATCACATCATTCACATCAAACGTCGCCAATTTAAACTATATATCTGTGCATATCTCAATATTTCTAATAACTCTAAAATGAAAACGTGTTTCAATAACTTTTTTTTGATAGATTGTAAAGTTATTTAAAATAGGCAGCATCATTTCGTTTTCAAAAATTGCAATGTTTGAGACCAGTTTAAAAAAGAATGGATACACCGTTGCATAAATCTGAGTTGGTAAACTTGTAAATCTGGGTTATTTTGGCCATATGGCCTGGAACTCTTTACTGACATCTTTGAAATCCCTGCAGAGAAAATAACAGAGAAAAGCAAACGATCTAGAGAAGATGATTAGCGTGCATGTCAACACATGTTGGAGAAAACATCGGTCAGTCTGCATTTTAAAGCAACTCTCTGAAACGGATCTGATGTCGGATTAACAGATTCCCGTCTCTTTTCTTAAGCTTTAGGAACAGACTTATGGTAAAGATGAACACGCACACAAAAATTGATCCTAACCCTGTCTATACTTCTTCTCTTGGTGTGGTCTTGAATTGTAATCTTGTGTTGCTCATTACGGCATGTTGTTACCGACTGTAAGCATGGCTAGCTTGATAAATGCCTCCCATTTGTTCAACTAATGGTTCACAATCCAGAGCAGCTCGCTTCATTGGTCAGTTCGCTCTGTCCATTTGTTTATTTATTTGTTCGTTTACTTTCTTTTTATACTTAAGTGCATTATTTCTGCACACATGCGCTTTAATTGGCAACTGGCTACTTCAGATAAAACGGACCTCTTAAAACTCATGAAGACGAATTCTTCACCAAAGCGGCAGCACAACTGTATTTATGTTCATGCCTGATATAATTAACTATTGATTTCGTCTTTCAAGTCCTTTTCCCTGATGAAATGTGCCCAAGTGGAGCCGAGCCAACACGCCAAACGTTATTTTCGGTTTCGTCTGTGTCACCAGAGTTATTGCTCCCTTCTTCTGCTTTTACAAGGGTCCAGAGCCCGATTGATTATTCCGGGCGTAGGGGTGAACCGCCGGGGTCCAAATGACCCTACGTGACCACATTCAAACCCTGACATCCCACATACAGAGACTGCAATTCTGGAGCGGTCATGTTTAAAAGTGAGGGCTGGGAATTTGTGTGTCCGTTAATGGATTCACACTTGATTGGTCACGCGCTTATTTTGGAGTTCGCTGTGGAATTCAAATATCTGGTTATCAAACTTTAAGTTTCCTTCTCCCAAGAAAAAGAGTCAGAAATCTAAAAAATAGTTTTTACTCAAATCCGGATTTGTCTGTTGTTTATTTTATTATTTCTCCTGAGCAACAACTCTAAACATCTGAGATCAATGAGACACAACTGAGAACTCTCTCAAATCCCCTGAGCTGTGAAAGAGAAATACCTGAGCAATGACATTCTGCTATGGACATGCCTTGTGAGATTTTACTCTGAACCCCTCACTTTTCGACACAAATGACGCAAAAACACAAATGCATTTGCCATTATCAAAGTCTCTCTCTATCAAAAGCAGGTATTTGCTGTCTGGCAATCAGAGTTTAGGCCAAAGAAAAGTACATTGCAAAATCGCCAGTGTGAATTATATATACAGTGAGTGATAATTTATGTAAAAGAAGTTCTGACCCTAACCCTAACTCACAGAGTGTTTTTATACTGTGTGATCCATACTTCGAGATTGTGGATTATATAAACACTGTGAGTGTTATTTTATATAAACAATTCATATTCAAATGAACACTCAGAGTGTTTATATTTGAACTTAATTTAACTTTGTTAACAGTGGCAATTTACAGTATAGCTACACAAATTTAAGAGTTATCCTAAACGAATAAAGAAACGCATTAAAGAAAATATTTTGAAATATATTAAAAAATAAAATTAAGGCATGCACCTTTATTTTATGTAAAAAGATGAAATGCCGTCTCGCAGCTGTCTGTTGCTTGAATAATAACGAACAGTTTACAATAAAGCCAGTTAGATGACATATAGAAAAATAAATAGGATCATTTTAGAACTCATGTTATAAAATAAGGTCATATCAGCATTAACAGGATGTGGATTTCCTTTACAAAAGAACAATTGCCATTAGAGACAATTCCCATCTTCTAACATCTGCCACTGCTTCACATCTGGCCCAGTTTCTCTCATCACATGATTAATAGAGTCTTCTTCAGCATGCAGTGAACATCGCCCAGACAACTACAGGTCTATCCCCACCTCTCATCTCTATACAGTCTACTGTACATCCATACTGTACTGTATATATACAGGCCTTGACTCCCGCTATAGCTCATGTACATGGAGTCGTCCTCTGAAGCATCAAAACCGTGCCATTAAAGAGACAGTGAGATCTCAGACTGCAGGACCTCATTTGTTATACGACTCGGGAAAAGAAGAAGAAAGTCTGCAGAATTCAAAGATTTACTGGCATCTAACGCAATATAAAAGGGATTTATTTTCTTAAAAGGGCTAAGCAATGCCATCAAAAGATCAGATCGGGTAAAATTAAGACATTGTACTAATCAATTAACTGTGTAATTGCAAACGTATTCTTTTATTTTACAATTAACCTAAATAAATATAATCATGAACATAAAAGAATAATATTTTTGCTGTTGCCATGATTTACTGATGATAGAGATGTACAATATATTAAAGATTTGAGTGTACACCTAAACTCAGTTTTTTACACCCACATATCCTGATATTCAGGAGTTTGCATTTGTTTTGCACAAATTTGTCAAATATACGCCATTTTGCCTCAACTGTAGATATACAGATAGCAGAAAGAGAGAGAGAGAGAGATAGTTTGGACTGTTTTACAATCTTGCATTGTAAAATAATAAATAATAAAATAAAGCTTTTTTCAGCAGTAAATATGCATAATTTATTTAGATGTTGGGTCTTTTATCCTATTGCTATTGTATCAGTTTGATAAAGTTTGTTAAGCTTGAGGCCATACATTACAGTACATACAGTACAGTGTGCCTTGTGCCTAGCAACACCAAGTCAAGTTGAGTTTACGTCTATAGGCCTTTTTGTGTGAGTGTGTGTGTTCGCGCACGCACTTACGCACGCACTCACACACGCATACACACACGCGCACACACACACACACTCTACTGAACTATACTATATTAAGATATATCCACATATATCATTATATGTAGTATTCTGTACATGACATGTAAATTATCAATAGTAATAATAATGATACATTTATGCAGAGTAAACTAAAATGTGGTAATCGTGACTCATTGCTGTATTATTTTGGGAATGAGGACAACAGAATGTGTAGTTGACCAAAATGACTCAATTCTATTAAACAGATTAAAAATAACTTCAGTGGCAGAGAAAAGATGCTGGCTATATTGTTGTCCATTTTATTTCACTCTTGTGCGTTTGTTAACATCCTGAAATCTTACTTTTGATATCCCAAGGTGAGATGGACTTAGGAAACACGTGTGGTCCTTTTGTGTTGATGCTGAGTGGAGCAGTACGGCTGAAGTAAACCTGTTTTCTGTCAGACACTACAAAAGTCCGTTTGATATGCGACTCTTTAATTCTTTTTGTTGGAAACACAAGTTTCTGATGTTGTAAGAATGGGAGCAGGGTTGTTAAAAGATATTATGTAGGTAAAGGATTGCTGTCTAACTCAAAATGTTTGGTCAAACTTAACAAAGTCTATGAAGTGAAGTGAAGTTCATCACATTTGACAGAAGATTAAGTGTAAGCGGTTAAACTAACTAGTACTTTTATTTTACAAGACAAATGCAAAACCAAGAGAAAACCAACACCTGAAATCTGTCATGTTAGCATAAACACACACAAATTATATAATTCTTTTTTTTTATAAATGTATGCACAGTCAGCCATGATTCATGTTTGTCATAAGTGTCAAATAACAAGAACGTTACCAAGATAAAGTTTTTGCCGTAGAAGTATTTTATCCATGTAGAACAAAACAGCTTTTATTAGACCACTGACATAACTTTTGTCTCTCTATCGCCATCTCTGCTTGAAAAATAAAACTGCCGGACACTGCACATATTTTTCATTATGACTCAAATGACACAAGGCTAACAGCGACAGCTCAACTTAAAGATCATTATTGTAAGTGTACCGATATGACTCGGGGTAAGAAGACAGAACAGATATTTTTGTTCTTTTACATGCGCAATAACTGATATTTGTAACCTAAATAAATTCAGCCGACACACAGAGTGGGCATTGAAATATACATTACTACAAAAAGAGAGACAGACAGACAGACAGATGACAGACAGATGACAGACAGATGACACACAGACAGCCGATGACAGACAGACAGACAGTGACAGACAGACAGAAAGAGAGACAGACAGGCAATGACAGACAGACAGAGGTTGACAGACAGACAGACGATGACAGACAGACATACTCACAGATGATGACAGACAGAGGATGACAGACAGAGAGACAGAAAGACAGACAGACGATGACAGACAGACAGACAGAAAGACAGACAGACAGACCATGACACACAGACCGAGGATGACAGACAGACGATGACAGACAGACAGACGATGACAGACAGACGATGACAGACAGACAGACGATGACAGACAGACAGACAGACAGATAGACAGACAGACAGACTATGACAGACAGACAGACTGTATTTAAAAGTGTATTCTGCATTTATGTGTACACCACATTCTTAATGTTTGAATAATTCAGATATCATCATTTAATAGTGTTTTAAAATTGGCATAACGAAATCCTTATACTTCATATATACAATGTGCACAAACTACAGGATCAAATCTGATTTTCACACATGAGGCGTTCAGATTTCCAAGGCTCTGGAAACTCACAAGACATAATATCAGAGAAATGTATGTTTAGACAGTTCAAAAGTTTTAACTTTGTACATTTTAAAAGCATGCGACTATGACCACGCATTCAATAATGTATATTACAGAATACAGTCAATTGACGGTAAATAATTCATAAAAATGCATCTTCATACGACCACATGGACTGATCCTTTCTACACAAGCCGAGAGCAGACTCTTTGTGGGACTGAGTGAGATCTTTCTAGAAATGATTCAAGGATGATATTCTTAGATCACCACTAACAAGAACAAAGTGCCAAATGCATGAATCACTGTCAAAGCAAACGCCATAGCCCGTTACGGCTATTAAATAACACACGAAAGACATCCCACGTGCAGTTTGAGTAAGAAAAGCAGAGACAGTGTGTTGAAGTACAGCCTATTTTTAGCGTTAAGAAACAAACCGTCGACAGAGAACCAACCTCACAATTCTCAAAAATCCCCCGAGACAAATCTGAATTCAATTTGGATTCAATTACAGGCATAGAACGGCTCGACAAATGAGCAAACAGTCAATTTAGACCTCTGGCAGTTTAAGTACAGACATTAACTTAACAAATATTAAGGAACGGGAACATAGGGCTTTTGGAAAACAGAGTAGTCGGATACATCTTAGCGAAGAAACAAACAGATTATTTAGTCGTTTATTGGATAGTTGTGTATTTAACAAGCTCAACTTTATCAAAAGCGTTTGTGGAGGAGGCGTCCGTTAGCATCACTCTATAAATACGCTAAATGACGATCAATATACTGTAGTGGGGACGTGTTAAGATTTGTAATGTATTTTGAAACCGCCAAAATCCACCAGGATATTGTGCACATAACTTTAATAAATACAGTAAACAGACCACATGATTTCATCCATCTGGATATGATTGAGAATGAACATTGGTCTTCATACGAGTGTGTAGGAAAGAAGACACATAGCAAAGGATTATGAAATATGTTTTTCCTTTTGGAATATGTGTTGTAATAAAACTTTAATGAGACCAGCAATGTGCTTTAAAGATGTGAAAAGGGTCCGATTGTGTCTGTGTGCACAATGCATGCGGCGCTCGCGTTACCGCATGCATGATGCATTACCAATCCATTATTAACCATGCATCATCATGATGTCAACTGAGCAATTTACACAATATGCAATCGCATTCTCTCAAGTCATTAATCACAATAACATGAGTCATAGAGACGTCATCTCAGTGCATGAGATATTACTGTCATTGTTTCATTAATTAAACACAAACTCAATAGAGACTGATGGTCAGGGCTTAAATCAATAGCGCCCGATGAGGGCGAGTAAATAAAGACGTCCTTTTCGTTTTTGGGTGAACTATCCCTTTAAGTTCAAGTTTCACACTCGCTTCGCTTCCCACGCAGTTCTTCAGCACAACAAACACATCAACATTTATCTACTGCGAGCATCTCGTGAAGTTTATGACTCATGATGATGAAGTCGAGATTCCCGCTGTTCGAGTAAGTCTTTCAGCGATGCCCCGTGTTTGAACAGATCTGGGTTTTTTGAGTTTTTGCTGCGTCAGAGGAGTTTATTGATTTCAACGGGGAAGGTGCGTCACAAGGACTGCCAGACGGCAGTTTTTCTTCTCATAAAAGAGTGAAATGGACTTAAATGTTTACCTTTCCTATAATGTCACAGTCCTCCTCGTGAGATACTTGGGAGTGTGCATGATCTCTTGATGCCATCAGCCAATCACCATGGTTGTTGGGTCACGTCATTTTGCGAATGACGTACGATCACATTCTTTTAGGGGGTCACGCGCAATGCAGCCTGTGTTACCCATATGAAGAGAAATGACTATGAATAGCTTTACCTGGGTGTTACTGACATCTTTGTGAAGTCATTTTAACTTTGGTTGCAGTGCAGTCTGATGTAAGGATCCATCCATGAACATTTCCCAGATTTTTATTTAGTAAATGTGACATTCTAACAGTAAGATAAAAATGTTTTAACTTTAGCTCAGAGTGTTCAGGAACCGCTATGGATATTGTGTGGGAGGTAGAAGAAGGGGTAACAACGCACTGAATTAACTTTGTCACATTTCAAAATAAATTTGGACAAAGGCTTGCAGCGTTTTTAGTTCATTTAAAAATCAGTAATGAAATGAAACATAAGGGTCCTTAAATTTCTGAGATAGTTGGATACGTTTGTGGGTTAAAGTCCCTGTGAAACTAATAATGCCCATTCTTAATTTTTCATGAATTATTGCAGCTCTTATAGTTAAAATCGTATCAATGTGAGTCATTATCTTTTTAAAACTCTGTGTCCGAATAGGTATGTAAAAACGATCTTTCGGTGAACTTTCCAGTTTGACTATTTTCATAATAAAATAATATAAAATTATGATTAGTTTTATAATCAGTATAATTATTACTATTAAAATTATTAACAAGTTATTATTATTACTAGAAAAATGAATATAATAATTATGCTTGTTTCAATTTAATAATTTTATAATAAGCATAATTTTAAGTATAATTAATCATTTTTTTTTAAATTGTAAAACATTTACTAATATTATTATTAATAATAAACAATATTATTTAAATATGTTTAAAATATGTTTATAAAATGTAAAAATATAAATATATTTATACCAAATATTTCATTTTGCACATTCTTTATAAATACAAAAAAATTATTTTAACATATTGCTGTTATCATGTAATAAACATTTTGATGTACTTGAAGTTGTCTTCAGCATTTTAATGGTCATTAGGTCTTTCTCGCCTGCCAATGTGTGATTAAACTATTGACATGAAGTCAGGTACCACTGAGTTCGGGGAACTTTGGCTGATCCTTACCTTACGCGTCATGAGTAATTCAACAGGCAATCACGCCCAATTTTTGCTGAATGTTTCCAAACCCTCCAAGTTGCACAACAGTCGAAAAGTCGTTCCCTCTAAAGCTGATAATCAGACCAGATTAAAGAATTCACCGTCAAACATGAAAAAACACATAAATCAATTATATAGTAACTATTGCTTGATCGCTGTTTACATTGTCATTAATTGTGTTCCAATTCTAATGACACAATAAAAAATTAAGATTATTCTTTGCACACATGTATAGCCAGCCATTCCTGACCTCTCTGGGGCCCCCTACCTAAGCCGCCAGCCACGTTTGCTTTTCTCTTTTAAACAAAGTAATTTGCTCCATCTATCGGTCAAAGAACAAGTGGAACAACAGAAAACAGAACGTTTAAACAAATATATATTTATAAAACATTTTTAATCTTAATTGAATATTTACATGAACTCAATAATAAAAAAACACAATATTATTAAAAATACAACAAAATAAAATATGATACAGCTTTTGGTTTGCTTGAAACCTACTCTCTCATCTAGTGTCACTCCATGACTTCACGGTTATGTTCACGTGAATCTTCAACACACTCCATCTTTGTGTGCCAGCTGAAAACAAGGTGAAGAGCTTTTGTACATGCCCATAAAACCCAACTGCATCTTTGGAAGAGTTGGCAGCATCTTCAATGACAATGTTCCACACGGGACGAGAACAGCTCTGGGATTCTTATTGAGCAATCTGGCTTGTATGCGTCGGTTCTTGCCCTTCATATTGGCCCCATTGTCAAAAGCTTGCCCTCTGCAATCTTCAAATGGAATTTTCAAGTGAATCAAGTGTATTGAAGCGCTATGTTTTTTTACTTTTAAGTGAAAGTGACCTATTTGTCAGATATGATGACCCAGACCCGAAATGTGACCTCTGCATTTAACCCATCCAGTGAGTAGCGAACACACGCACAGTAAGTGGTGAACACATGTCAGCCCGGAGCACTGGGCAGCTATCACTGCAGCGCCAGTTGAGCTTTGCTCAAGGGCACCTCAGTCGTTACCTGCCAGCCCTGAGAATCCAAACGGCACTCTTCTGGTCATGAGTCCGACTCTCTAACCATTAGGCCACAACTGCCCGCTTAACTGCGTTTAGAACACTATTCTCGCATCTGAACCTAGTCTTGGCAATTAGGACTCTTGCATTCATCCATTATTTAGCTAAAGACAAATATTAGACCTATTTTTTAGTTTTCGATTTACTAACAAACAAAAATTGCACACTTAACAATATTTTTTTCATAGCCAAATCATTTACGATTTATTGTAGATCTGCATCATCACAACGCGGCTTTTACGGCATTGTTACTGCCTTTTGTACACAGGGGCGCTTTCCGGGACTGATCCCGTTTATGTTACCACGTCCCCTTTCCGGAATCATTTTTCGGATCAATCCGGGATGCATTTGCGGTCACACGGAAGCTTGCGCCTCGCTGGTGTTGAAGCGGGTGTCAATGTTTGCAGCCTAGACAACAATATGAAGTGGAATTATAAATCTGGCCATGAAAAGCAGAAGAAAATACACCATGTGAGTGAATCAGGTTAACACGGTCATGCAATAAAATGTTACTTTGAATTGACCTGACCAAACAGAAGTTATGCCGCCAGCCCCCCCCCCCATACCAAAGTAAAGCCTACTCTCCCATCTAGTGTCACTCCATGACTTGTTATCAGCCATAGAGAAAAGGACAGAGTCCTGAGATGCCCAGCTAGGTTAGCATGACGGACTAGAGAACAATCAGATCAACTGAACTTTACTGTTGTGTTCTTTGCTGACATGAAACATGGAGAAAATAGAAAACGTGTTTACGTTGTTCTCGCAATTCTCTCCCGGTGTGTTTTTTCATGGTAAGATGGATAATTGACCTATCGGTAAGCCCCGCCCCTCTCAGTTACTGTTGCTGACACAGACAAGAGACAGGAGTTCATAATGTCGTTCAGTGGCAGCTGTCAGTGTGAAAACCTTGCCCAAGATTGTTTTTGGTTCATTCTTGACAGCTCTGTCGTCGAGGTGAATTCAAGAGGGACTTACATATGTTAAATATTCCAAATTTAATTTGGAAGCGATGGTTTACAGATCACTATGCATGCGGGAGAAACCATGTAACGTTCGTCACGATGGCAGATCAACATCTGGGCAATTTCATGAAAAAGTCAAGCTTACAATGAAAAACAAATAGTTTTTACCAGTGGTTTTTACTCTGGTAACAGCACAGATTTGAACATTTAGTGGTTGAAATACTCATGTGAGATCTCTCTTCACATTTGTAAAGCATTTTTTTAATTTTTAGTTCATGATTTTTCATAGTCAGCTAAGTTCCATTTTCAGGATTGTCACATCCATAACGTTCATATTCCTCATAAATGAACAAATGAAAATGAATATAAAGTAACTACTTGATGTTCTATAAAGAGACATCACTTCTCCATTCATTGGATATTATTGCTTCAGGATTTTGCATTTTATTTATGCACAATCGTAGGATAGAAAAGTTTCTGTCACATCCATATCGCATGTTTATTGGCCATTTTTAACTAAATATTTTTTTCATAGACTGAGTTTTTTATGTTTAAACTCTATCAACAAGGGTTCAGTAAAATATTAACAGATGATTCAATATAACCGTAACAAATTCATTCTATGGACTTTTTTTTCACGTCCATAAGGCCAATTGCCCATCTAAGATCAACTGTTCATGTACCGCAGGGTAACATTGCATTAATTTACATTTAACCAGTTTAATTTGGAGAGACACTAAAATGTAGACCTTCTTTTATGACCTACAATGAACATGCTGTGAGAACAGTTAGCTTTTAGGTTTGTAAGTTAGCATGGACTAGTTTTAGCTGGAGGTTTGATTTTGAAGCACAAAATGACATTGACAATCATTTTTTGTTGCGCCCACATTTTGCTCTTTTTTTGTGTGTATCGTTTTTCGAATCGCTGTTACGGCACTTTGATGTCACCCGCTTGTCAGGATTTTGCGGCGCCAAATCAAGTCGAACAAGCCTATTGACACTCGCTTTGACACGAGGGAGGCGGAGGCGGGGCCTTGCGTAATTTGCACGACGTTGCGCAACTTGAATTGAGAGATTTGTGCTGCGAACTTCTGCAGAGATTCCAGTTGTTAAACATCCCCGATGAAGTGTCACAACACCCTGGCTCATTGTGTTTCTCGTGTCACATTCATTAAAGTCATCTGATCAGCATTAGATCATAATGTCACAACAGTGTCAAACTGACACTTGAGTGATGAAACCCCGTGACAGCTCGTCCCATGGCTGAAGAGACAAACACAGATATTTCTGCCTTGATCAATAGTTTGTCATAGCGCATTTCTCAAGACGCTGTTTGCATCGAAGTCAACAAGACCCTCCTCCAGTCCCATGGTTCACGCAAGCTATGGATGAAAACAACAGAACGTGACTGAATGTAGATTCATATTCGAGCGAGCTTTTAAAAGATTCGAAAGTTGTATTAGGTCTAAAAGAGGACTTTTTAATTTCTTACTTGACATTCTGAATGTAAAACGTAATGGTTGTGAGATATACGCGTGTCGAAGAGAATGTGGGGAAGCTTAAAATGAAAGAATATCTTTCACTCCATCTCTTTAGGACCCTCTCATGTATTCAATATGGATTAAGTGTGCTTTGCTTGGATTGTTTTGCAGCGAAGCTGACATCCAATTCACTAAATAATACAGAAATGACATTATTTACATCATTTACTCATCCTCATGTCACTTCAAACCTGTATGACTTACTTTCTTACGCTGAGCACAAAAGAAGATATTTTGAAGAACTTGAACTCCGTTGATTCTATTGCATGAACACCAAAAAACTGAGACATTTCTTGAAACATCTTCTTTCGTGTTTCACTAAAGAAAGAGCCACATACATGTCTTCAACACCGTAAGGGTGAATAACTGAATTTTTAGGTGAACTGTCCCTTTAAGAGTTTGTAAGGGTGAAGAATTTCTTTCACGTGCATCATACATCTCAAAGCTTTAAACAGTTGTTTCGCTCCGCGGTTCTCAACCCGGTCACCCGTAACGCCCTGAAACCCGTGTGGGAATGAAACTAGACACACGGCACGGCTGTTGTGTGTTGTTCCGCACTTCAAAAGTTTTCTGGTCAAATTGCATCCAGGAACACGTGCTCGTGACCCCGCTGTGAGCCATCGATTACTCAACGCTAACAGAAACAGGGCCAACACTAAAGTAAAGACGCACAGGTTTCCAAATGTGTGCACGCTGAACCAAACCCAACAGGGTTCATTTTATCATCTGAAGATTCAACACGGCTACAAACATTCACACCGCAGAGTTTTCTTTATCTCAGCTGGGCAACGGGTTGTGCTGCATTCACCAGTCGACTCCTACAGAGATGACACGGCCGTCTGGGTGATGATAAGTCCCTCTGAAACCGATGATCAATTATGCGGAACCGACTGGAACACACAAGTGTTCTCTGTGCGGTGCCGATCCTCACATTACATTTAGAGATTCAATCTCAAGACGCGAGGATTTCTAGTCCGTGGATACGAATGCGCTGTCCTTTTATTTGTTATGAGCTCAGATGGAGAGGCACTTTTTCTCCAATCGCTTTAAAATTGGATGAGAAGACAAAGTCAACATGTAGACCTGTCAGTCCTTCTTAAGAACACCATATACTGTATATTGGCAAACACACACAAACGCATATATGCAATTGAAGCAGCTTCTGCTTGAACTCCTGGAACGCTGCCACATGAATCTAAAAATGTGTGTGTGTGTGCAATATTGCTCCATTTCTCAAGAATAACAGCTAGGCTTTGCAGAAAGAAGGAGGAGGAAATCTACACTCTACAAAAAGGTGCTATATACCACTTTAATTGGTTCTTGGCTTGTAATCATAGAGGGAACCACTTGAAGTGCTATATAGAACCATAACCTGGTTCTTCAATGGTTCTTCAGTGGTTCTTTGGGATGAATGAAGTGCTATATAGCAGGGGTTTCCAAAGTGGGGGTCACAAGGCCGCGAGGACGGGGTCGCAAGATGATTTCTAGAGATCTTTTTTTTATTAGTATTACTGTATGTAATCAATACGTGTAACAAAATATAAAACTATTAATTAAGTTGAAAACAAAACCATGCAAATAAAATGCCATCAGCCTTAGGAATTCCCTCCCCCTCGATCGTGATCCCTGAGGTGATAACGTCACATTAACGACATTAGCACCCGCATTAAGGCCACGTTTGCATGAAGCAAAATTGAAAAGTTTTGCGTACACATGACAGTGTTATCACAACGGTCTGCATGTAAATGAATCCAGGAAAACGGATAAAAATGCCGTAGTATGCACGCCAGGCCAGTGGATGGCGATGTGGTTGTGTAAAGAAACACGGCATGTCTTTGCACATACACATGCACGGTAATGAGCTAAAAATGCTTTTTAACACCCTTGGTCGACGTATATGTGTGTTTAAAGACTGGTGAATGTAAATAGTGTGTATCGTACAGCTCCAGGTATCCAAACATAGCAACGATGATTTTGTCCTCAATTGTTGTTCGGATTTCTCCCTCCGCTCACTACATCATAATCAGGTCATTACTAGAGCAAGCTTCTGATTGGTTAACGGGAGCGCGAATTTTCGCAAAAGTTCTCATTTTTCAACTTACACGTGTCAAGTGCCCGAAACACTCAATTCGCGTCACATCACTCATAACACTTCATTCGAGTTTGGTGGGAACACAGTTACACTGAATTCTGAGTCAAAGAATTTAGTGTACAACACTTATCATCAAAGAATTGAAACACTTTTCACATAACATTAATGCTTGTGTCACAGTGTGACGGCCATTTTTGTTTTATTTTAAACATTTTGAAATAAGAAGTGTTACCAATCAATTTCATCTTTAATTCATATTGTTTTGTCTTTTCTGGCCAATGAATCACATCTGATTTTCTTTGAGGAATTAAATAACATCTGAGATAAAAGCGATGATAGCTTATAACTCCATGAATTCTGAATTCCCTCTGCAACATTACTGACGCTTTCTAGTCGAGTGAGATTATGTTAAAATGAAAATGCTGTAGTAGATGATCTGCAGTATCAGGGGGTAAAAACCAGGCAGAAAAAAGCTCTACATCACAGAATGTGTCTGAAAAACATGAGGAAATATTAAGCAACCCTTTTGTATAGTCTTTACAATATTCAAAACACACAGATTCTTTCTTTCCTGGATTCACGGCTCTGACTTACAGTACGTGCATTCCCCGAACACAGATGTGGTGGCTTTTTATTTTTGGGTAAATGGAATCATACAGGCATACAATAATCATACATAACCTTAATTTTTCAACAGTTGTGTGAATGAAAGCTTTTTCAGAGCAGTTTTCTGCAGTCTGTCTGTTATTTGCTGCGGAACAGGTTAGTGTCAGACACTTAAGATCTTATTATTATTATTTGTATTAAGTGAAAGTGTTCTTGAAAAAGGGGAAAGACGGTGTCTGACTCAGCAGAAGAGTCTAATTTGGGAAACCTCTGAAAGAGATTCAGAAGGATGCTTTTGTTTCATATTTGAGCGCTTCTCGTGTCTGCGTGGCTGGCGAGAGCAAAGATAAACCAGTTTGTAAAGTGTGAACAACAGTTCCGGCAGAAGATGCAGAGTATTGTGGAAACATGTTGTGTGAGGCGAGGACGGGGATGTAAATAAACACAAGGCGGCCAACGTCGCAAGATTTGGCTCCCAATCTCAAATACCGTGCGTGGGTGTAGAGAGAAAAAAGTTTAGGAGAAAAAAACATTACTTGTCATGAGCAATAACAGTAACAGTGTGATACGATCATAATTACGAGATATGATGATCAAATTTCATTCTCGGCGCGTAGATCGTCCGCAGTGCATTCGCTGACCGCAAACGACATTTTAAAACACTCATATCACATTGCATGAATTCACTTCCGTCTGTCTGGAAACAACGTTTACTGGTAGCGGAGAGTTAATGGGAATTAATTAAAATGAAGAGTTGATGTGGAATCATTTGATCGCGTTTAAGATAATGCTTCAATTCAGTGAAGTCATGTTTTGACACATACATCAGTGCCAAACGTATCATAACAAAACGATGATGGATCACTGTTCATCAGTGACAGTCTGGTTACATATTCTGCTTAAGTGAACATACGCATTTAAAAGTTTTCATCTTGAAATCTAATTCAGCACGGCCTCTCGGGGTCAGCCAGATGTTCAGATACGCTGGGTATGAAAAAACAGAACGAGAGAATCGACGCTTCAATTAGAAGTCAAAGAACTGTAATTTCCTGTGAGTCCTATTCAATTTGAGGGGTTAGCATGTCTTCATATGTACAGGGTGAAGAGAAGGTTTTTTTACAGTTCTTCTGAGTTTTGAAAGTCAATTAGTGTAAAGACAAGCCTCAGGAGCAGACGTCTCGTCACTTCAGCGGGGTACGTTGTCACAATGGAAACCAATGGTTAATAGGTCTAATGAAAGATTATTAGAAACAATTGCTACAAATAAAATCTAGTTCACAGTAAACGTGTCAAATGTGACATGCTTAAGTATAAAATCAGGGCTTTGTAAATCTATTGACGCACGTTGTTCATGTCAACAAACGTGACTTGCCCTAACCTGAGATCCGGTATAAAAAATTCTGAAGTAGAATTAGACTTTTCCTCTCAAATTTACTTTCATCACATACTGTAATCTTTCTAAATGTACTCCTGGTTATTTTCAAAATGTGTACATTAGAATAGATGATTATTTTATCATTTTGAATGATTTTCTCATTGACATCAAATGGAGAGCAAGAGTCAGAAATGTGAGAAATACTTCTCTCATCAGAGTTTGAGAAGAGACGTCGACAAAGTGTCAGACTGAGCTCAGATTGGTCTTGTCTGCAATTATTGAGGATCTCAATATGAACTCAAATATTTATCAAATCGACTGAAATCCAGATTATTTTATTTTAACAATCTACATTCGATTTACACCTTCATACTCTTCATGTATAAACATATAATTGTACATATACAAACAGTCTGTGTAGAGCTCAAACAACCTGCATTTGAGTTAATGTGATGAGAAATGTTTGAGTTGATATTGAGATTTACTTTTCTTTGCAGACGAGACAAATCTGAGCTCAGTTTGACACATTGTTGACATCTCTTCTCAAACTCTCATGACAGACACATTTGTCAGAATTCTGACTCCTTTTCTCAAGAGAAACATCTGAGACGCAAATGAGTCGTTTACATCTACACTCCATTTAATCTCATTATGTCTAGAATAGAAACTGAGATATTAAAGTGATCTCATCCATGATTTTGCTTTCTTATTTTTTCCTCAAGAATCTTCTCTCTGTTCATTTTATCGACCTATTATACGTCTGGTGCATTCATCGTACTGCACATTTTCAAAACCCCATTTAATGTGTGAAGCATCCCCGCATCCGTTATCGATCCGGTTTGTCACGTCTACAATAGAGTCGTGTCCCTCGCAGTATTCACGTGGTCAGGCGTTAGTTAGGAACGACGCAGCCGTCAAAGCGTTTAAAAGTCTCTCGAGCTTCATCCGCAACTTACAAGCTCATTTCAAAGCTGTGAATAATTCACACTGTCATGCTGACCTTGTTTTGAGGGGTGTTAGGATAAATAATTAGCTCCATTGTAGGCCTGATTAGAAAGGCAGCGCTGCCTGAGTCGATATCACGTCGGAATGCATAATGCATCCAGTACTCAATACATACACGCTTCACAGCTCATATAGTGTCTCCCGTAAGTAACAATAAGCCTGATCAATCTTTTGCTGTTTTCTACATGACACAAAACACAGAGGATGAAAGGAGGATAAGTGTGGAAGAGGATATTAGACAGATAGAAGGACAGAGATAGCGAGAGAGACTCAGAGAATGACAAACGAACAACAGGTCTGTTTAGTTTTGAGTGGGCAGGAGAGATGAGGAGCCACGAGTGTCTTTATGAATCTCTTCATCGCAGATTATAATTGCATAATTATAGACAAAGGTTATATCCTTAAAAAAATGAATGCCGAGAGGGATAACAATAGGTTATTTGGGTATGAATCATAACTGTGATATTCATACACTTGTTGTCCAGTTAAGAAATGGATTTAAAGGAACAGTATCCAAACCATGAACAAAAACAGGTGTTACAGCACTTAACCTAAATTGTGTATTTTAACTGTATGAATCTTTTTTCAGTTACAATGTTACTGACTGACAGCATAAGGGACAATTCACATTTCGCGCCTTTTGCGTGTGCAAGCTCGTTATTTTAAATGTAGGCAGCCGTGCGCAAATAGGGAGCGCTGCGGTTTTGACGCACATACGGTGTGCCGAGCATATTTTTCAGGGCACGTCTGCACCGCATCGAGATGAAATGTTTCAAATTCTCAGAGTGCCATCCACGCACCGCGATGCATTTTCCGTGCGGTACTAGACGCAAAATGTGAGTGGCCCGCAATTTCGAGGTATTTGGCATGTATTCGTTATTTTAAATGTAGAGCTGGGATAAATGCGTGCAAATAGGGAGCGTTTATTTCGCCGTCTTAATCTAGCATTTTTCTAGGCACAAAAAGCAGTGCGGCTCACGTTTTCCGAGTGGTTTTACACACGCAATGCGAATCGTCCCTTAGTCACTATTCACTTACATTGTATGCATTGTCAACATTTTTTTTCAGTTGTGTTCTCCTGTGTTTCTTCTCCTGAGAATAAATAAATCGAATAAATAAGACGTTTGAAGTTTTATGGGTGTACTATACAATTATTCTTTTTCAAATCACGAAAACATTTAAAGGCAAAGTTATCAGATATTATATTTATATAACAATAATAAACATTTATTTATTAATTAATCGTTAAAAATAAAAAACAAAATAAATATTAAATAAAAACAACTAAAATAAATTAAACTAAAAATACACTACAACAAAATAATAATCCAGCCTCATAATCAAAACCTGATTAATTTTCTTCTGTTGGGAAAAAAACAATGTTACACAACGACAGACTGTAATTTACTAATAGAGATATAAATAAATCACATGGTTTGGGACAACATTTGTGTGAGTTTTGGGGGGTCTACTACTATCGTTTTGTAGTAGAAGTTTTAAAGCGTAGGGAACACAATTATAATACCTTACGAGATCACCGGACATATTGAAGCATCTTTCAATGTAAAAAAACATGCTCCATTGCAACAAACTCAGTGAAAAACAAACAAACTATGAGATATAAAGGGTTAAATATAGAAAAGCATTCAATAAATTCAAAACTACAATATATTTGATTTCTCATCTAACAAGGTGTCAGAACAGAGCCCTTATGTAACACAAGAACAGACACGCCGTCTCTATACATCATCTGAGAAATCCCTTTAATTACAACATCTTGGCATCCAAAATATTTTTCCATTTCTCTGGTTTCTTATACACTGAAATGCTCCTTGTATTTGATCAGTAATTGAGCCCAACAGCTACAAAAATCAATACAGTGCTACAAGATAACAATAGATGAACTAACAGTGTTGACCACCACCCACAATTCCATGCAGCGTGCAATCTGCTGAGAAGCTTTAGTCGGTGCTGTGGACCGTGGGCTGTTCGGTAAATAATTACACATCACTCGATAACTCGTTTTATTACACACAAACACACAGAAACCTCACGCTGACGTCTGCGCAACAACACAGATACGTTCAGCACTTAGCAGTTGGTATTGTTGAACTTTGAAATGGTGCTCTAAAAACGTCAGCCTGAAATGCACAACGATACAGACTTGAGAGGGTGTTAAAAGCTCTAACCTTTTCCACAAACCGCAGCCATTTAAAGACCACAAACCCTTCACCTCCACTATCTTTGCAGAGGGGAAGTCTCGAACGCACAGCTAGTAAGTACGCTATAACTCTTCACGACTTCCTTCACGACAACACCCAAAAATAGTCCAGATTTAAGTTATCATACACACAATCGGGAAGGTGACAAAAGTAATATACATTCATTTACGGTGCGGTCTTATAGCTCTGCCGGTGTGCTCTTGGGAGTAACTGCCTGCTCTGCATGGGTGAGCGTCCGTAATCCCACTTGACAAGCATATATCGCTCCCTTCACATCGGCCCGGGCACAGCAAACGGGTTCCAGCAGGTTCGTTTCCGTGACCTTGGCTGTCAGAGCACGCGGGCGAAAGTCGGCCCTGTTGGGGAGAACGTTGCGCTGAGGTCGACCCGACGGCAGAAAATAGTACGACGTGCTGAATACATTATGCAGAATCAAGATGTGATATGATTAGTTATTTAAAACAGTCAACCTAAGGACGACAGTAAAGGTTGTTTTGCTTGCGATGCATCTCATACTAACCATTTGAACTCTGGTGTTCTTATTGGCAAGTTTAGAGCCGTCGTCAACTGTAATTATTAGAGTTAATTTAACCTTACTGTGGTGTTCATTACACGCAATTTTGTTTGTAAACCGTTTGGTGCCGCAATATGTACGAAATACAGTTTTTGCCACTAAACTATTTGTAAACACAATAAACTTAAGCAATAAATACACCACATTTATGTTTCTATCTCTCATAAAAACACAGTCTCATGGGAATTCGTGACATTTCATTCGTATTTACTGACAAGAATTTTCCCCCTTTTTTCATATCAGTCAGCACAACGTTCAGTCTAATGTATTATAAAACATCTTTCATACGTATAAATATATATCAACGCAATCTGATGGGAATTCATACGTACAAGGTGCCTTATTCATGTCAATGCCTATTTCCTACGATCTCATTGGTATGTTCCCCTGTGACGTTAGGTTTAGGGACGGGATTAAGGGGAGCCATTTGTCGTTGTTTTGTCATCTCGAGGAAACTAGTTTTATTAAGCTAAATTTGTCTTTGCAGTTGTGATTTTAGGGTTTGGGGTGTGGTGTTATCCTAAAATATGTACGATTTCTTTTGATATCAGGTTATAAACATATAAATGTACATCTACACGCAGTATGTGTATTGAAAGTTGTGCTGAACCCGTGTCCATGAACACATATTGATAGATTCCAGATTTCATCTCTATGCCACAAACTGCCATGAGTCTGGGTTGCTAATAATTACGGTTGCAAGTTGATCTGAACTTGGCAATAAGAAGAGCACAATAAGGAAAACGTAACTCAACTTTATTTATTTAGCTCTTTTTACAATTATCATTGTTACAAAGCACAGTGTACATGAAGCATATTAACTATAAGCAAAACATTAGTTATAGAAGTAAGAACAACAAAGTGAACACTTTCCTGAAACACACACACTGAACGCTTAATACGTACAGTAAGTGAGGACATTTTTGTTTTGCCACCGAAATATTCGTGAACAAATTTTTTGAAAGTAAACTTGTTGATACAAACTCCACAATTATATTATTTATCACTGCTAATTATGGTTACCAGTTGCTCGAAACTTGCCTTTAATAACACCACAGCATAGAATACAAGAATTTACTTTTTTATTTTTGCAGCAAACTATTCGCAAACAAAATTGCATTTAAACTTGTAATACAAACATCACAACTATTTTATTTAGCTATAATAATTACGGTTACCAGGTGCTCTAGACAAACCAATAAGAACACCACAACAAGGAATACATAAGGAATACCATTTATTATTTTGACACCCAATATTTGCAATCTAAATTGTATGTACACTGTAAAAATGAAAACATGCTATTTACTTAAAAAAATGTAGGTAACATTATTACACTTATTTTTTTTAGTAGTTTTTAATATTTTATTTTTGGTGGAATTTACCTTAATAAATAAAGTAAAATTCTCTTGACCATTCAATCAACGGCACATGATGACTTTGTTTCATTTAAGCAATGTGCTTTATTTATTTAAGTTGTCTCAAAATTTGTTTTACTAAAATTCCCTTAACTTTTCAATAAACAGCACATGATGACTTTGTATCATTGAAGCAATGTGCTTTTTTTTGTCATTTGGCAGACGCTTTTATCCAAAGCGACTTACAGTGCACTTATTACAGGGACAATCCCCCTGGAGCAACATGGAGTAAAGTGTGGCTGCTGGGATCCAACCAGCAACCTTTTGATTTACCAGTTCAGTGGTTTAACCCCCTAGACCACCATCTCCAATATTTATTTAAGTTGTCTCACAAAAAAAAATTCTAAAATTCCCTTAACTTTTCAATAAACTGCACATGATGACTTTCTATAATTTAAGCAATGTGCTTTATTTATTTATGTTGTCTCACAAATTTTTTTTGTAAAATTCCCTTAACCTTTCAATCAACGGCGCCTGATGACTTTCTACAATTTAAGCAATGTGCTTTATTTATTTGAGTTGTCTCACAAAAAATGTTTACTAAAATTCCCTTAACTTTTCAATCAACGGCACATGATGACTTTCTATCATTTAAGCAATGTGCTTTATTTATTTGTCTCACAAGTAAGGTTAGTAGAATTTCCTTATCTGTATAGATGAAAATGACTTGAAAATAAAATGTACTACCAAGTCATCAATACATCTAGCTGAAACATTAGAAACACTCTCCAGCATCAACAGGAGCAGGGCTAATTTATTCAGAACTGTTTGTGACACATTAGGAATCTCGTCATCTGGAACCTGATCATCACTTTCTCCAGCGATACTTTCTGAATCCTCACAGTGTGGATCAACAGCAGCTGAATGCTGCCTGGTCTTGCTCATCACATCAGCCTTGAAATCATGGAGAATGAGGATTTTGTTTTCTGCTTTTGTGCATCACAAAAAGTCCCATAAACGTTTGTCTTAAAATCACACCCAGAAAATACACATTCTACAGTTTCGTGACCTCTGAGTTGTTTACACAAATGTTGAAAATAGTAATTTTCAGAAGAATGTTGTGTATTACAAATGTTACAGTTAAAGGAAAGCACTGCCTCTGGGTCCAAAGTGTCCTTAATTAAATGATATCTAGTCAAATGTGTGAAGGGCACCGTCAGTTTTGAAAAAGCATGGACAGTTGTAATGTGGGCAAGGTATAGTATGGCTATGTGTAAATGGTCAATTTTTTTGTCTGTAGTGACTCAAAAGAGCTCCCTTTGAAGATGATGTCAACTGGCAAACTTTGCCCTTCCACACCATGATTTCATGCTACACTGTCAAAGTCCTAAATGCAGGGTATTTAGACTGACAATAGGCCTTAAGAAGCCTGGATAAATGCTAACAGAGATGCTGCATCAAGGAGCCTCACAATGATCTGTAAACAAAAAAAGTTACATATTAGAAATTGTACAACATAGCGTAGACACACCTCATAAATATAAAGATGTCACAATTTTAACATTTTTGTTTAATTATAAGCATGTAAACCTAAATATTGCTTACCTCTTTATGTGATTATCCACCGCTCTGACAAAACGCCACTGCTCACATGCAATTTACATCTTCTTCATCTTGTCTTGTTTAATGTCCTAAGTACCGTTCAGTCCTTAGTACCGCCACCTACTGTATAGCCTGCTCCCATGGGTGATGGATCCGTTGTTTATTTTTTTTCTGCCCCACCCACCCCAAATGATCACTCCCGACCACACACTACGTGTGCAGTGCGTATGCCCCCGGTGGGCTCTCGCTAAATCATTGGTGTTTCGAGTATGATGTCATCACCCAGACGTGTTTTTCGTCAATTTAACAATCATAGGTAGTTTAGATGGTTAGAGTAAGGTTGGGGTTAGGGTAAAGGTTCCGTAAGAATTGAAACACCAAAGATTTAGTTAAGATTTAGCTTTCCTGTAGCTCAGTGATAAGAGCATTGCGTTAACAAGCCAAGGTTGTGGGTTCGATACCAGAGGATTGCAGATACCTATGTAAAAATGTAAAGGATAATGCAATGTAATGCAAAGTAAGTAGCTTTGGATAAAATGTAAATATAAAATGTAAATATAAAAACCAACAAGCCACAGCCACAGATCTGACTCGAAACACCACCCGTTTCATAGCGCACGCGTAAGTAGAGCGTAGGCGGAGCGGCAGCAACGCGTTGGAAGAGCGTTATCAGCGCGTGCCTATTTTCCTTTCATACCCGCAGTGTATGCAACATGCACTGTTAACACAGTACAACAATGTAATTTCACATTACGTTATTTACATAAATCATTGAGCAAATATCTTCCGGAACTTCATCAAAGCGCCTTTAAGTAGATTGCATAACTATGATTTGTTATATACGTCTGTTTCATGTTCTTTTAGATCACTTAAGGGTTAACTCACCATAGAGAGTGACCGACTTGTCATGCAATCGCTTTTCTCTGACACATACACAATATAAACATATTACACGATGTCTATGTAGTTTTATCTGTTTTTTTTCAGAATATAATTATGACAGTGGGTTTCAGACAGTAGGCCTACACTGACAGCTTAATGCGATCGTTCCCACTCCTTCATTTGCAAAATAAGCATAAAATCTAAGATGATACTTTTTACATCTTAGGCATTTGGAATCCACTGGGATCGAACCCACAACCTTGCGTTGTTCACGCAATGCTCTTGCCACTGAGCTACAGGAAAGCTATACATATACTTGTATTGTAAATCCTTTAAATGTGTCGTTGTGGTTTTGGCCAAAATAACTCCTGGCAATAGTCTTTTTGAAACTCATGGCGACTTTTAAAAACACACTGTCGCTTTAATTGAGCGTTAGCAGCGCAGCAAAAAAACTCGGCGCCAAAATGATTGCTGCACTGCTTCTGCTCCTTACGCACTGCTTCTGCTCCGCGAGCACGCGCTGCTTACGGTATGAAACGGGAGAGAACGGTTCATCATGCGCCATTCTGCTTTCACACACTCGTTTGTTGCGTAGTAGGGATCCGCGTCTTCTGTATATAAATAAACAAACACCTGGGTCACATTTCTTAATAAATATATAAATAAACAAACAACTGTATTTTGTATTACAACTGTATTGTATTTCTGTGGGACAACACAGAAATACAATTATAAACCTTTTCAGGACTAAACACAATAACTGAAAAGAACAAACTATTGATATTGTATCAGTAGTTTTGATGTTAGGATGGTAGCCTACTTCAAAACACTTGACACTGGGCTCCTCAACCTGCTTTGCCATTCAATTTCAAAAGGTGTCCATATAAATAAGTAATTGAACCAGTTCTCTTAAAAGAAATATGTAGCTTATTTCAGCTTTATTTTGTTCCTCAAAACAAGCTACAAAATTGAGGACATTTCCTTAAATTAAAAAGAGAAAATAATATCTTGGTTTTATTAGTGAAATCTCCTCAATATTATTTATCAAACACTAAACCGCAGTTTCATTACTGAAATATACACACTATTTTTAATCATCACATTCATTTTTTTAATGGAATTTACAAGACAAATGATTCAGTTTTTAAAGTGTAGAATTGGTACAAAACACCACAATTATGTTAATATCTCAAAAAAGTCTAATGATCACGTCTGCCTGTTGCTCTAAACTTGCCAATAAGAACACCACAACAAGGAATACCGTGTTTTTATTTTGGCACCAAAATATTTTCCCAACTACATTGTATGTTAACTTGTTGATACAAACACCACAATTATGTTATGTGAGAATCTGGATTTCGTCCTGTCCTCTTTAAATATATATTCTGTGTCTAAAAGAACATTTGTCTATCATACGTATTCATTCAGATTAGTATAAGCTTCCTTCACCCTAATATGGGCCTTACTTTCCTGTTGTTTAAACCTAGTTGAGAGTCGTACTGACCTGAGTGACTATTGGTCTCCATCTCAAGGCTCCTAATGATGTGAATTCATGTGTTTTGATGCTTAGTACGTAGTTATAATCATATCTGATCGTTCTCAGGAGGAATGAGACTAAACATCAAGTCTTGTCTTTTTCCACCCTTGTGGTTTTTTATGACACCTCCTTTTAATCTTATAAATATTAGTCCTCATACAAATAAACATTGGACTCTGATTGAACTAGACTCTTGTGTCTGTGTCAAACTTTGTCTCCTGATCAGTAACTCTGTGTGTTCCGTCGACTAGACTTTTCAACCATAGAATAATATTTTGTAGGGGACATTGAGAATTTTACATTCTAACAGTTGGGGGCTCGTCTATGAGGGGAGGAAGAGGCTCTCTTCTCTCTTAGAACCAAGAGGCCAAAGCATACTGAGGAAAGCGCACCTGACGATCGGGCACAGACCTACAGGAAAAGGGTGAGTGTTTTTTTCTTCTACACTGTAACGAATTGCTGTAAAAACTACAGCGTTATTTTACAGAAGCTGACTGTTTTTTGAATAATACAGAATATTTCTGTAAAGTGCAATGCATTCTGGGGTCACGTGACGGATTAACTCAAATCTACAGAATATTGCTGTAAATTTCAAATCTACAATGGCGGGATGATCTGCAACAGTCGAGATTGGGGAAGTGCGCAAAATGAGTGATTCACACCTGTGTTAAGTGATTTATTAAGTATTATTTTCTATATTTGGTGATTATCATACTGGTAACGTTATATAGAGGTATCTACATTCGCGTTTCATATCGCACCCCGGATTCAACCTCCATCCGCGGGGGCCGAAGGAGTCTTGCGCGGGGTTTCAGCAGCGCCGTCGCGGTAAGATTTCAAACATTCTCCGTTGCTATAGCACCTGAGGACAGAAGTTGTTCATGTTATTTAGAGTTTGTGTACACACCAGGGGCGAAGGCGGTATGTGACGAGCTACTGTTCATTGTATTAGTAAATTGATGTTTTTTTTTTAATGTTGAACATCGCGCCCGCCGTAGACACGGTAAAAGTTACATGCTTCGAATGTTGGGATTCACGGGAACTTAGTGTTGAATACCACACTCGGTCGTGATTATTTGTGTGGTGTAATTCAAATTTGCCAATGGAGTTATCCGTTAAATCGAGCGCCCAAATTAAAACGAGTCACCAAAGCTTGCGGTAAGTCGATGTTCACGGAGGAAAGCCCGGTAAAGTGATTATTGTACGTAACCAGCTAGATATACAGAATATATAACGGAGGCCAGCTGAGAGCTTGAGCTAAAGACGTTAGCGACACCCTCATCGTTAGAGCAGGCCTGTCTCCCAAATACGACCGTTGGAGGGAAGGAGTGAGACGGCCCGTTACAAATACCAGTGTGACAATTTCTTGACCGTGACATCCCTAACGTTAGTTGGCTTACATTTCTGTATAAGTACGGTTTTAAGTGTAAGTTACTCTGTGTAATTTGCTTAGAGTTTGTTTGTAGAGTCACTTATACTAGTTTAAATGTGAAAAGCTTAAAGATAAAATTGTGTAGTAAGTATTAACTATTGTCTCATGTGGTATTGTTTGTTTTAGGACACACTTTGTCATGGAGGCCACTGGATGCTGACTACTGAAGGCTTGTGTGTGACGGTTAGCTTGTGTGTGACGGTGCTCAGCACAGCTTCATGTCTGGCCTTGCCACTCTGTTCATAGCATGTTACATATTCAATCTTGAGCACCAGGATGGGGCAGCGTGTCTCTTGGAGTCCACTGAAAGGTATCAGTTGAACAACTTCCTTGCCTGCATTTTGTAGATATGTTAATGTTATATACCTGTTAAGACCTTTAAAACAATATTTCGCATGGAGAGATGGATTTTTTTAGGGCAAATTATTTAGAAGTCTCCCCTATTTAACACTAGCAAGCTGAAGATTTAATTAATGTGTTTTAATATAATCTATTTTGTATATTTAATATATAACATTTAGTTTTTCCTGACTCTTTGTAGATATTAATGCAGAGAGTGGAACAAGAAGAAGCGTCATCTAAAATGCCAGAACACAGAAGAAACAGGTTACAGTGAACCCACATGTTGCCGCTCTTCTAAACACAATGATGAATTATCATTGTAATCGATGAAAAGTAAGAAGCACACACACACACACACACACATACACACACACACAGATCTCATCATTGAATTACATTATTTTATTATTCTCTGTCTCTGACTGTATATGTTGTCCTCTGTTTTTCTCTGACTATAAATTGAATATCTAAAATTATTCTCTTTATTCTTTTCCATAGTTCCAGCTACTTGTTGGGCTCTGATGGATCAAGATGTGGACCGTTTTACAGACTCACTTTGGCCTTGTTTTGCGATGTTGTTACATGATGGTTATGTTGGTTAATGTGTTGTTTAAACATTCATTGTTTAAAGAGCCATGTTGGCTACTATAAAGTTGTTACTGAATAAACATATTTCATGTACAAGGTACAAAATTCGTCTGTAATGTATTTTTGTATCAATTAAAAAAAATTAAACGCTGTATATCCAGTATGCAAAACATACTGGATATACAGTGAGTTATGTATTTCTTCTTAATACAGTAAATAAAAATCAAGCAATATGCTGTAAAAAATACAGCATTATACTGTTGCTGTTCAAAATTACAGTTTTTTCCTGTATTCTGCAATTACAGTAAATGCCTGTAAATTAAATTACAGAACTGTGGCTGTAAAATTTACAGTAACTGGCTGGCAACCCTGCTGCCAGTAATTTACTGTAAATTTTACAGGATTTTTTTTACAGTGTATACAGTTTTTTTCTGGCTTAGAGAAATAAAACGCTTACCCTGTAGGATTCTTGTGGTTTAATATTTCGTGGGACGAAATAGTTTTTTTTCAATTCATGTTAGTGGGAATTCGCTTTCCCATTGTTGTGACAATGCGGCTGGCAACAGTAATTAGTAAAATAATTATTAACGTAAGAATATGAAAGGTTTTGCAGTACTGATCACACTGTAATTTTGGATCGTGGTGTTTGCTTCTCAGAGAAAGTGCTTTGTTAACAAAATTTATTAGAGTTTATTCTAAAAAAGAATAATTTATTACAGATATCACTGTTACTGCATGACATATTGAAATATTGTTATCAGGAAAAGGACGGTGAATTTAATATCCACCTCTGATCACAATATAATACATGCAGTAGTGTTGAAACTTTTGGTCGATTGAACACGAGGGTCTATCTTTGTTTTGTCTGTACTGTCTTTATCACTAACTTGTTTGGAGTGTAAGATGGGGAATTCTGCGTCAAAGCCACTGCCGGGCGAAACGCCTGTCGCATGTATGCATAGAAATAATCAGGGATTTTATGCAAATCCATATGTTAGCAATCTCGCAGGATGGTCGGAGGGAATAAAACCGCAAATTGATATTCCCTACCCGAGGGAAGGTTCCTTTTCTGATGATTGTATGTTTTTGGCAAAGAGCCTGGTAAAAGAAGGGTGGGGAGACCCAATGTGGGATTATCCATACATGAATAAAGCTTATGCCGTATGGAAAGAGATGAGGAACGTTTGGGACCAGGGTCCGGATAAACAAAAACTGGTTGCATATGCAGCAAGTCACAATCTGTGGCCATTAGAAAAACCACCGCCTTCTTACCAGGCTCCTAGCCAAGGTCAGACTTAACCCACTGCGCCCACTCTGTCTGTTAAACCAATCATCAGAGGTAATACCGTTTCCGCAAAACTTAACATTACAGGTCAAGAACAAACAGTCGAGGTAAAACCGAAAAAATGCATTGTTAAACCTAACATAATTACAAACCCGAAAAATTCAATGGTTTGGGTGAGGGCTGGAAATACGCTAAATGTTAGACCATTACAAATGTCTGATATGGAGGCGATCTGTAAAAGTTTGGCTTCCCCACAGGAAGCGGGAAAATATGTGTCAATTTTGCAAACGCACACAAAATATTCACATTTTACAGGAAGAGATTTCCGAGCGGTGTTGTTAAGAACACTAGAGAAAGATGTAAATGAAGAAATGCTGATTGAAAAATGTCCCACATTATCTATTGACAATGATAAAAACACTTTTTTACAGCGGTACGGCTGCAAACCCACATGAGTTGTTTTGGGAAACTTCTGCTAATGTTGAAATGTTATTTACACAGATAAGAGTGTTTCTTGATAAATGTCTAGGGAGTCAACAGGTCTTATCTCTTGCAGAAAGCACCACACAGGCAGCGAGAGAATCAGCTGCTCAATTTTTCGTGTGTTTTTAGAAAAGCATGGATTGAAGATTCTAAATTGCCATTAAATAATGACATAATGAATGCTATGTTTACAGGCTATCCGGAAAAGAGGAACACTGAACAAAGTTCTTTTTATTATTAAAATATCAAATTATTCACTCTGTGGGAATTTCCGGAACTGACATTGCTTGTACGGTTTACTGATCACAAGGTTGTTTTTTCTTTTCTGTCTAGTCTACAGGCATCCGTCGATCCTTTGCCAACAGGTGGACAGCCAAGCGGTTCACAATCGCCTGTTTCCGGGTGCAGCATGCCTACATGGGTAGACTCCATGATTAACCCTTTGTTATGGTCTCAGTTCAAAGATGGCACTGGTTCATTGATATGGACCCTTACAGGGCTAAACTGAAAACTAACAAACCTGCCTACATTAAACAATACCCTTTATCTAAAGATAAGGAAGAAGGTATTACGCCTTTAATTGAAAATTTTGTCAAGCAGGGTGTCCTCGAACGCACACATGCACCATACAACACACCAATTAATCCTATAGTGAAAGCTGATGGGAAAACTTGGAGATTAACTCAAGATTTAAGAGCAGTAAATCAGTTGATTATACTACTCGCAACAATTGTGCCTGATGTTTTGACTGTTATGAATTCTGTGCCACATTCACACAAGTATTTCACTGTAATTGATTTGTGTGCAGCTTTTTTCTCTGTACCTGTACACCCAGATACTCAGCCTTTGTTAGTATTGACATTTAAAGGACAGCAATATTCGTGGAAAGGCCTTGCAAAGGGCTACGTAGATTCACCCGCTGTCTTTTCTGCAGCAGTGTACAGAACTCTGGCCAAAATGACTGATCTGCCTTCATCAGTTTGTTTTCTTCAGTTTGCAGATGACATCCTCGTGTCGGGGGAGACGGAAGAGGACTGTAAACAAGCATCTGTAATTGTTTGCCATTTACTTGCTGAAACAATTTTCAAAGCTTCGAAAGAGAAACTGCAATGGGTCAAAACTAAGATGAACATTTCAATGCCTTGAAAGCAGCCATCACAACCGAACCAGCATTGGGCCTGCCAGACTACACCAAGCCTTTTCACTTGCATGCTGGGGAGATGGTGGGTGCAGCTTTAGGGGTCCTATTGCAAGAGCATGGTTCAATATATAGGCCAGTTGCATATCTGTCTAAGAAGTTAGATAACATAGTCACAGGTATGCCAGCATGTCTTCGTGCTGTGGCTGCAGATGCTCTGATTGTACAGGTGGCTGAGAAAACTGTGCTGTCACACCCTTTAATATTGTATGCATCCCATCAATTTTAGGTGCAATTTTACACAACATGCAAACACAACACATGACAGCGCAACGACGCTCGGGTTACGAGGCTACTCTGCTGGCAACGAAAAATCTTAGCATTCAACCGACAGCAAACATTAATCCTGCTTTGCTGGGTATTTTGGGTATGGTAGACATGGCAGATTTTGATGTTGAACATGATTGCATCTTTGAACTGACCACCTCTTACTCTTCTAGGTTCGATCTGTTGGATACGCCCCTAGAGGGGGGAGAACACATTTATGTTGATGGGTCTTGTTCAAAGCCCTCTGACAGTGTCTACCTCTGTGGCTATGCTGTGATTTCCGATACAGGAGAGGTAAAAGAAGCTTTTGCTCTAGACTAAAATTCGGCTCAAGCAGCAGAGTTGATAGTATTAATATGGGCCTGTGAGCTGATGACAGGAAAGAGAGTAACAATTAACAACACAGACTGTAAGTATGCGTGGAGTTTTTCAAAAATAGCTCATGCAAATCGGATAGGACAGTTAACTGAAGCAGTTCAGCTTCCACTCGAAGTGGCCATCGTAAAGGTCAAGGGTCACGCTTCGGGCGGACGATGAACTGGCTGTAGGCAACAAAAGGGCCGTTGAAGCGGCAAAGGTAGCAGCCCAAGCTCAGATTAAATCACCATTTCATCCGAAAGATGAAACACAGATAGCAATGACAGTGCACATAACGAATGTACCTGACATTGATATCAAAATCCTGCAAAGTCAACCATTATTAGATGGGAGTATTAGAGATGAACAGGGTAGGATAGCACTACCAAAATTAGGGTTAATTATCCTAATTAGACATTACCATGGGTTATCTCACACCAGTTGTGCAAAAGTAGTTCAAGCAATTAATCAATTGTATTGTATAGCCGATGTTCATAAAACAGCTAATCTTGTTTTGAATGCATGCTTAACATGTGCACAGGTGAACCCGCACAAATCAGCTAAAGCACGATGCATTGACACATCCGGAAGCTCCTTTTCAACATCTACATATTGATTTTACGCACATGCCGCCGATAGGTAATCTGAAATATATTTTGGTAATTATTGATCGATTCTCAAAGTGTCCTGAAGGGCAAAAGAGGACGCCAAAACAGTGGTAAATATCTTAACGAAGGAGATATTAGACCAGTCACCATAGAATCGGACAACGCGACGGGCTCTTATCAAAAGCGTTGTCTATTGATTGACATTTTAATATTCCTTATCATCCGCAAAGTGCAGCAGTCGTGGAAAGAAGCAAACACGACTAACAAAAGCGGTACTTGAAACAGGAAGAAAGTGGGTTGATTTGTTGCCCGCAGTCTTGGCAGAAATAAGAATGACTCCATCTTCCACGACAAAATTGTCGCCGTTTGAAATACTAATGGGTAGACCTTTCCCAACCCCGTGGGTCAAAGGCCGCGCAGTCATTTCTTTTTTTAGGTGATCCCGGAGGACTAAGTGACTTCCCTAGTCGAAAAGTTAAATTCTATATGTACTGATGTTTCTTTGTGCCTTGCTCTTCCCTCAGATCAGCCAACTCATAACTTTGTTCCAGGACAAAAAGTCTTTGTGAGGAGTCTGAAACCAACAAAGGTTGGAGAACCAAAGTACCACGGACCTGCGACTGTGATTGCCGCCACACGGACAGGAGTTCTGACGGACTACCAGCCACAGTGGATACACGCTTCCAGATTGAAGTTGTGTTCTTCAGGAGAGCAGGCAAGCTCCAATTTAACATAGACTCTCAACAGGGGATTCACCTACTGCACCTCAGGGTGGAGAAAGCACTGACTAAGCTGAGGAAAGAACCACCTTTCATGAGGTGGGGGCCACCCAAAGCAAGAAGGTAGAAGGCCCATTGAGCCAACAGTGCTGACTCCTTAGCTTCCCCTGATGTGCATTGAGGGCCAAATTTTATTCTAAAAAGACCAAGGAAAAATTGTTATCCTAAGTACAAATTTCCTATGGAATATTTAGATATCAATTCTTATACTGGGTGCACAATTACCGAAGCCCTTATTGTGCCCAGATCTTCTTAACTCAGTGAAGACGACAATAGAAGTTGCCCACATCCACAATGATAGAACCAATACCGGTGATAGAAGGACCAAGAAATGTTGATGAAAGTGACAATGAAGTGGAGAGAGATAATGGGTTTGACGATTCGGTAATTGAGATTGGCACGGAAGATGATGAAGAGTAGATATAATTATGTTTATGTTTTTGTTTTTATTGAGGATGAATGATTTTGTTATATTTTCATTACTTACTAATCACGTTGATTGATCTTTTACCTCAAAGAACAGCTTGCAAACGAGAAAACCACACAAAAATACGCAATTACAAATATCCTTTTATTACAGATTTGTATTAACCTATTTTTCTGCTCTATATTTTGTTCTTTAAAGGGACACAGGACTGCTTGTAAGACTGTTGGTCTGAAAGTGGCCATTGTGAGAATCTGGATTTCGTCCTGTCCTCTTTAAATATATCATCTGTGTCTAATAGAACATTTGTCTATCATACGTATTCATTCAGATTAGTATAAGCTTCCTTCACCCTAATATGGGCCTTACTTTCCTGTTGTTTAAACCTAGTTGAGAGTCGTACTGACCTGAGTGACTATTGGTCTCCATCTCAAGGCTCCTAATGATGTGAATTCATGTGTTTTGATGCTTAGTACGTAGTTATAATCATATCTGATCGTTCTCAGGAGGAATGAGACTAAACATCAAGTCTTGTCTTTTTCCACCCTTGTGGTTTTTTATGACACCTCCTTTTAATCTTATAAATATTAGTCCTCATACAAATAAACATTGGACTCTGATTGAACTAGACTCTTGTGTCTGTGTCAAACTTTGTCTCCTGATCAGTAACTCTGTGTGTTCCGTCGACTAGACTTTTCAACCATAGAATAATATTTTGTAGGGGACATTGAGAATTTTACATTCTAACATGTTATTATCTCAAAAAATCGTATTTATTATTTATCTTACCTTTATTGATCCCGTCTGTCTGTTGCTCTAAACTTGCTAAAAAGAACACCACAATAAGAAAAACTTAGATCCAGGTCCAAGCCTTCACTCGATTTAGCCAGTCTCTCAACGCTCATCTTATATAAACTCCCTGACATCAGTATTTTAAAAATTCATAAAAGTGAATCGCTGGTCTGAAGATACAGCCTAGGATTGTAATGTTATGTGAGTATTGTTTGGTGTTTGATTTTGGCATCTGACAGTCAGCGATTGGATCTGGACGCGATGGTGCATGACGTCCGACTTAACAAGCGCATTACGTTACTATTGCTAATAATTACGCTTGCCTAGTTTTTGGATCAACATCAAATGTTTCCCTTTCGCCAAACCATGTCAGTTCAATCGTATGCAAACATATTATCACTAATTGCTTTAATCTGCGATTAGCTCAAATGTTTTCAGCCAACACTTCTGGAAACACATATACATGATGTGGTATCATAGTGCGCACTTCTTTACATTCAAGAGTATACTTAACCACCGTTGTATTCGACACCTCGCGTCCTGAATTTAGATGGAAAGTTGTAACGCTATACAAGGTAAACACACAATCGTGACCTTAAGAACCGCAGGGGTTCTTACAAGGACACTGTGATATTTCTAATAAAAGCAGCTGGTGAATATATGGTTCAATAAACAGATAAGTGAAAGGGCTCAAAATACAGTTTGAAATCTGCCAGCTTTGTTTGGAGTTGCACACAGCGGGTACAAGGCACTCAGGTGTCACATAGATATTGCGAGATTGGTCAAGGCCAGAAATTCAATTCTTGGCTAAGACGCAAGGCTACAAAGGAAATGATGCAATGTTAGCACTGTGTTGGCCCACAGAAAGAACCGTGACATTGTATTTCCACACTGTGTGAAATTCATTACAAAGCTTGTAAAGTCTGCCTCGGCGAGCTGAATGCAGATGATGCTAAAATCTGCCGAGAGTGATTGTGAGTTGAGAGTATGTGATAAAATCCTGCATTATCACTCACCGAGACTGGAGATGATTTCTTTTCACAACCGGTGATGTTATTTGGTGAACGTGACGTGAAGCAAAGAACGCTAGGAAGTCAGAATTGTAATTATAATATTAACAACAACTCCAGCGAAGATGTTACATGAATCGACAATTATTGAGCCATTTGTCACATGTACTCCATGACCTTTCAGATTCAATAAAAAAAAGACCAATATTAATACAACATTCATTCATTAGGATTAGATTTCCATCATTTTTTCAGAGTGAGCCGAACCGACTAACACAACAACACATCACAAACTTCAGCAAATCCATAGCAAATACCTACAGGATGTCTATCCTGTCGTTTGCCAATCAAAATCAAGGTCGCTTCCTGGAAGATGATGTCATCCAGGAAATGGTAAAGAAATATTAATTACTTTAAAAAATGAAAAGAAGAAACTTAAAACAACGAGGCAACCTCTCACAAGCACCTTTTTGTTAAAAACTTAGTGACCGAACAAAATTTTGTAAAATTTCATTCAATCAATTTTTTTCAACAGCGTCCACAAAATAAATCAAGTAATAAATAAATATAACCACCAAATTGCTCATCCCGCAATACATGCTTGGAACTTCTGATCATATTTAGTTTAAACAAATTATAAACAAAACCCACCAACTTTTAAGAGAACATTTTGTAAATGGGATTTTTACTGAGTACTCAGAGCTGAAAATGGAGAGGACTGAGTCCATAGATTGAATATCAAGGGGGATAGTGTTCAAAATCAAAATGTAAATGATTTCATCTACATTTTACCATCATACATACAGAAAGTACATTCTGCATCTGCAGACCCCCGTGCCATTTCCAGCACTCCTTGAACCAAATACCAGGACAGAAAATTGTTCATATTCAGAAGGTTATTCAAACTCAACGGTTGTGTTTTAAAAGAACCTATTCAGAGTCGTGTCAACCCAAAGTTGGGTCAAATATAGTGTTTTCTTTAGGTTGTTTTAAACCAATGACTGGGTTTGGCCATATTAAACCCAACAGTGGGTTGAAAAGCATATTTTTTTAGATTGTAGCTGCAGGGGAAATGAAACATCAAAACATCAACATCCGCTCAAACCAAAGAGCTGAACTTATTTAAAATTCACCCCTGCATTCCAGTGAACACATCAGCGATTTCCTCGTAGGATAAACATCATGTCATCCACATCATACCTGTCATTACCTCCACAGATTCCCACAAGCGTTGGAAGGACATCTGCTCGCTCTTCTTGACAAAGCGAGTTGACAGGCAGGACTAGAAGTGGTGCGTGTCCAAACTCCATGCATATGGATGCCCAAACACCATATGGAGGAAAAGACAAGGACAACATCAAGGTACGCATCACGTGGTCAGGCGAAGCTCTCCGCTCCATTAATACATTCAGTCACGGACTTACGCGAACACGCGTGTCATTTCGGAACAATAATTAGACATCTGATGCACGGTAAGGGGCCCGGGGAACATGAACTCCGCACGGCCCCCGGAGGAAAGACAATGTTCATCATTATGCATTAGATTGTTTCCAAAGGGCTTTTTCAGCATTCCGCTCGTAAAAATGATCAGCGCGAGTTCATCCACCCGCCGCCTGGCAGTAATGAGAAATGGACACACATAATGGAGCCTGAACGAGTTTAAGTGAGGGCTAGTGACTCATATTATCAGAGAGCGCCCAGTCGACTGCCAATAACTTGAAGGATTCTCGTGCAGGTATCGATTCGTCTGCCGACGTGTTCAACTTTTAGCGCACTAAAGTTTTATGTGCTGGATGCTGTGCTGATAAATTCTGGGCGATTGAAACGACTGGAAATCAAATGCGTGACGAAGAGTAGCAGAAGCATTTCGTTTGAGAGGCGTTTGGCTTGGAATGAACAGGCTGGGTATTGAAACGGTGACAAAATTAGCATCAACATCCACCCCAACGCTTGTGAATTTTGCGGAGATGCATGTGTACTTTTTACACACGCAAACACATTTACACAGAGAGAGAGAGAGAGAGAGAGAGAGAGACAGAGACAGAGAGAGAGAGGCAGAGATAGGGAGAGAGAGAGAGAGGGAGAGAGAAAGAGAGAGAGAGACACGGAGACAGAGAGAGAGAGGCAGAGATAGGGAGAGAGAGAGAGAGGGAGAAAGAAAGAGAGAGGGAGAGAGAGACAGAGAGAAAGAGAGAGACAGAGAGAAAGAGAGAGAGCAAGAGAGAGAGAGAGAGAGAGAGAGAGAGACAGAGAGAAAGAGAGAGAGAGAGACAGAGAGAGAGAGAGAGAGAGAGAGAGAGAGAGAGAGAGAAAGAGAGAGAGAGAGAGAGAGGAGAGAGAGAGAGACAGAGAGAAAGAGAGAGAGAGGGAGAGGGAGACAGAGAGAAAGAGAGAGAGAGGGAGAGACAGAGAGAGAGAGAAAGAGAGAGGGAGAGAGAGACAGAGAGAGAGAGAGAGAGAGAGAGAGAGAGAGAAAGAGAGAGAGAGAGAGAGAGAGAGAGAGAGAGAGAGAGAGAGAGAGAGAGAGAGAGAGAGCAAGAAAGAGCGAGAGAGAGAGCGAGAGACTGAGGGAGACTAAACTTCACTGCAAATGAAAATGGCTTCATGAGATTAACTACATAATTTAACAACCATGTTACCACCTAATCTTTTAACAACCATGTTCAGGCCCAGTGACGTGCACAGGAATTTTGAGGGGCAGTTGCTCTGACCTGAAAAAAGGGCATCCCCCAAAAAAACTGAAAAAACTCACGTGCTATATTTAGGACTGAGAAAAAATGGTCTTTATTAAAATATATATACACAAAGTAAAACACTGAAATACAGCACTCAGTCACCTACACTACGATGCTCGTCTCCCTCATTTCATCCTCTTGCTCATCTATCATTTCCCTATTTTGCCAGTCTGTCCTGATCTCATCTTGGATTGACTCTGGGTCTCCGAATGCAGCTGATCCACTGGGCTCATTATCTGTCCAATTACATATTATTGTTATTGCCATTATCATTATTATTTTAATGCCCACTAGTGGTATTTATGTTATGCTCAGCCAAGATCTTCGAAATGACCTCTAAAATAGCCTATGTTTTTTTAGATTATAATTATTTAGCACGCAGCTCTTTAACCCTGTACTTTCGAGCATGGTACTCTCATCTCATATTTGCTTATCATCACGTAGGCCTACCTGCCCTATGTGCCTCCTCCTGGTCCACATTTTCCTCACATAATGTAAGGTTGCAAGTAATTATGAAACATTGCCATTAGTAGGCTAAAATAGGAGTCTGATTAATGAATCAATTCGCCTACACAGTGTCATGTCATCTTTATCACAGTGCAAAGTCTCTGTCTCACCTATAGTTTGCTTTTTCGCAGCCAACCCTCCAGTGATGTGCTGCTCTTTGCTGCCTCCCTGAATTTTCTCTCCCTCTCCTGAATCCGCCTCTTTTCAGTGGGCATCTTGGCTTCAAACAATACCCAAAATAGTGATAGCATTTAGGCATTTAACCTTTTTGAATAAAATAATTAATGTGATGCATTACTTCCATCATTCATTCTTCTTGCTAAAACGAAATGTGAGAAACTAACTATCAGCAAAAAAATAGTAGCCTATATCTGTCCTATTATTTAAGCTAAACGTGGCAAGCTCAGCCTGGATTTATGAAGATTTGAATTAATTTCATAAAACTTGATGATGATGATGATGATCATTCGTTTGTTATACATCACAAACTCACCTTTTCTGACAACGTTGAGTCGTCTCACCCGACAACCGCGACAATCTCCTTCTAGGAGCGCTCATGCAGGCTCAGCTCAGGTGCCGGTCGCGTGCAGCGCTGCAGTCATGTAAACAGAGTTTGCCCTTCACCTACTGACTTTTATTTTCTGTGCACGAATATTGAAGTGAATGAGGCTTTGCGTTGTTTTTTATCTAGGCCTACATGAAATTCTGCATCTATTGTACGATTTATTTTTTGTTGTTTTTTCCACCTCGGAAGGGCAACGTGAGTCGTGCAGAGCATTTGGGCAGTTGCCCGGGCAACCTGAGCAACCCCCCTGTGCAGGTCCCTGTTCAGGCCTATAAAGCAATAAATGGTCAACAGAACTGTTAAAAACAAACAACAAATCTCTCTAAAGATCATTTAACCCTCCTGTTATGTGCAAATGTTAGCAATGATTTAATGTGTGGAGTTATATTGACCCCACTAATGATTCGGTTTGTAGAGAATATATTTTCGTTGTACATTTGATTCTCTGCAGAAACCACAACAATCTGTTGAAATTTAGTAGAACCCCCAACGCAATCTCTCGGCAAAATTATAACTATTTTATGTTGTGGCTGATTTGTAAAAATTTGTACAATCTCATTGGTGCATTTTAGTATGATTTGCTTTTGCACCGTGGCGTTAGGTTTAGGGGTTCTGTATTGCTTTTTACTAGTAATCGTACATTTTTGTTCGATTTACAACGTACAAATTCATACGAATAATCCATCTCCGAAAATAGTTACGAATTCCCATAAGATCAGTTTGCAACCCCACATCACTCAACGCACGGGACAAGTAAAAATGTAAATTACTAAAAACAGAACGATTATTTTCATATATTTTTATTATCATATACATGTGTTTTCTCGTTAACAATTTAAAAATAATTTTCAGAACATTTCAAGATTGCTTCGGGGTCAGTTTGACCCACAACATAACAGGAGGGTTAAAGGGACAGCTCAGTCAAAAATGCAAATGATCTTAAAAAGGAAAAGCTTATTCCATCATCAAGATCTTGGGTTTGATTCCCAGGGAACATCAATAAATAAAGTCTACCTTCCTAAAGTCTACACCTTCAGTGTATTGTATGTACTTTGAGGAAAAATCTTGTAAAGGTGAACATGACGTCCTCTTCCGTATAGCACAAGGAATATTTTCTCCTCTCTATCTTTAACAGATGGGATCGGTGAGGAGCGTCACACTGATGGAGCATCTGTGAAATTCTGCACACAAGCAGATAATGAATAATCAAACGCTCGGCTCTGAGCACCTGACACTAATAGCAAGGTGTTTTCATTAGTTTCCCACAACTGGTCTGCTCCAAACTCTGAACAACAGTTGTGATGAATGTGACTAACCTCACAATAACAAATCACTACATTCAATGTGCAAAGAAAATCAGTTTTCTGTTTTGTCACATTTGATAATGTGGCAGATGTTTTGATCTCATCTAGTTAAAAGCCTGTATGTGACGCTTTCTTCAGTGACACACAAAAAAAGATATTTTGAGAAATGTCTCCATGCTTTGGTGCATATAATGGAAGTCAATGGTGTTCAGTGTTGTTTGATTATCAACATTCTTTCAACAGTGGCGGAGCTACACTTTAAAAACAGGGATGGCAAAGGGGTGTCAAGGTAAAAATTAATTATTTTCCACAAAATGTATATAGATTAAATTGAAGTTGTATTCGCTATAACAACCGCCTCGCTATACATTATCCCGCTTATTACATGGCTACCTACCAAATAAATAAATAATTTGACACAACATATTGATTTAAAAGGGAGTTTATTGATTTAAAAACTATTTATATTGCTTCCGCTAAAGAAAATAGTCCGTTCGGTCTCTACGGTTAGAATCCTGCGTCCATGGCAACGCTCTGTTTTTCATGACAACGGTCTGTTATACTAAGATTAGAGCTGCATTACACGTGCCAATATGAATAAGCCTACTAATGTCTGTGATTGTTGCTGAACATTTGCTAACGACATGTTTTAAGCATATTCACGCTAAGCACTAAAGTGCAACGTCTCCCTTACTTCCCGTTAAAACACTTCTTCGTTTAATTTAATACCAATAAAAGCCGTACATACCAGCAAAATGTTCTTCATCGATCCCGTGTGCTGTCGGCGTTGTTTTGGAGCCGTTTGGAGCACGTCACGAAGGTGCTGCGTGTCAGCTTAACCAATGAAAAGTGTAGCAGCAACAGCATGCTGCGGCTGCACGCTTGTGCGTGCTGCGTAAGGATGCATTCACGTCCGCTGGGAAATTTGGGAAATGTTCGTAAAAATCTAACAGTGTAATGTTTTCAGCGGGGTGGCAACAGGGGTGGCAAGGACTTCGTCTGGGGTGGCACTTGCCACCCCAACTAGCCCTCTGGCTCCGCCACTGTCTTTCAAATATCTTTGTTATCTATTTGTTTTTGATCAAGTTTGAACAGCTCTAAAGGATGACGTATAGACGGTTTCATCTTAACAACATGAACAAACATTTCTGCACATCTTCACTTTTGTGACCCCAACTGAACTTCCGGTACACATTCACAAACAATAGAGCTCCAGAAGATAATTGCTGATAATAATCACAAGAAACCGAGAAGAAGCGTTACTTGGCTAAACTTGTCTTTCCAATATTTTTAAATTTAGACTGCAATACCCAACATAACCACTAGATCTCATTGTACAATACGATTTCTTTAAAGCCTCAAATATCACAAAAAGCGAGTATCTCCCTGCTCGTCGGCATTTAACAGAAACTGTGTGTAATAATATCTGGTTATCAAAAGGAAAGTGTTCAAATGTGTGTCGGTGTGCCTAAATGTTACTCTTCGCATCTTACTCATCGAGGTTATGGTCGTGCATGATTTGCATCTTATATTTTTACAAAGACACATGCAGACCAGCAGCAGTACGCTGACCTATTTCCTCCGGTAGTTTTGGACCACCACTGAATCACATCGCTCTGGATAAGGAACAGTGAATCTCTACCCTGGAGAACATCTCAGAAACTTCAAACTTGTGCTCCTAACAAAGGAAATAAAGTGACTTCGACAAAGTTTTTTTTTAGTAGGGGAAGTCAATTTATTATTTTGTGTCTATTCAATAACCTGAGTCTATTGTTAATTTAGTTGTTTATTAATTTAGTTGTTTATTTCAGTGCTACTCAAAAGTTTTATGGACAAGGCAAAACATTTTGAATAAGCTTTGGAAGCTTGAATGGTGTAAGCAAAGTCCTAATTTGGAGCTCTTGAATTGTTTTTTCAATGGGCAAAAGGGAATTTTGGGAACGTTGGTGGACATTTGTGCCTTAAATGGCAGATTTCCCAGTCCACAAGTTTATCTTTCCGTTTCTTCGTCAGAGCCTCTTAGTAGATGTTGCACGGGTTGAATCTTTCGTTTGACCATCTTCTCTCTTTGGTTTGTGAGCAGCACCGAGTTCAGATTCCACTTGGTTCACTCGGGAGTGCAAGGTGCATGCTTTCTTGACATTAATTGTGTGATATTTTGATCTCCCTCAGGAGCCACTTGATAAGAAAGTGAAGAAACACCTTCTAAATATAGATAAAAGGCAGTTGAGAGAAAATCACAACCATTTCCAGGCCGATATACTGTAAGATCAAAGACGCCAAACTGGAAATATAAGCAAGGTTCTGCTCCATCAGGAACAGGGAGAATCGATTGACCTGATAGTCTCCATCGCTAATCTCCCTGTTGGCAAATGCACACATTTATCCATCGTATCCCTTGAGAACAGTCAGATCTTGTTTCAAATAAAATTAACGGTAAACAGAATATATTTCAGATCCAGCAGCAGCGTAAAATGTCAAACGTTATCAAATATCAATAAAGCTCTACAGTCAAAAGCTTGTGACTAATGAACTGGCAGAAGAGATAGCGCTTTTATTAACATCATATATCTGCATTCTCTCACGTTGTGAAACTCGGCACCTTACCATAAAACAAAAAATAAAATTCATTCGTGCAGAGAATCTTGTTAAATTGCATTATGCGATTACTCTTTCTAAGCTAACACATAAACTTTGCTGACCCATAACAACCACTTTGTATTGAACCGGGGAGTCCGTAAATGAATTAGTCAACAATGCTGAATGTTTACAGATTTAGGATAATACAATGAGATATTCATTACTTCTACATTTTTTATAAATATCTATCTATTATTTTATTTCATACTTATATTTTTAATTTTATATATTCATTTTTATATTTTATATAATATGAAATTCTATAAAGTCTAAAAATAGTTATGTTATTTATTTTATTTTGTATTTTATTGCAGATTTTTATTTCAAACCGTATATTTATTATTTGATATAATATGAAATAATCAATATTTAAAAAGAACTCTATATCTTTTATGTTTAATTTGTGACTGTGAATGACAAAACCAATCTTAAGTTGCACGGGAACATTTTAAGTAAAAGAAAAATACATTATATGGGTCAAAATTATCGATTTTACTTTTATTCCAAGAATTATTATGATATAAAGTAAAGATCATGTTACATGAAGATATTTTGTAAATTTCCTACATTAAATATATAAAAACCTTATTTTTGTGAGTGGATGGTCTGCTACAGTGCCTCTGATTAACAACTTCAAAGGTGATTTTCCCAATATTTTCATTTTTTGCGATCTCAGATTCCATGAGTTTTAAAAGTTTGCATCGCAGACAGATATTGTCATATTCTAATAACTCATTCAACAATAAAAATCTTATTTATTCAGCTTTCAGATAATGAAAAAATCTCAATTTCGAAAAATTGACCCATAAAACTGGTTTTGTCGTCCAGGGTCACAAATATATAATTTTTCCTTTGCAAGTGGCAAGTGACTTGCAAACTACTGTAGTGAGGCTGTTGGTCATACAGCGACTTGAGTGATATGTTTTGGAAATAACTGCCTACTTTACAAGCACTCAAAGACACCGCAGGGTGGAACAAGTGAAGGCTACAGCTAGAAATGTATTTATACTATACGTGTACATGACAGAGCAGGTTTAATTTAATGCTCCTGACATGTTTCGTCACCTTGAGAAGCTGCCATGCGGGCCTTTAGTATGCATCAACATGCATCTGAAACACTCGCATCACTTCGTTTGATGTGAACTAATGCAAATGCTTGTCTTCCCCACCGTGGCACCTGGCTCGAGGAAGCCTCTCGGGGTAAGTACGTGACGACAGGCGGCACACGAGACAGGGCTGCGTGCACTTAAGTATGAGAGCCCATACTTGGATGGCAGAAAATCCATTCCGAAGACCTTTTGAGGAAAAACCTATTCTAATAATTGTTTGTTATAGCCCCCGCTCAGAGACCAATCATAGAGCGCGATTCATTGTCAACAGGAAGCACGCACTTCCCTACATTAGGGTAGACGGTGCGACTAGATTAGTGATTAATTAAGCAAGCGCTCGCGTTAATAACGCGCCGGGTGAAACACCTCGACAGATCTGTTATCTCTCCCAGTCATTATCACTTTCCGTGTGACACAAAACAACATGAAGTTCATAACACACGTGACAAGCTTTCAAGAAAAAATAAAATAATTCATTTGTTCACACAGACTCAAACCATTCAGAAGTGATTTGATGGAAGTGAGACATGCAGGGAAATAGAAATGCACATATGAGCCCCCCGAACATCAAAGTACTGGCGTGATGTTATTATTATCATTAATAGTTATCATAATAATAATAATTGATAAAATATAAAAAAGTATACACAACTATATTTAATTCAGTGTAGTGACTGGATCAGTGTGAGAAAAGCCATTCAACCTCTCATTCCCTTTTGTGTCGGTCTCAAGATAACATGTTCAAAGAACAAAGCAAACCTGGCTCCATAGGGTCTGGTTTTGCATTTTGAACTCGCACCGATAGTGTGATAACCATTTGGTTCCTCTGTAGGACATTTACGACTCCTTAGCTTCAAAGCCTTGGTGATGATTATCTGTATCATCTCTAAGGCAACATCTGAGGCTAACCAGAGAAACTTCTCTGACAATAGGAACATATGTGCTTAAACTGTCCTTTTTGTATAAATGTAACTAAATGTCTGGTTATATGTTGGCGCTCGTGCCATTATAAATACTCTGTAACTGTTAGATATGCAAGTTTTGATTTAGGGTTCATTTGATGTATTCATACGTTGGGAGGATTCACAGCTCAAAGACTTGCATGTTTCATATGTAACTACACATCTCTGAATTCCCTATATGATGAGCTATGTTATAAAAACATAGCATGCATCATACTTTGTCCATAACTAAGTTTAGGTATTAAATGCTAACTGACCATACTGTCAGAGCCATGCAAATGAGGCGCCATGAGAAAGGACCTCTCTTTGGCCCACGGATCTCCTTCGTGGCATTGGCCCACAGACCATCTGGGGGCAGGGCAGGTATGCATTTAAAACACCATCACCGATCCACTTCGGCGCGTCTTTTGATTTAGGAATTGGAAGGGAAAAGAAAGAGGACAATCTAACGGACACCCCCGCTTGGGGCCCCCCCTCTGGGGTCCCCGATTAAGCCATGGAACTCCGGACTCAGGACCAAAACTCAGCGTTTCAACAGGACTGCATTCTGAAACCATTCAAGATTTCCATCCACACGAATACGGATATTGGTCCAACATCGAGATTGCAAGTATCCGTTTCTAAATACAGAGTAGCTGCGTTAAGAGCGTGCCTCTTTGTTAAAGATGATTCTATTGGTTTTCAGACATGTTTTACCTGCCTCGCGGCCATCTCTCTCTCTCTCTCTCTCTCTCTCTCTCTCTGCGCTTCGTAGCGCTTTTGTGTTTCATGTATTTGTTTGTCGTCATTTTGTTTACCATGTAGAGTAGAGTTTAATAAAAACCCATAAAGGCATATGTGATGAGTTCTCTTTGTTCAGGCTTACAAACTTGGTCACTTAAACTGTGTTTCGATCTATGCTACCTCTGCTCTTAATTCTGTTTGTTAAAGTCACGTTACTTATAGTAATGAGATAACGTTAGTGTATAAAATCATTGATGCATTTGCTGGACGAATACATATAGGATTTTTATCACTATACTGCTAATCAGAATTGTAAAATATGTATGTGTAATGACGATTATTATACATATTTTCCTTTGAGCTAAACTAATTCCTTGACTGAAATTGACGTTTTAAATAACTCATTTCATATATGTTTGATCTTGATAGATCTGGTGGAGAATCTTATTTGTTGAGTAAACTCATCCTTAATTCAACATGCAGCTAAAATCGCTACATAAATTGGTGGAGGGAATGCGGGCACAGTTTTAAACCTTGTTTTGTGAGCAGAACTCAGTGACTATTCATGTGTGTTTTTATGTTTGTTTATTGAAACCGAATACTCTTTTAAATGGCACTTTGATATGTATGAATGAAGGTGTGGATCCGCCCACCTATCCTTGGCAGACGCTTGAACTTCTCCCAGAGAAAACCTCAACCTCTGTCAAAGATTCAGTGACAATATAAAGACGAAGAAATCTCTTTATACATTATTATTTTACCGCCATAAATTGAGCGAAGAAATCCTCTTTTAACGCGAAGAAGACAGAGCGAGCGATGTTCCTCCCTCATCTTACCTAAAGGCCTTATTGTTAATGCATAGCTAGGTGTAACTGATGTGTATTCCAGTGCAAATTAACTAAGCTATTGCGCTCCCTGGGGTGAACAATCAGTGTAGCTGACTGATAATGTTTCTCCCATTCGCTTAACCCAGCGGATTTTATTAGTAAATAACTCCGGGTCAGTTTTACTATTTAAAGGGGGGTTTAACAAAAATCTTGATCAAGTTGTGTTTTTGTTTTATGTTACGGTCGGCGAAGAAATCCCGACCAAGTACACAAATAACTTTCAGGACGGCGAAGAAATCCCGTTAGTCAGTTATAGTGTAGTTTTGTGTGTTTATTGTTCGTGTAGGTTGGAAAGCCATGTACCCGTGTTCAGAAAACTGACACATTAGACACGCGATGAAATTACACTCGTCGCCATAGAAATTGCGCGTAAACGTAAGTTTAATTCCACACAGAATTGTGGAACCGGAAGTTCGGCAGAAGACATATAACCTTCTACTAACACTAGAGGTCAGTTTGTCTTAAAGTGTCTTAACACTTCTCCTGTCTCATCTCTGCACGACTTTCCCATTTTGTTTGGGCAACGCTTTGTGTGCAGTCTCAGCCAGTCTCTTCTTTTGTTTTATTTTACCGTTTACTGTATGAGAATGTTTATTATTTGTTATTATATACAAACTATAATGATAATTAATATTATTCCATTATTGTTTTGATGGTTTGATTTTTCTTTATTTGAATCAGGGTTTCTTACATTCTGTGCCTGGCAGTTAGAATTGTATTTGATAATACTTAAATTTTAATTAAACCAACTTAATTTAACTTAAACTTTGATCAAAATAATCAGATTGCAATCTTTAAGGTGTTAGGATTAACTCCCAATTGCCTTATTTTCTTTATTTCAGTTATTCATTTAATGATTTTACTGACTTTTCTAAGACTCCATAGCGCCCTCTAACTATGGGCCCTATCGTAGACCTTAGTGTGGAGCCAGTTCACCCCCGCACGAAGAAACCCTCCTTCTCTATCCTAACCTCTCTTTCTCTTGACTCATCTGACTTTTATTCTTCTTATCACCAGAGACTGAACCTGTCTGAACATCAGTAAAATTTTTGGTAAATATGTTGATGAATCGAATAGCCTAAGTCATAGAATGACCTCATAGGTAACACTCTTTAGCAACATTATTCATTATTTTCCTGTGTTTCACCCACACAATTATCCACCCCCGCCTTCACGGCTAGGATAATAAGCGTTTAGTTTGCGTCACTAACTGACAAACTCAGTTAAGCATTCAACACATAGCCCACATTTTTATCTCAGTAGATCTGTACGGACTTGCATCTTGCTGTTGTGCCTTTCTCTCTCCCCTGTGTCTCAATGTGTCCAGAAGATCCAATCCTGTCACCTGCCAGTCTAGCTAGAGACCAGGCAAAGCGCTGCAATGGACTCCTGCCTGGGACCAGCATCGGCACATGGCAACTGCGCTGAGAGCAGTTGGTCGGACGACCTAATCCGGCGAAGGGACCACGATCTGAACCAGAGCTACAACTACAGAGAGCCAACAAACTCATCTGAAGTGCACAGCCAGGATCATCGGTGACCACGCCCACGACCAGATCGTCCTACTAGAGCCAGAACGAAGGAAGCCGGGAGGAGCCAGAAGCACGTGCAGAACCGCCTAGACCAGCTGGACCTGCATACGACAGTGGATGAAGAAGACCAGGAGCTACAGGAGGAGATGAAAAGCTACATGAGTCCTTTGCAACACAGACTGAGCAAAGAGAGCTATTGGAGCAGATGCCAGAGAGGAGCTGGTAGGAAAACTCCAACAAGCAAAAGCTCTCTATAATGGCCCCGGCAGACAGCAACACAATGCCACGGCCAAGGCCTATAAAGGCCCTCTGCAAGCAGTCCTTGCTGAAGTCCAAGCCATGACTCAGCAATGGAATCTAAATGAACTGAACTTCACTTGCAGACTACGATGTGAACAGACCGGAGAATGCAACAGATTCTCTCCTGTCGAGTCCCCCAGCTAAAAGCCCAAAGCTGCGAAAAGGGGGGGGGGTGAAACCCCACTGTTCACACCTTACTAGCCAGCAAACACATAGGGGTGGGGCAGGAGCCATCCAGAAGAACCTGCAGACACACACGCTGCATGGCCCCACAGACCCCAGCAAGCTGGCCAGAAAAATGACAGCTGTCACCACTAAATGCTGTCACCCTGAACACTGCAGGAGGCCACAACAAATGGCTACCTGCATAACATTGACTCTCAGGCATTAACACTGCCAAGTGTGACCACAAGAGACCGGTCAACTGATTAGGATCACCTCCAGCCAAGAGGACCACAGCATCCTATGCCAGCAGTCGGAAACTGTCAAAGCGGATTACAGCAACTACAACACATCTGCTACAGCCAGCATCCGAGCCTTCGTCAGACGACAGAACAGGCCGAAAGGGAAGAAGACTTCAAAGCAAAACTCTTCTCCCTCAGAAATCCGCATCACACTTTGAGTCAAAACCTAAGCGCTACAGCCTTTTTCCGCCACGATCACCTGATGTCTGCGGAACTCAGCCCATAAGGCCTACAGAGAACATAGCGCCGCCTCCATAAAGACTGTGTAAATCCTGCCTATCTCTGATCATCACAAAGAACTGACTATGTAGGGTGCACCACAGTAGCAGATCTTCAACAGAGACTCAGCAGATGTTACAGCCTGCCGGGAACAGCCAAGCACCAGACAGGAGGCCCTGAGACAACACAGTGTCACCACTTTCGTCGAAGTCGGAAGACGACGCCCCGTGGAAACCCAGATAGCAACCTAGGAGCTATTGACCTGTTCCGGCCCAACAGTCATCGAGGAATTCATCTCAACACCATGGATGACACCTGTACAAAGAGCAAAAGAACCGTGTAACTGCATCTGAGACAGCAGAGATCCTGGGGACATCAAAGGAGCTGATTCTACAAGAAACCTCAACAGGAGGATTTAAATCCAAATCAGACTCTTTCTCACCACGAGTGGCTTTTGAAACAAACAACCCTCTTGAATGCCCCTTTTCTGAGAAAAAATTCCAGATCTCTGTAACCTGCTGGTCGACCACAGAGACATTCTACTACAAGATGAGCATATATGGGCAGATATCTCAGACATCAGCTTTACACTGTTCACACGCTCTCCACAACAACACCAGCTTCAGACATTTCTTCTTCCCTCAAGTGCGCACAGTATCCATTGGACTCATGCCTGTCAACCACAGCAACGACCTAGGACACCTGTGCTCTGAACTTGAAAGGGAATAACCAATGCTGAACATGCTACTTCCTGGTTCTCGCAAATCTCACAGCCCCATGGGGGGCCCTCTCAAGTGCGAGAACCTTCTACTAGACCTACAAGAACAGCCCAGAGCTTTGACCTCTGGTAAATAAATGAGACTGTTGTAACTGCATTCACCAAAAGGGGTCACTGTTCAGCTCAACACACAGTGTGACCAAGCCTTCAACCACACATATTCAATGGAATACGTGGAGCATGGCCCACTCTGGAAGCCACACCCCCTTTTTACCGAATAAGTCATCTTTTTGCAGCGTGCATACTGTACAAGTGAGTACACTTTCCAAAGATTTTGAACAATGTCTTTATGAAGAGCATGACAGCGGATTACCACTCCAAGGAGATGGACCACGCCCTGCCATCAACTGCCAGTGCTAGAGCTGCTCGTCACAAAAGACAATGATGCAGAACTAATGTCAACTATGTGGCCCCCATCACAGAACCACATGACATTACATCCCAAGCTAGCTGCATCCTGGGCTACACAGGACACAACCTACAAGGTTCGTGAAATGTTAAAAGAACTGCCCACTCATGTAAATGAGCGCTCAAGACGATGCCATGTACACACCAAATGGCACCTGCGCTTCACCACATGCCTGATTGACCCTTGCTGAACGGAGTTCCATCTGAATGTTGGACTTGCCAAACACTGCCTTAACACTGGTCTACACTGACAGCGTGACCAGAACGATAGGGGAGGTAAGCCAAGCACCAGCAAAACATGGCTCTTACCACAGCCTGAGTTCAGACAGCACCACCACAACATCGCCAGGGCCAGCAATGAGACCCCAACCTTGTCCTACACCGCTCACCAGTACTTCAATGAAAGACCCCGGAGTGTGACACCAGCCTTTGCCCAGCAATCACTGCAGAACACCTGAAGGCCAGAGAGCATGCTGCACCCGGCAAGATTCACAAGAGGAAAGTGATGTGAGTAACAAGATTTGGTATCATAACTTTGCCCAGCTACGTGAGACGTGGGGGGGGGTAGTTAGACAACACCCCTCCTCATGACACAGGACTACAGGCATTTGCATGGAAGCCAATCATGCCATCCCACCTGCTGTTTCATCAAGGACTGCTGCTGTGCATCTCCGTGGAGACAGGAAACACCCTAACCAACCTGTTGCAAGAACCAGCAAACAGGTGCAGGGGTGCTCTCCCTTGATGTCTAAGCAGGATCGAAAAGATGAAAGGTACCCAATTAAAGACAATGCCTGACCACTCGGGAGCATTCTCTGCCTGTATGTCGAGATCCTGTGGACCAATAGGAACCTCCAGTGATCCCGCCATCATGATCCAACTATCCATCGTCAGCTGAAGTTTACATTCGCACTTCGTCTTCCGAAAGGGGGGATATGTAGTGACTGGATCAGTGTGAGAAAAGCCATTCAACCTCTCATTCCCTTTTGTGTCGGTCTCAAGATAACATGTTCAAAGAACAAAGCAAACCTGGCTCCATAGGGTCTGGTTTTGCATTTTGAACTCGCACCGATAGTGTGATAACCATTTGGTTCCTCTGTAGGACATTTACGACTCCTTAGCTTCAAAGCCTTGGTGATGATTATCTGTATCATCTCTAAGGCAACATCTGAGGCTAACCAGAGAAACTTCTCTGACAATAGGAACATATGTGCTTAAACTGTCCTTTTTGTATAAATGTAACTAAATGTCTGGTTATATGTTGGCGCTCGTGCCATTATAAATACTCTGTAACTGTTAGATATGCAAGTTTTGATTTAGGGTTCATTTGATGTATTCATACGTTGGGAGGATTCACAGCTCAAAGACTTGCATGTTTCATATGTAACTACACATCTCTGAATTCCCTATATGATGAGCTATGTTATAAAAACATAGCATGCATCATACTTTGTCCATAACTAAGTTTAGGTATTAAATGCTAACTGACCATACTGTCAGAGCCATGCAAATGAGGCGCCATGAGAAAGGACCTCTCTTTGGCCCACGGATCTCCTTCGTGGCATTGGCCCACAGACCATCTGGGGGCAGGGCAGGTATGCATTTAAAACACCATCACCGATCCACTTCGGCGCGTCTTTTGATTTAGGAATTGGAAGGGAAAAGAAAGAGGACAATCTAACGGACACCCCCGCTTGGGGCCCCCCCTCTGGGGTCCCCGATTAAGCCATGGAACTCCGGACTCAGGACCAAAACTCAGCGTTTCAACAGGACTGCATTCTGAAACCATTCAAGATTTCCATCCACACGAATACGGATATTGGTCCAACATCGAGATTGCAAGTATCCGTTTCTAAATACAGAGTAGCTGCGTTAAGAGCGTGCCTCTTTGTTAAAGATGATTCTATTGGTTTTCAGACATGTTTTACCTGCCTCGCGGCCATCTCTCTCTCTCTCTCTCTCTCTCTCTCTCTCTGCGCTTCGTAGCGCTTTTGTGTTTCATGTATTTGTTTGTCGTCATTTTGTTTACCATGTAGAGTAGAGTTTAATAAAAACCCATAAAGGCATATGTGATGAGTTCTCTTTGTTCAGGCTTACAAACTTGGTCACTTAAACTGTGTTTCGATCTATGCTACCTCTGCTCTTAATTCTGTTTGTTAAAGTCACGTTACTTATAGTAATGAGATAACGTTAGTGTATAAAATCATTGATGCATTTGCTGGACGAATACATATAGGATTTTTATCACTATACTGCTAATCAGAATTGTAAAATATGTATGTGTAATGACGATTATTATACATATTTTCCTTTGAGCTAAACTAATTCCTTGACTGAAATTGACGTTTTAAATAACTCATTTCATATATGTTTGATCTTGATAGATCTGGTGGAGAATCTTATTTGTTGAGTAAACTCATCCTTAATTCAACATGCAGCTAAAATCGCTACACAGTTATATTTATTACATTGTTAATAATAACAACAAGATATCTTATTATTATTATGACATTCAAAAGCTTGTGACTTATGAAGAGATAGCGGTTTTATTAACATCATATATCTGCTTGCTGTCACATTGTGAAATTCGGTGCCTTACAATAAAACAATAATAATTATTACACAAGAATCTTGTATTAAGTAATATTATTTACACTGTTAATAATAACAACAACACAATATGTTAATATTATTAATACATTATAAAACTAACAAAACCATTAATATTATTTATATTATATTAAGAAATATTATTTACATTATTAATACTAATGCATTATTGGTATTGTTGTTATTCATTAATATTGTTGTTGTTAATAATAATAACAATACTAACTAAACTTATACTTACATTAATTTTAATTATAATTATATTACAGAAAAAGCCCTTTTTATTTTGTCGTATCAAATCACGTTTGATAAAGCCACACTGTTGTTTAAATACATGTTTATGTCGGCTTGTATGCGTTTACCTAACATTCATGATCACATATGCAATATTTTCTAATTAACAGTCAAGTGTTGTTTTTCTCTCATAGCTATCGGATGTGACACACTGTTGCTAAAGCATAACATGCATCTGTGAGGTCAAAGAAACACACCAGAGCACTTTGAAATCCACGTTCTTACGTTCAATTAAAAAGAAATGTTTCCATACATGAAACAGAGAGACAAAGATGATCCAGCATGTGTAAGAGTGTCCCTTTAACTCTGACTGAACTTATTTAGGCGAAAGACGCAGCAAGCCAAGTCAGAGATCCGAACGACAGCATTTCTCCAAAACCATAATCCGTTTCTAAACCCGACCATTCCAATTTCAGCACACATGTATCGAGACACACAAACCCCAGAAATGACCAAAGCAAACCTTTCACAGCGGGAGATGACTTTGCATGCGCCGGACCCCACAGCACAAGGCATTCTTACCAACAGCTTCATGTCACTGGATTGATTTGGCCAAGCGGTTTCTTATCATCACAAGACACACTTTATAGCCAGACCTACTTCCACTGAAATTAAAAGCACCTGGAGGCCTTTGATATTTTCACGCTTGTTTTGTGATACATATATATGTATATATTGCCTAGTAACTGTCCCAAGGTTTACACGCAAAAGCACATGGGAGAAAAAGCCTTCATCAGCACACATACATTTCACATTTTTTAAAGGGGTGGTGCAGCAGCGTTTCACGCATTCTGACTTCTTTACACTTAGCATGGTCAACTTGTCAAAGAAACGAGATGGATGATGTAGTATTTCTGTGCTGGAACCACCCCCTTGGATTCGTACAGGTTTCGGAAAGTTTTTTCGAACATTAAATTTCCTTGCTCAAGAATTTTTCTCAGTCCCTTATTGGGTAATTTTGGAAAAACACGCCCACACATCAACCATGGAGGGCCGGAGAAAGAGCACGCCCATCAATGTGCTCCTTCATTCGTCGTGCTGAAGTTCAGCTGTGTTTGTTTGTTCACTGCATTCGGGTGGTGAATGTCATAAACGGTAGATACAATGCTGGATTTATCAGAAACTGATATATAGTGCGGTCCCAGCGCTAAAAGATGCCGGACATGAACCACACAAGGTAAGTGAAACTGAGTCATATGTCTGGGTTTTGTTGGCAATCGGTGAGTACGTGCATTATGTAAACAACACAAACTTTGTGTGCTCGTCCCTAGTCTTCACTTTTTCAGTTTCGATAATTGATTATTATTTTAAAATAGAGTTATGCAATTTACGAAATGAGCTCCTCAAATGCTCTTCGAAGATACAACATATGAAATACTACTTTATAGGTACTCAAGAATAATATACATCATGTTTTCTCCTAGCTTGTCATCCCGCTTATGTCCATTTTATTATGATTATTCAGGTGATAAAAAAACCCTAAAATAAATAAATTTAAGTATAAAATCAAGTTTATTTTCCTCACCCCATTTGCAGACGTTTTTCTTGGTTTAAACAAACATTCCTAATTCTTATATTTACTTTCATAGAACAAATATCGTAGATCCCTTTTCTTGTCAAGTAAATGTATCTTGATTAATGAAGTTAAGGATATTTTACAAAAATTGAAGACAAACAATCTTAATAAGAATATCTTTTTTTGCAGTATGTGTTCGTTTGTCAGCAAGACACAATCATTGTATATATAAGCATAAATCATTCAAGAGCATCTGTAAACACTGTACGACAAGGGTTATGTCATGGAATCTTGAATATGAATATTCATGTTCATATGTGATGTCATCTGTTTCAACTGGGTATGTACAGCAAGAACACCTGGCTCTTGAACAAGTCAATTGAATCTGGCGTTCATTTTTTTATGCTTGAAGCCAAGTTTTATTTGCGCAAACAAAGATTTAAATTTAATTACAAACATTTAATTAATTCACTTACAATGACTAAAAACAAAAATGTATCTCTTTTTAAAGTGAATATAAGTAGATCTTTCATGTAATGTAATAAGTAGGAGGATACAAAAAAATCTTCACCATTTTTTCTCTATGTTTATTAAGATTGTTTTTGTAAAATGAGAATGTTATATTCATATTCATGTTATCAATATGTTATGTTGTGTATGGATGTTACAATAAAAAAATGAAAAAGGAAGATCACCTGGCTATCCATATATGTAGACTTTACACAGTTTTAGTGTTGAGATATATCCACGAAAAAGAGAACATTTCTGTATTTTCAACAATGCAATAAACGTTATGATTCTCAGCCGATGCGTGTGATCGAATCTATGTAAGCTTTCTATTCTGTTAAATTACTAAAATCCTTCAGTGAATGTTGAACGTTGGATTTTTAAACTAATCACATAATTTTTGGACTTAAAAGTTGCATGACATGTGCAAAACGTTATTAGCTAAATTCAAATTTTAATGTAGTGATTAGCTGTATTTATTCTTTTGAGCAAATTTTGGGAGTGCCAATATGTTACAAGTTTGGTTTTCAATGCTCAACCCTGTCATGCACCAGCCGAGATTTCATTGAAGCTGTCTGTCGAATTAATATTTCTTACGAAAGTCCCTTGAGGAATTGTTCTTTTCCTCATCATATTTCAAGATCATTTCAACAAAAAAGTTTCCTGTATCGTATGAAAGCTTAGTTAAAAGCGTTTCCTTTCTTTTTGTCTTTCATTAAGCCTGCCAATAGGTTTGTCAGTCATATTAAACAGTGAAATTTAGTCACAGTCACGAAAATCGAGCATAACGGCAGTAAAGCGTTGATTACAATACGTCTTCCTAAGAGAAGCCTTTAATATATTCTGTGCTTTGGGGACAAGGGTTCGAAAATGAGGATTTCATGGATGATGACTTAGATTTAGATAAGCCCTAATCCCCTGTTTAATTCCGCCATAATGACTTTACTATTGTACCTTATTGTATTTATTATTCAACCGCCACGTGACTCGCACAAAATCTGGGCATTTTAAAAATAAAGTTCACAAAAGTTGTGTAGTGGTGCGGCTCTAGTAGCTGTTGGATCAGATGAAGCCCGAGGACTGAAATCCAGAGTACAGATTGAAATGAATTTCATTAGTCCCAAATCGACTTGTGTGGATGTTTTAGTCATGTGTGTGTGTCTGTCTTTGCTTTTGGACTTTGAACAAAATTCCTGTAATAGCAATCACGGTTTAGGGGTCAGCATTACGACGGGGGCTAGACGTTGAACATTTTAAATTTGAAAAATACAAATGATGTTGATTTTTAATGTAATAAAGCTTCTTGAGGTTTTATCCTGAGATGTTCTTTAAACAGTACTAGAGGAATATATCCTGACTTCATACTGAGTGCTTTTTCATCATTATTCAATCCAAGACATACATTTCAAAAACAGTTACAAATTTGTTTTGTATCTAAATAAATTAATGTGTTGGGACAATTCTATTTGCGTCGAATTGATTAAGATCACAACATATTTAAAACATTATTAACACACCAACACGCATTCATATTGCTACAGTTTTGAGACACAAATGTCCACTGGGAGTGCTAATGGTCCGTTGGAGAATCGTGTCAGTGTCAAGATTTGCCTCGGAAATGATTTTATAAATAATTATTATTCGTACGTTAATAGATATTTTAGAGCACCTAACCCCACTCCCACCCTAAACCTACCCATATCCCAACCACATTATCACGCAACAAGGAAATAGACGTAAGACGGGGGAATTTATTGCAAACACGGACCAAAAAAAGTATAAAAGCATTACAAACAGGTGGCATTTCTAGTCTTCTAAAGCCGTACGATATCATTGTGTGGTTGATGACAATGATGCTCCAGGAATGAACACAGTTGTGTATTATTAACGTGTAGGCTCAAGGTTAGCGCGTGAAGCAATCAGAGCGGGACAGCAAATGTTGTTTCATAACGTAAGCTAGCGTAATAATGCAACCAGTGATAAGTCACACGAGAGCCAATGCCGTTTCACTGTCAACGTTGACGTTCCGGCGGCAATTTTAGAAATTTGTCACTGCGCGCATCCCCTCTGGCATGCACACGTCTCTTTTCCATTCGCGTTGCGGCATTAGCATTTTTAATACGTCCGTCTGTGCGGCCAAAGTGGCCGTTTCGGCCCCAAACGATAGCAGCCCACCGGGAAAACACCCGGTGGCCAGTCCGCCCCTGAGAGGTACTTATGTATGAGACCTGGTTGCGTGCATCATAAAAATCACTTAATCACTTTCCTTATAATTTATTTAAAAAAGAATACTTAACACATACTTTAACGTTTACCAAAGTATACTGGAATCATGCATATACTGTATACTATTTTTATTTTTTCTGAATAAAACAATTTTGAATGTTTTTAGACATTTCTGATGAACACAGAACAAAAGGGATTTTTTGCCCGGACAGCAAACGCCTCTTCCCGATAGTAATTGATTTTTATTTCAGTAAAAACAAACATAAGAGGGAACATTGAATCCAATTCGCTTCTACTTTTTCACATTTGGAAAGAACGCAAGAATGTTCTCGTTTCCAAAGACACATCTCTATTTCTGTTACATTTTCCGGTAAAGTAAACTATTGGGGACACCCAGACTGCAAAAGCGCGAGAGGAAAACAGATTGCTGAGACCACTCCTCCGCTTTTGATCACGACGGCTCTTTTCAGAAGATAGAGAAAAGGCTGCTTTGACAGTTTTGAGGATAACTTTCCCCGACGTCGCGTCTCATCTTTCAGAAGGCACAACAATGCCTTTCAGGACGGCTTTGCCTCAACAGCTGGGGTGGTAAATTATTCTTCAGACTTACACCATGTACTGGCTTCTCTCCTCGCTCCTCGCCCTCTATTCTCTTCATGTGTTTCTGTTCACGAACAAAACCCTCGTCAGCAGCCTGGCACAGATCACAGGTGGGGAGGTAATGAGATACATTTGCTTTCCTCTGCTCGGCTACCTGGCGTGGAGAGAGATGTAATTCATTATTGACTCGGCCCGGGAGACTGTTGTTGAGGAAGGAACTGAGCGAGCGAGTGGTGAGACGACAAAGAGAGAGAGAATCCTCTTAGACACAGGCGGCAATTACGACAGACAGCTAGACGGATAGATGAGACGGCTAAATATACAAGAGCCGAGAAGCAATCATTCTATTTTTTATGTAGTATAAGGTATGAACTTAGGATTTAAATTGATATTGTGGTAATATTCCTAACATGAATTCCATGATAATCATCTCATTTGTAAACTTCCCAGTTATTTCTTTACTGGTCAGTGTGGTTCCATAAAGAACCTTTAACATCCACAGAAAGTTTCTTCAGCATAACACCTTTCTTTTCATTGGAAAAAGTTTAAGAAAGTTAATAAATAAATTGTTGTTTTGAGAAAGTTTGTCTAAAAGGAAACCAAACATTGTTCCATAGCATCTATGTCAAGAAGACATTTATAGCATCTTTACATTTTAGAATGCAAATATATGCTGTCCTGTTCTCTTCTGGGTTATAAACTTCATTAAACAAATTGTTTTAAATGTTATTTTCTAAGTGACAATTTTTGGTTTTGTCAACGGTACGCCAACAGATGGTCAGATTTATAAATTAATTTAATGGCAAATGCACAGGTTAATCGATCGATTAGTGAACTAAATAGACAGGAAGAAAACTGATTTGCCGATTGATCATGCAAAAAGGAAATGTGGACGAGTGATGTCACGGTAGCACAGGTGAGAACTTCCTCCAGAGAGCAGATTCAGCCAATCCGCTAAGCCGACAAACAAAACTGAGTTTCTCGGTGGGTTAACAACACCATGGTCATGGGTTTGATCCCCAGGAAACACAATTAAATAAAAAAAGTAGAATAATGTAATTTTTCCATTTGCGTACCTGTGACGGCGTTCTGTCGGCTGTTTTAAATGACTCTCAGAGGGGGGGGAAGGGTTAGTGTGTTTATCAGCTGTAGAGAAGGTGAGTTGTTAAGTGGTTATGTATTCAAGTCGGCCTCTGTCCCCTGGCCGCGCGATATTTATGAGATGAGCGTGAGCACTTATAAATGGATCAAAGGACAGAATCAAAGGCATTGCTCATGAAGGCCTGAAGAACATCATCTGTTTACAGGCTGAGTGGCCCATCTCCACATTCACCATGACCTGAACAAAAGCACACGGCTGATTGAGGTGCTCGTCCTGGACGGTACCAGTCATGACCTAAATAAAGTAAATAACACAAATGAGATGAATTTATTATGGAGAACATATGCAGAACGCTCATAAGTTATTGCAGTTCATCTAGTCCTTGACTCTGATTGGCTGAGCAGAGTATTTAGCCGTTTTAAAATACCCCGATTTATAATGGCTGACCGCATTACTTAGCCTTAACATCATTTTATTGACTTTATATTATGAAACCATGCTAGTTTGCAAATATTAGCAAATATCATTGATTTTCACTTAGCGACTACCTTCTGTTTCGTTTGAAAGAAATCATCACTGAATGGAACCAAACCATCTGTGATTCATTACAATCGTTCTTAAATCACGTAATCTTTAACAGGGCTAGTAGTAGCTGCAGCGGTTCTAGAGATGACCAATCAAATTTTAATAGAGGAATAGGACTGCCTACCTTATTAACATATGGATATACAGGTATACACAGATATATAGAAATAAATAAATGTAGAAATACAGAAATAAATGTAGTATTACAAAAAATGGTACGAAGTTGACATTTTTGACAGATTTATTTATGTATTTATCGATTGATTGAATGATTGATTGATTTGTACATTTATTAATTATATATTATCTATTTATTTATGCATGTATTTATTTATTCTTGCATTTATTTGTGTATTAAAATACTCCTTAATGTATTTATACTTAAGTCATTTCTCATCCTCCATAGGAGGAAAGGTTAGTTTATGTCCGTTTTGTGCGACAGAAGAAAATATTATACATTTTTACTTTATACTAAATTAAAAGGCTTAAAAACATCATGCGCATGTAACAAACCCCATTACACCACCCTGCAATGAACGAACAACTTCTGAGCATCAAAATGAACATGCAGTGAAGATTTTGATAAATGCCGCCCAACATGACTAAATTGCGGCTCGGAATGACAACACTTTACCAGCTGAATCACACACACTTTGGATGGAAGGCTTGTGGCTGTGTGGGCTTGTTTCTGCCAGTATGAATGACTTATAAGACTAAAAGAACAGATGGGTTGTGGGAGACATTTTCGAGAAGCCGGAGTGAGAAATAACTGAGCGAAAACGCTAAATGAGTGGGACACAACTATCCTTAAAGACACAGAAAACAAGCAGCATCTTACCCACAATACATCTTACCCACAATACACCTTGTTTTTATTGTCACCACGAGTAGTGAAGAGCAGCTTGGACCCGCCTGACAGCTCCAAAATACGACATCGTTCTTTAGCAGGACAGAAGAGCGGCCAGTAAATACAATGTATGTTCTGCGGGGAGGACACGTCAAGAAGAACCCTCTGAGGAGAGAAGAATCGAGAGTAACACAAGAGAAGATCCGAGACGCTGGAAAACAAACGTTAGAGCGTAAATGCTAAAGGTAGCAAAGCATCATGGGAGATTTTTGACAGGACGTAGAGGGAGATCATTAAAGATGATTGAATATGGGGAAGGAAGTGAGTGCAGAGACGAACTGAAAGAGAAACTTCCATCTGTGGGATATTTTTGTGTATGAAGATGTGTGTGGGCGCCGTCACAGAGATGTTTGGTCCATGTCTTGGTAAATACGATTCTTTAGAGAATCAATTGGACTCGATCTCTCCGGCTCACATCAAAGAACCGCCCCGCAGGGAGATCCCGGCCAATACGAGGAAAGATGAAGGAAATTCATCACTTCTCTGTGCCTTGACTTTTTGTTCCAATAAAAATGGGTCACATTCAATGGTGTTTATGTTTCAAATCTTTGTTTCCGTACGTTTTACAATTCCTTTAGCTCATTTATTCATCCAACCCTGTTTAAGGTTCTTTCTTCAGCAGAACACAAAATAAGATATTTTGAAGAACGTTGGTAACCAAGCAACACTGAACTGCATTGACTTCCAATGTATGAACACAAAACACAAAATATCTTCATTTGTGTTCCAGGTTTCGGACTACATAACAGTGAATAATGCTTCTAGCCAAAGCTAATGCCAATATAAACATCCAAATAACTGTATTTGTTTTACTTCATGGTGAGTGTACCACAGCTTTTAAAAGGATGAGGCCTTTGAAAGAAACGTTGTGCCAGGAACATGTTCTGTTCGGCTGAATCACTCTGTGGCGTCTCATGCGTATAATATTGCAACGAGTGGAAACATCCTGCAGTAGGAGGCTTAAATGAAAATTGCATCTTTGAAAATGCCAATCAACACCTTCTCTTTAGACTTCTTTCCAATTCCAGTTTGTGGTCGGTCAAATCATCTACCATGTTTTGTTTTCAGAAGAATGGTCCAGCTTTGGGAATCTATCATGCAGGCGTTTCAATCTCTTATTGAAACCGGTCTTCTAATGGCATTGAAATACATCACCACAGTATAGATGTAGACAAGTGTAGTGAATTAGTGTGAAGTTGAACATAATCTCATAATCTGTGGCCCGCTGTTTTAAGCGTCCATCTTCATTTAGCTTTAGACATGTGACGCGCCTGAAGAACTATAAGTGCATTAAAGAGCGCGAGTGGACGCGTTACAACAGAATACAGATTAGTTTCCAGAGTAAAAAAACAATCACGGTTGCGAAACATGACTAGGAATAACAAAATGTTGTGCGTTTGTAGCTCCTGAAAGGATTAATACAGGTGGATACATCTAACCAAAATGTGTCCATGGCATTGTGTATATCACCCAAGACGATCAAAACTATGTATTTTTGAAAACAATGAAAATAAGGCAAGCAAAATATAACTTATTCTCTTCTCTTTGTGGGTGAAGTGACATTTTTCATAAGATTCAAAAGTAAGGCTGTATGGAAAAAATATTGAAAGCGGTGATATATGTTATACGAAAACGTGCAATATACGTTATGATAATACTTTAGATTTTTAAATCAATTTAAGTTATAAAAACAATACCAAAAATTATACACACAAATTCTTTCTGGAAAAGTTAGCATCAGAAATGCATTTTTTAGTGTGACCGTAGTCTGCCGGTCAGCGTAGTCTCAACAGTCTCTGTGCTGCTGAATCTCAAACGTGTGGAAATGAATTACGTGTCACTTCCCAAAGGAAGTTGTCTTAAAAGAGTAATCAATTTTTCGTTCAATCCACAGAGGGCAAACACAATGAAGAACTCACTCATCGTCTTCGGCTTAATTAAGCAATCCATCATGTGACTGTCTAACGAAACACACAGAAACAAACAAAAAATCTTAAACAGTAATTACGTCAAAAGAATCTTCTGCTCAACGGTGCAGTAATGGCTAGATAATGAACAGCTTTTTTAAGAAATAATTTGCCTTGACACGCAACTGGGGAAAATTAAGTATTTTAATCTCAGTTTGTTACATAAAACTGCAGGTTACTTTAGAAACGTATCTTTATATAATATGCGTTAATGACATCAAATTGACATGTCAAACGTAACGGTCAACTTTATCACGTGCAGTATGCAGTTTGCCCTAGCTACTGAATTTTGCACATGTACTCATCTGTCTACAGAACCATTTTCTTCATGGCAACTAGGTCACCATCGCGGTTTCTGGCACCTCCAGATGGGCCTTCATATGGTTCTTTTTGATTAATGGCTTCTTTTGTGGCACCCTCCAACACAGGCTGCTGTGAGGTGCTGGGCTCTTTATGTGCTCGACTGTTGCGTTTTACTCCATTTTTAGTCACTGAACTGTGTAGCTCCTTCAAAGTGATGGCTGGACTGTGCTTTCCGTCACAAGTCTCATCTTTGTTCACGCCGAGAGTTTTAAAACATGACCTTCTCTGGCCAGTGCCTGGCTGGTTTGATATAGCTCCTTTCTACCGATTTCTACCGATAACACGGCCAGCATTGTGCATTGGGACATCCCAACACTTGGATACCTGTTTCTTTCAGATAAATTATTAATGTTTTTTCTTCGTTTGGCGGATTTTGCATTTTCAAAGCAAACATTTCAGTTTGATGCTCTGAATTCACGTCACGACAGCAGAATGCAGCTGTCATTCCATTTTGTAGATAACAAGACAACGGAGAACCAAACAGGCCTTAAATTTTTATGCTCGCACCAGTGTGAAGTTTTGTCTCGCCACATTGTGTGTTGTGCTTTGTTAACTCACAGAGATGTATTTATGAGTTGTGTGTCACCTGAGTGTTATAGATCCAGTCGACGTCCTCTGCTCTGGTTTTCATTCACACAAGAATATTCTAGCCGCTCCTATAAGCTGATATATGAACAATTTAAAACCTGCAGCTGTTAGTAAATACAGTTGACAATCCAAAACACAGTCAAAGTATCTTTTTTTCCACTCGGCGGTTGTCTTGGGAACGCTCTCTGGCTATTTGCAGTCATGCAAGCACAGTTCAGACTCACCTGAAGTGAAAAATAAAATGTATAACGCTGCATACCTGGCTTGTGTTCCAACATCTTGTTGCATACTGTACACAAGCATTGTCAATACTCAAGATATCCACAACTGACTATTGATATAGTTTGGCCAGCATAATCTTTTTATTAACGATGGTATTTTGACACACGCAAAATTAAAGGGGATGGGCAACAGTTATTCATGCATTCAGACTTCTTTACAATGATAAAAGTGCCGTCTTCTCATTCTTGTCCAAAAACAAGTTTGACGTACGATGTAGTATTTCTGTGTTCGATACACTCCACCAGCGTTCGTATAGGTTTTGGATTGTACTATTGGAACATGAAAATCCGTTTTTTAAACCCTTATTCGACAATACTCGGTGTTGGAAAAAGTACCCCCACGTGTCTACCCGCAAGAGCGAGAAGAAAGAGGACCCTCACGTGTCAACCAGGAAGAGCGGAATGAGTAAGCGCGCATGTCAACCAGCTGGAGCAGAGAGAGAGACCACTGCGTTTGTGAAGTTCTAATATGTTTGTTTTTTCACTGCATTTGGGTGAAGATTGTATAATAAACGGTGGATATAACGCTAGATTTGGAGATGGTTTGAAACTGATAGATGGCGCGGTCCCAGATCTAAGAGATGGCGGACATGACTGCACACGGTAAGTCAAACTAAGTCATATACTGTATCTGTGTTTTGTTGGCAATGGGTGCGCACGTGCTTTAGTTCCGCCACCGACCACCACTACCCAAATGCACCCCCCACCCCTGGACGCATACCGGAGGTCATATGTTTTCGGAAATAAATCTCTTTTACAAAAGTGATCAAATTAAACACTCTACGGACATTTGAAGGGTGCGATACTATTCTGTAAGTACTCAGGAATAACATGAGATATGCACAGAGTGACGGCAGCCTTAAAAATAAACTTATCGACAGCATTATTTTTTTTAAATACATATTTTATTGATATCAAAATATAATCGTGATTTTGGACAATGTTGATCTTGTAGTGAAAGTCTGATATCATGACAGGCATCCCTTAAAGAAACAATAAACTCTGTTTTCTCAAGTTTGTCATTTGAGTTGACTTTGCCTCCGGTCTCGCCTTGTAGATTTCACTTTGATAAACTGCACAGACACTGAGAGAGAGAGAGTGAGAAAGAGAGTTATCGAACAGGAACAAGCCGTGATCCTAATAACCGCCGACTGGCTTTTTTATTAAAAGGCGGGACTTTCTTTTCAATGCCATTTTGAGCGTTAATTTTAATATATACGTGGCCTATATATCTGATGTACTGTTTTAGACAGTGTTCCTAATATATGGCCTATATATCTAATGTCTGTGGAAAGCTCTTTAGTATTCATATTCAGAACTGTCCTTCAGTTTCACAGCATGAATAATGATCCCTCAACTGCCATGGATTTACTCAGAAAATGTGGGAGTTATTTTAATGGTTCACAAGTAGAGGACAAACCGTGTCCTCCGCAGCTGTTTATCATTGTGTGTAGCGGTATTGTGGGTGACTGCGATACAGGGGTTGTATTTACCACTATTCATAAACTGCAATGCATTACTGTTAGTAGACATTACTAGCCAGCTTTGTATGCAATTGAATCTGATGGTATGGATTATTGCTAATAATTTTATAAATAATGGTCGTTTTTCCTGATCGACATGCTTGATAAGACGTTATTATATCGTCATGAGTAACATTTATTACTTTTGTGTTGCCTGTATCTGGTTTTCAGACTTCCAAAGACACATAGAACATTGATCCGTTTAAAAAGAATGGGGAAGAGAAGCATTGATACAGAAAAAGACTTGATTCTGAGACCTCGATTCTGGTTCGAGCGTGGAGTTACCAACGCCAAGTTCATGGGTTCGATCCCAGGGATTGCACATACTCAGAAACAATGTATAGTATAATACAACATAAAACGCTTTGGAATAAAGCGTCTGCCGAATGCACAAATGCAAAATAAGATTTTGTAGATACTGTCTGGTTAACGGTTCAAGTCGGACTAGCTAACGTTAAATAATAGATTACTATTAGCAACTACATAGTTGCCTGGACTAGCATAATAACTTCAACTGATTGGAATATCAAAATTTGTTCACTAGACACCGTTTATATTGACCAATTAAGCACAATGCATATAATTATGTTGCACGGCCAAACAAGAAATAATTTTATAAAATCTGAATACATATCGATTAACCCTGTACGTATAAATCTGATTGAAGTATATTGTTATTAAATAAATTAGCTTATACTTAAAAATCTTCAATACATAGATAAAGTCTGAATATATATACACACTTTATTCGCTCTATAGCATCATTTGTTAGCAGATGAGTCAGTTGAATAGATATTCTGTTATCTACACATACACAAGCATATCTCATTTAGTCTTCAGCATGATATTTTCTCTGTTGTAAGTTTGCGCTTGCGTGTTCATATACGCTGCTGTTCTGGAACACTATTTCAGGCCTTTGCGTTTTGTTATCGTGTTGTTCTCCGTCTGTTTTGACTTGCTATACAGTGATACAATATGGCTGGATTTACAAGCAATGTGATTCAACGATTCGAACACGCTGGAGTCATGTTGACACGCTGATGAGCTCCCCGGAGATTCAAGTCACTCTTTGATCCTTTTTCAGAGTCCAAAAGAACGCTGAAAGTCAATGCTTGTGTCTGTGTCTCCATCTCACCAACCCTTACAGGCCCTGCTTTTCTGCTTTTTAGATTTGTATACAGCATGAAGTGTTTAGTGTGCTAATTTTAACTCGAACGTTCCAACACAACACTGACTGCGTAACCTTTTTCCATTCTACTGTCTGTAATAATGACAGCCAACATTGCAGCCAATATGAATTTCAATGGGACGTCATTAATATTCGTAAAAATAGTTCTAGCAGACATACATTACTAGATCCCAACATAATATTTATGTAGTAAAAGTTTGCACATACTGTACATACACACAAATCTGTTATGATTCACGCAATAAATCAAATTGATCAATATTTCAATTTTTGTCTGATGTGTGAACATGCGCTTACATCCATGGTTTGTTGAGTTGGCTGGTTCATCCGTCATCGTTGATGGCTTGAGAGACTTCAAAAGACCTGGGTGACAGAAGCCAATGAGTAAAACATGACGCTGACATAGTTTAACGTGCAAATTTCAATCTTAAATCTTTCCTTGAAAGTGAATAAAAATAAATGTAATTAGTATGCGCACATACATAATGTAAAATGTGGGCTTTTGTTCTTAGGTGAGACCACTATTCAAGTGATAACTGCTCTAGACGAGATAGAATTGTCATTTTAGTGCTTTTACCTTTTGACATAAATATTCATCAAAATGTATATCTAAGGTTTTGTGCATTTCAAAACCACTCTTTTGCAGACAGGTCTATAATTCATGCCAACGCCACCTGTCGCTGTCGTTGCCGTTTTGCGTCACTATCATGAGAGAAGGTAAAACTGAAGAATGAATTATTTCCCTATTCCTTATTCATTCCCGGCAGATTCAGTTTAAAAGATTAAATACTGAGTGTTTCTTTAAACATTCATCCCTGGGGGACAAAATCAATTAGTTGCAACAATAAGCGTTCTTTATCTTCTCACAAAGACTTGTATGAGGGCATATCTGAATTCCCCACCTGTCCTCTTCGGCTTCATTGTAGTGCGCATAGCACATTGGTATCCCCCCACCCTCGACTATATAAGCACTGAAGCATTCACGTCCACTGAAGAGCCATCCTCCTCCATATAAGAATCCAACTCAGCAGAAATAAAGATTTGCAGAACCTCTGGGATACGGTAATAACCGTATAACCGCTCGGCTGTGCCTAATACAGACAAAAGAGGGCCAGATAAACAAAAGGTCAAGAGCATCACTCTTTCCAATTTACTCCAAACTCTGAGCCTATAGTACTACAGTTGGGTCTGTATATATGCAACATCCGTCATACAATCAAAAAAAAAGCCACAGAGATACTTTTAACGTCTTTAACTTCAACACGACGTAGAGATGGTGGTCTAGTGGGTTAAACCACTGAACTGGTAAATGAAAAGGTTGCTGGTTGGATCCCAGCAGCCACCACCAGTGTGTCCTTGAGCAAGTTACTTTACTCCATGTTGCTCCAGGGGGATTGTCCCTGTAATAAGTGCACTGTAAGTCGCTTTGGATAAAAGCGTCTGCCAAATGACTAAATGTAAATGTAAAATGTAGGACAAACACAATTATACATTTTGTTCTTCTATGGTAGTGCATGATGTCCCAGAAATCAATATGAAAAATTGACCTTCTTAAACCGCAGTCACACTTGAATTTTCCCTCCGTTGACTTCCATTCATACGCATACGAATGCGACAGACCGGAAACGAATGCCGGTTCGAAAATATTTCACACTGCATAGCGGTTCAAGTTTGGTGAAGTCTGACCTGCGAATACGCGTCACGTGGGACCAATAGAAGATCAAAACATCATAGTGTGACCTCTCGGTACAAAACATTCCAAAGTAGAGGAATCCCTCAGTGTAGCAGTGTCGGATCATCCCGTTTAAAAAGTAGCCCAGTTGCACAGAATTCTGCAGACTTGGCCACCTTGAATGAATAGCCTTTTCCCAAGGTGTCATGTGAAACTCCTTAAGACAAGAAAACATCATATTTTTAAAATGAGAACAAATTTAAACATTTGCCTCCAGCATCTCGGATATTTCTCCATTGAAAAAGAAACAGATCTCTACGTTTAGAATAGATCTCAACGATGGCACAAACTGAGCTCAGGTTTGCCAAGTCTTCATTAAATTAACATCAAAAATCTCATTTGCCATTTTTATGATTGGACTCAATCTCTTGTCATGTTCATAATAAATGTAGCCACACACAATAAGAAGTAATTTAGCTTTTCATTTAAACTTATATACAACCAATACAATGTGTTTTTCAACTTTCTCCTCTCAGCCAAGAAGGTCTCATCTCTACGAGCAGCTAAGCTAGTGTGGCGCCACATCTACGGCTGGTCAAAGACATAAAACGATTCTGGCCAGATTCTGAAAGGATAAAGGAGAAATCTATTTGGCTGTGGTAGATGGAGTCGTAGGCGGTTGGGTGTACACCCTGTGGTTTTCATCTTTCTTTACTGCCTGAGCAAACTACCGTCTAACAAACCGAACAGAGCGATAACTCCTGACTCGGGTTTAATACGTTCCATCTTTAACTTCATGATACAGAATGATTGATAAAACCAGCCACAAGTTCTTTGCTCAGAACGGAGGGACCACTCCTACGTCAGCAGGTCCCTTAATCTTTATTCCAATTGCCTACTCAAACTTTTTGGTCCATGTCCTGCGATGACCTCTGACTAAGAGACTCCTCTCCATTGTCGCGGGGACTAAATTGAAGACCTCGTTCTACAATGCTTGTTGAAAAGGGGTTGGGAAATTGAAGGACGAGGTCTAAGTACCCTCGACTACTCACCTCAAGGTCAAGCATCCAAAGTCCATCACAACATGAAAGTGCCGCATGAAATTATCATATCGCTCGCTATGTGTTTCAGTGGAGGCGTTAAAAGTTAAACAAGAGCAATGAGAGGCTCTCAGAGAGCGTTTCCTTGCGAGGATTTGCCAATAAGCATGCTTCAGTGAGCCTTGAGTGGTTGACTGCAAATTGTGGGATTACCTCATGAAAAAAAGGATTCGGGAGAAAATATTCAGCCTTACTTTGTCATGTCATGTGGAATATGAAGGCATGGTCAAACTTTGCAGGAACACATGGAAACTATGTTACGATGTGACCAGCGTACGTATGAATTTAATACAATGTGACTCAAACAATAACCTACGTCTAAAAAGTAATAACTCTGTACGAGGAATACCAACTTCTGCCTTCAAGCAGAAGATTGAGAGTACCATAATCTAGGCTAAATAGGCTACATAAATCTGTTGTGTATCAGTCGATAAAATGAATAAATCAGAATTGGTGATCAAAGTAGATCTTGGGATCCTAAACGAATGGCAAATATATGGGGATTTATAGGTATTGTCAATGTTATTGTGATGTGGATGTGTATTGACGTATAGACGTTTATTATTGTAAGACAGTAAAGCGCTGTGGAACGTGAGACAAATTTTGGAAGAAATTCCAACAATAAAGTGAAATTGAACAATGAAGCTCCACCCCTAAACCTACATTAACTCATTTAGCAGGCGCTTTTATCCAAAGCGACTTACAAGTAGGAGAGCAAATCAAATTTTTTATACACATTAACATTACCATTAGTTAACAAGACCATGCTACTGGAAGGATTAAAGCTGGAGTTACCTTAACTCACTGCAACAGGTCTACATGCCCACCCGTCATCTTTGATCTGAAAATGAGCGACACCTGGTTGTTCCATCACAGCGAGGCACCAAATCGCTTGCGAAAACCTTTACTCATTGTGTTCCCCTGTGGTGGAATGAACTGCCAGCCTCCACCCGAACTGCAGCATCCTTCACAACCTTCAAAAGACAGTTCAAAACATACCTGTTCCGCATTTGTTTGAATAACCAATAACTGTCTGTCTGTCTGTCTAAAAAAAATCTTCTTGACCATTTTCTCCCTTGCTTACTCCAGCTTAAATCCTCCTTGTAGCATGGATTTGGATGAAAGTGTCTCCCAAATGAATAAATGTAAATGAGTAAGCAAAGGGAGACACAAGACATGGAGAGTTATTGGTTAGTCCGATAAACGCAGACCAGGTATGTTTTGAGTTCCGCCACATGGGGAACCCAATGAGTAAAGGACTCTAGCCTCTAAGGGCAAAAGCAGATCGTTAAAAAACATCTGCTCAGGTTCAAAAACACAAGACGGTTAACACAGCATTATCTATGATCTTCAAATGAACATTAACCATTCGGACCGGAGTTAACTGGCATCATTTGCATAACTCATCACCCTCTCCTTGAGACTAATCGGAGAAAGTGTTAAGCATGCGGAAACGGGTTCAAGTCAATTATCTTTACTAACAGCTGCAATTACCTGCCCTGGGCGCATTTTTCTATGCATGCACAAAAGATGACATATTTATGGTACTCCTATGGAAAGCAGTTTCATCATGGGTCCTTGAGGCCAAAGCACTTCTCACCAGCTCTGTTTTCTCATGCAAGACCCATTGCGGCAAATACACAGCAGCACAGCTGGAAATACATTTATAAAGGCGAGAGCACAACCTCAGACTTATAACAGACTTCATCAACACAGGACACAAAACAACTATGCATTCTTGAGCACAGACGGCCTCCGCTGGGAATAAACATTATATTAGCGAGGTGGGTTTCATTTTAGTATGAGAGGGCTTTAGTAAATGCACATTCTTCTTTTTCCATAAATTCTTATATAGGAAAAATCCCTGAGGAAGCATTTCGATTGTTTCTATTGTTAACAAATGGAGTCTTCTGCTTTTCTGACTGTACAGAGATGCTGAGGTGATCACGTGTTTACTACATGTATTCTGACTAGGGTTGGGTATCGAGAACCGGTTCCATTTTAGAACCGGTTCCGAATTTCAAAGAACGGTGGATTTGATAGGACGTGCGCATTTCGATCCATTTATCGATACCTGACTTTTTCCAATCACTCAAGAACGGCAGTGAGCATTTTACCGTTGCATCTGTCTTCCAGGACCTGCGACAATGACACGGGCAGTTCATTACCATCGGCACTATGAACGCAGCAAACGTTCAAAAGTTTGGTTACACTTTGTGAAATAAGATGATAGCATTGCCAATACGTGTGGTAAAGATATTTTGTGAAAGGGAGGAAGTAGCTCTTACATGATGAAATGCGAAATTAATCTGAAGAAATGCACCGTGTTTAAGTCTCTCAGCCTCGAGTCCTCCGCTACAGAACACCAGATAACTTACAGCTATTAAGAGCAATAGCAGCGTCTCATACTCAGTTTCAAAATACAGAAAGACATGAAACGACAAACAGTTTGTTTAAGTTACTTAATTTTTTAAATAGTGATCATAATTAAATACATCCGGGATGCTACAGGAGAACATGTTCTAGTTTATTTTAAATGATATTAACTTGAATTATTAATTAAATCATTTTACAAATGAATTAATTGTTTAAATAATGGACAATCCAGCAACTACATGTTACAAGTTTATGTTGTATTTTTGTGTTATACTTAAATAGTTTACAAACAAGGGTTTGTAATTGCTTCAGATTATTCCTTAATGGAAGTGTTGGTTATTTCATTAATTGACGAATTGTCACAGTTAACAGTTACAGCCTACTGGTTATAGCCTAAATGTGGCAATAATAAAAGGTTAAAAAAAATCTTTAAGTATTTGCAAAAAAACATTCTATATTCTAATTTTATATGTAAAATAAAACCGCTTATATTTTGCAACCAACATGGAATCAAACATATTAGTTATAGTCAATTATGGCTAATTTAATGTTAATTGTACAACAATTTACATGTATTAGGAAAAAGCAACTGTGAAGCCCAACCCCTTACTCAACACAATCTCACAGCAAAAATGTAACTATTCTATTGGGTGGCTAAATTTGGCTAATTCGTCAAAATTCTTACAATCTCATTTTTAAGATTTAAGACGATTTGCTTCTGCACCAGTGATGTTCGCACTGAAATTAAGGGATGGGGCTTCATAATCGTTCAGCTTTTTAGTTATCATACATTTTTGAACGATTCACAACTTACGAATTTATACAAATTAGCAACCTGGTAATATAGTCACAAATTCCTATGATGATATTATGCATAACCCCGCATCCTAAACCTAACAGTCATTTGTGCAAAAGCAATAAAAGACTCAAAAACCGTTGACAGCAATATCTACTCTGATTTATCAGGACCTCAATCTAATGAAACTCAGGAGGGCCTTACAGCCAGTTAGTCTAAAGATTCCTGAAAAATACTCTTTAATACGAAACACATTTTCTTTCTGAAAAGGGGTCTTTTTAACTCTAATCCTCCACAAATGTGCCTTTCCTTCCAACGCCTTACATTATATAAGATAAATGAATTACCACCACCACTGAAAGCTTTGTCGTCACCTGTCTGTTCAGTACATTATCTGTTCTCTTTCATTCGATTGAAAAAATACCAACAATGTGTTATTCAGAGGAAACAGGACAAATATCACTACTGCAAAAAACTCTCTTCAAATAACTCTATACAACTTTTCTGCTAAAAATAACAGAATACAGAATAAGACTCGATTGTGTAGGAAGTTATTTTAAAATGTTTCTCCTACGTGGTGGATTTAATTATATAACATTTAGGATGCACTGTAAATTATACGAGATTTCTCTATCTGCCGATAATGGACAACATTAATGTTAACATATCTGCCAATAATAAAATAGGCCGATATATTATAACAGATCAATTATCAGCTGCATGCTGCTCACAAATCCATTAAAGTATGTCTTTCTGTCGTGATCATTCACATACTGCTATTAGTAAAACATTATTGATCTAGTATGTAGAGATTTATGAATGTGTAAATTCTAGGAACTAAAGCATATTGTTTGAAGCCGACTGCTGTCTGAATGCTTTGTGTTTTGAGACCTGCCAGACTTGTCACTTTTAAAAACTTCTTTCTGGGTTTTTCTGAGAGAACATCTTTAATTTGTTCATTAAATAAAAAATATAACAGAAAAGTTTAAAAGTGAAAGAATCTTGAATTGGTGTAAAGTTGGCTCAGTAAATGTTTTTCAGGGGGGGGGTTTAGTCTCAGAAAATGTTCTGGGCTATTCCATGAAAATATCAACCTTACCTTATGAATCTCTTTTTTTCAATATTGTAAGATAAATATTGATATTTATACCATAAACCAATGTAATATTAAAAGCTTGCTTTCTTAATTTTCTGTCACACCATTGGACACATTTATTCTTCATCTACACAATTTTTTGTTATCTCAATATTACATGTTTATAACCGGTTGCACAATGTCCCGAACAGGCATTTTGGTTGAATCATTTGTAAATATAATGTCAAATATGTTATTAAAAGACATAGTAATATTTAATTTGTCCAAAAAAAGCTGTCAAAATGATTTTCTGCATCCGGGTTACGGTGTGTTATTAGTTTTGAGAGGTTGTTATCTGGGAATAACAAACCTGCAAATGTCATGGCAGGCCAATCAAAATCAAGGATTCCAAAGAGCCGTGAAATAATCATTTTTTTCATTTACAGAGTCAGTGCTGAATAACAGGAATGACCCAAAACGTTCATGGTTGTAAATGCCATAATATCAATGGGTTACTTGGCAGGCGCTGCAGAAATGGGCTGAAGCTTTTTTTAAGGGAGCTCTTTTGTCCCCGGTGACATTAAGCCCAGAACATGAGCGGTACGTGCTCTACCCACTTATCTCGTCCTTTAAACCTTCATGTCTGCTGTGTTCCGGTTGTCACTGTTCCTGACAGTAAAAACAAGAGCGATTCATTTTCATCAAAGAGAATTGTTTTGTTTTCCACACAATACGATATATAATCAGATCAGGACGTCTTCTTTAAAAAAATGATGTGCAAAACTTTCTGTTAAAACAAATATGAAACTGTGACTCACCGTTCTGAATTCCGAGCGACACAAAAAGAGCAAACGAATGAAAAATGTCTTTGTTCTTTATTTATTTCGATCCCTATACTGTAATTTGTGGTTTTCAAAAAAATGCCTGCATTGAGTACTGTTACTGTCCCACCCTAAAGAAATTTCACAGGAGTAAAAATGACATTTAAATAATATATCACTGACATTTAAAATTATACATCACCGAATTCCCACATGCCAAATTTCCATTTTTGAATGGTTTTGGACAACAGATAATTACACTTTGTAGCAGACACCCCGCCACCGATCACACGTCTCTAAGTAAAGCGTCTCGACTCATTTTTGTGATTCTACTGCTGTCGTCATTAGTCAACGGAAAGTATCGGATCAATCATTCAGTTGAGAATGAATGATGTCCATCTGACAGGGAGGCAACATTAGTCAGTCGGTTTTTTGTTTATGCCACACAACGCTGCCTGCCAAGCCTTTGCCCCGGAGAGCAGCGCTTGGTTTAGTTGGAATAGCTAGATGTGGAATTTCAATCCATTAGTGAGCTGGCCGGCCCTCTTGCCCGCTTTATTGAGAGTAGCAACCATGAGATAAATGTGCATTTATTATCACCAGTGGACATTTTCGAAAGCACTGGCTGCTTAATGTTCGGTCTTATGTGTGAGGGAAAAAAACATCTTTATATCAAAGATATTAAATATGACACTAAAGAAAATTTCCTTACTCAAAAGTGGCCTTTTCATAGCTTAAGAGCATCATTTATGGTGCTCTCATTCAAGTATTAGCAATAATGTTTCATTCAAGTACCAAATGCATTTTAAATGGTTGGGTTGAAATTCCTTTGGGCAAAAAAAATTAGACAAATGAATCAATCGTTGACATATGTCAGGAGTATAGAGATATAACATTTGGTTGTCAAAGAATTTGAAGAGAAATGTTTAAGTTTGTATCGAAATTAATTAAGTATGCCAGAGATAATAATATTAACAAGAAATGAATGGGGAGGAGCGCAATGTCAATATGGCCGACCTAGAGAAATTTTGCGCATGTGTAGTTCTAAAGCAACATGAAAAATAATGTTTTTTAAGTGAAATTTGATCATAGGAAACAAACCTTAGGCTATGATACAGTTTACATCATTTTTAAATGTTCTTTTTAAATAATATCATTTAATTGGGATATTGTAGAAATATCAGTATTGACCATTCATGCCTTGTTTGATTACGTGATAATAACTGACTGGAGGCACGTTGACAACGAGCCTCTGATTTGCATGACTTCCCTGAACAGACTTTGACAATACTAAGTGTAAATTTACATTTATATATTTGGCAGACGTTATGGCGTTATGTGATAGATACTGCTGAGATTTTCTGACATGAGTTTAACTGAGATCTCTTCAGGAGATCTTGTGATATGTTTTTTCTTTCCTATAAGAAGAATGCTCAAGAAAAGGCTGGTTGGCCAAATGTTGCGCCAGATGGTTTTTTCTTTTTGGCGTGCAAAAGAGAACAAAAGTGCCAATGTATTTTATGTAAATTGTTGCTGACATGTTGACTGGCCACGTAAACATCAGAATCTGCATAATAAATGTATCAATGTCAATGCTGTGTACTAATTCATTTATAATTAGTACTCTATACTATAATTTAATGTCATAATTTAAACAAATTAATTAATAAATATATAGTAACACACTGTATTAACCATATTTAGCGCCCCTTAAAGAGTAAGCCTAATTGAACATTTGATTTACACTTACAAATCTGATGAATGTCATTTCTTTAAGTATGAAATATATACCATGTGACTTGTGTTTTAAAAAAGATTTCAAGCAAACATTTGACAGAGAGGATGGTTGGATGTAAACAGACTCGACGTCCGCTGAACTGACAAACGCGTTGACGTGGCGAGCCCCCCAGCGCACATGTATATATCCAGCTACATACGTAGGTATGTTTACTTTATCGTAAAAAGATTTTTACTTTATCGCACACCTAAACTCTTCGTGTAGAACAAGGGTGATGTACAAACAAAACAGTTTAATATTCCTCAGACGCGTAGCCGGAAGTGAACAATGTGACGTTAGACAATGTGACGGAGAAAATAAATCGATAGATGGCGGCATATAGTGAAAACCACATGTGGGGAAAACAACTTGGATTGCGCGAAATTAATATTCTTTGAACCCATGCTAACTCATAGTTAATTGAATTAAATTGATTTGAATATTATATATATATACAGTACATATAAGAGTTCAACGTAGACCTTAATAAACCTTTTTAGTCAATATTTATATCATATTATTTAAGCTTTAAATCTACTATACTTCCGTATTCATGTTTTTATATTATTGTAGAGTTGACCTTTAGAAGCTTTTATTTGGATCGTATGGAAATATAAGGAAAACCTCGTTCTCGCTGTTTAATCATATCAAGATCATATAACAGTTTGAGGTCCACTGCTTTTGGCGAAAATTTAACGGCGAATGGATCCCAGGCCACAATGAAGGAATAATCAACTGCATGTACTAACACATGTACAGTAGCAAGGTCATTTTGCTGGCACCGCGTATTTGAAATAAATGGGACTCCTAGTACTGACTACACATGCTTGCATTGGTTTAGAACAGTTTTGTATTTTAAGACCTTTCAGCCATATTTCCAAACATATAAGATTCTGCAGATCCATGCCAGTCTTGTAATAAGAGTTTACAATTTAATGTAAAGAGTAAATATACAAAAGTAACAGAATGATCCAAGAGAACAAAAAGTGCTCAACCAAAAGACACTTTATATTCCAATGTGATGTGCTCTCATCAGCGGTTCCATTTTCCATTTAACAGTTCGTGTGATTGAATATTTCCAAATTAAAACTTTTAATATAAAACAAGAGCTGTTTTTGTTTCCTATCAAAATCTCAAAACATCTATAATTACTCATGCAGCAAGGAGTGACTGTTACATAATGTTTTCACAGTCGGGAACACACAGATATGAGGGGGACCGGCACAGATTGACTAAGAATTATGCAAGCGATAGAATGAAAAAGAGGCCATTGAGCTTCGCCCGCCTCCAAACCTGTGGACCGGCAACCAATTATTTCACACTCATGCATTTGGCCCTTTTACACAAAGCGAATTACAGGGCCTGTAGGCTTAGGACAATACTTCCAAAGCATTTGTTCATATACGTTATTTCAACATTTAATACGACATCGTTAGTTCGTATTTTCACAGCTCATTTCTACCGAATGACCGTAACAGCATCCACAGCTTTGAACCAGCATAAGGGTGACTGATTTCTATTATTCCTTTCAGAATTTGGATCCAAGCGGTGAAAAGCGGTCATGGTGTAAAAGCAAATTATTTGAGGATGGCTGATGCTTGACGTCCTTTAAACTCCATCCGAAGGCTTTCTTCAATCCAAGAGGCTGAAGGGACGATTGGAGAGGATGCCGCTAAACCGGTGGAGTTCACTGCTGTATTTGTGATTGGCAGGATTAGACTGAGGCGTCGGCGAAGCATCCGTGTTGACAGACAAGCAGAGGGAGGACTTTAGCGCTTAGCGCGCCGAGGTTCAATGAGGGAAAACATGATTGTCGGACTTCAGAGAAGGCCTTAAGATCACAGGAGCTTTAAATGACAGTAATTATGCGTTTCTGTTGTCCCACATTCCCAGAAAACCATTTTGCAGAGTGAATGAACCCGAGATGAAAACGTTAAAGGCATAAAGGTGTGATGAAGGTGACAATCTGCTAAAGTCCCTGATTGATAACAAAACAAGTCTCACATGCATGCGGACAAAACCTGACAAACTGGTCCCTAACCCTCTTGCGCAGAAACTTCCAATACGGGAAACAGAAGAAGAACAATTAGTTCCAGGAAATGCCTGTGGTCATATTCTTTCTCTGTTCTTCAAACCTTTTTTCAGGTTTTTTTATGATAGTAAAGTTGATTTATAGTAGTGATGATAGACGAGTGTTGCTTTTTCAAATACACATTATAAAACACTCAATCACGTGGTGATTTAAGATGGAGCAACACTTCCTACTGATCAAACAGCCGTTGTTCAAGAACTGTACATAAAACATCAAATTGATTTAGGCATGTATAATTACTGTGAATCGCGATATATATCACCCAGTCCTACATTATTTTACACATATTATTTGCGTGTAATTACGTTTGGAATGGTTTGTTCAAAAAAATGTTCAAAAATCATGCTTTTTACTGTTTTATTGTGTCAGTTTGCTGCATACAAGTTGTTATTATTACTTAATCAAAACAACCAGACTGCAGTTTGATCGTTATTAATTGGAATGCACAATAAATCAAAACATGATTTTTAGAAATTCAGTTATCTGTTTTTACAAATGAACTCTTGAAGTCTTGAGGAGACAAAATAATGAACTGAATTACGTCCTTGGTAAAGATTTTATCTTCACCTGTTTTCGAACTCTTTGAGTAAATAGAAGAGTAACTAAGAATTATGTTATTTCTATGAAAATCTGGCTGGTTTACACTTTTATTGCAACAACATTTTTAATAACGCGCCTAAAATATTCTAAAACCAAAAATATATCCAATAAAACACATAAACGTACGAGAAAAAAATACATGGCAAAAATAATTGTGATATGTAGGCCTAATCTGCAGATCTGAGACAGGATTTATAAAATATTTCAGACTGATGTTTGTGCAAACCTGGAGGCAAACCGAATCAGCAACGAGTGTCTTACATTACCAAAAACTCAACCATTTAACAATTGCTTAAAAAAACAAAAGAGCATAAAGATAAATGAAAATAACATTACAAAACAGCTTCATCACTGCAGTAGCTAAAAACTAAATGCTGTATAGAGAAGGACACAGCTGGCCAGAAAGACCATAAATTGCTAATGCGTGGACGGAAAATGAATTCTGAAAGTAAAAATACGATTAGAGAAGCTGTTTTATAGAAACTCTGCCAAAACACAAGAATTACATAAAGGCCCATGTAAATGGATGTCAATGTAATGTACAGTATAAGATCTGGTCTCTGACACGTTCTACAAGATCACATAAAGTAAGTGAATGCAAAGCAAAATAACTTTTTACATTTACTATCTTGACAGTCGATCACTTTACACAAGCACAAAGCAGGCCAAACATGGTTATTGACGAGATATCTTTTGCTTTGTCTTTCCTGCAGTATCTTCATTAAGACAACATCAGTCGCACACAAGCAGGAAATTACAAGTCTGTCTTCCCCGGCACTTCATTACACATGCTATCTCACGCATCCGCTTTCTTCCACAGAGCCTCAATTTGGAACAACATTGCAGCGTCTCGCTGTGAATTCTGCTGGAGACAGCAAAACTAGGACGACACCAAAAAGAGAGAGAGAGAAAGAAATTAAAGGATGAGCTTCATAGCAAGCAGAGCTTCAATTAAAAGATATTCTACATAAATAAATCTCATTAGCAAAATGATCTTTTCATTATCTATCATCAAGGAGACATGGAGAGCAAATGAGAACTTTTGCTCAAGTCTCATCTGCGTCTCAGATGTTTCTCCTCAGAGGAAGAGTCTGAAATCTTGCAAAGTCTCCATACGTGTTTAGAAGAGATCTCAAGGAGTGCGTTAAACATGCTCAAAATAAACGGATATCTATCAAAAATCAGCTTGAAAAGAAACGTGTTTTCACGTTTTAAATGCATAGTAATAAACCGGCTACGTAGAAAACCGTATTTACACGGAAGTTTGATACTTGCCGGGTTTCTCAAGTTCATTGACGTCATCGTCGATAGTCTGTTTAGTAATTAAAAATGCAGCGGGAAAAAGGTCAGAAGATGTCTTTTTGTATCTCTTTTCATATCCGTTGTACCTGCATTTACAACATTTTGAGGGTTCTACATCAACTTAATGGTTCCAGAGCGGACTTTTATACTTTATCAATACTTCCGTTTGGAACTTTTACTGTTGGGCAAATCCGTGAAAATGTCAACCGTACTGCGAAAGAAGTAAGCTTTTACCAGCGTTTTTTACCATGGTATCAGGACGGATTTTAACATTTGGTGGTTGAAATACTCATGTGAGATCTCTCTTCACATTTGTAAAGCATTTGTTTTATTTTTTGTTCATGATTTTTCATAGTCAGGTAAGAGCCCTTTTCAGGATTGTCACATCCATAACGCTTCATATTCCTCATAAATGGACAGATGAAAATGAATAACAAGAAACTATTTGATGTTCTATAAAGAGACATCACTTCTCCATTCATTGGATATTATTGTTTCAGGATTGTGCATTTTAATTACAGAAATCCTACAAAGTGTATCGTCTCCCAAAAAATGCGTGCTTTTTTTGTCACATCCATAACGCATGTTTATTTCCCTTTTTTTAAATATATTTATTTTTCATAGACTGACATTTTTTGATGTCAACAAGGGTTCAGTAAAATATAAACAGATGGTTCAATATAATCTTAACAATTTCATTCTCTGAGCATTTTTATGTCATGTCCATACCGCAAAATGTCACATCCATAACGCTGGAATTGCCCTATTGCGCTTCCATACATGTGCACATTAACAAAACTGAGAGAAAACTGGTAAAGGCGTTTACATGCAGGGTGAAATTGGAGTAATGGGCAAAAAACTACCTCTGCCGATTGGGTTTTGCTTAAGCCATTTATGAGCTTTCCCCGATAAAAGAAAACCAGTTTGTGCGTTATATATCACCTTATTAAGCATAATGTTCATAAGACTGTGCATGTAAACACGATCCATGTGTCAACCTGAGTTCAGATTTGTCTCGTCTGCAATCGAAAGTCTTCAACATGAAGATCTCAATGTCAACTCAAACATTTCTCATCACATTTTCTCAAATCCAGATGATTTACACCTCCACACTCCTCATGCGTCACAACAAATACACTCTCATTTGTTTCTCTTTTTATTCTCTCCTATACAACGAGAACTCCATCACATCTGCTGAGCTATAAAAGAGCGACAACTGAGCGATAACAATTTACTCTTGAAACACATTCGGAATAAAATATCAAGAAAACGGCTGTGATTATTCCTCCACCGGGGAACTGTGGAAAATCCTGCTTTGTGTCTGCTAGGAAAACTTAACACAGGCATGAATCACGCATATCCCATTGTTTTGAACACAGATTATGTTGCAATCTTGCGTGACACACACACACACATACATAGGTGCCGTAGCTGAAAACAAATCCAATAGCTATTTGAAGACAAAGTACAACCCATGAGCCTATACAGAGATAATGTATCAATCCATACAGGCCTGCTTGCACTGCAATAAATAAACTAGAATGCCTTCCATTTATTGCAATACAGCATGTTTCTGTGCAAGCGTTGAAAAAAAAACATGCGCTCACACGTGCACACACTGTATTCCTCGGCCGGTTCTCCTAATGTGACTTTGGTCATCTTTCTGTGACTATGATGTAAGACCGGTACTTAAAAGGCATCAACTCTCAAGCGGTGATGTATCAGGCTGTTGTATTTTTATTTTATTTTATTCGATTTTTTGTCGCTTGGGCCAGACATCACTAGGATGTTACACATGCCATTTATTGGGGGTTATACTGTGACCGCCCATTGGTTTCGCAAATAAACAATCAAACAGAAAGAATGAGGGAATAATAACTACAGCTTGGTGTCTACACCATCACAAAGCACATCAGGACGTCACCGGTACTGATACCAGAAGCAAATTGAGAGTTGATTATTGAACCTATGAATATATTCTAATAAAATGTCCACAGGACTCTTTCATTGCGAACGTGAAAAGGTTGTCATTTCACGATTGGGTTGTTCTTATTCCTAGTTAAACACACATGCATATCTGCTCTTTATAACATCAGTTTGCAAACATTTGTACGAAAAAAAAAAGGTTAAGGATCGCTGTCAATATGCTCATATTCAAACATACAAAATAAAAGTGTGATATAAATGATTAAAAATGCGGACGAGATCTCACTGCCCAAGACATTTCTATTACATAACAGCACCAAAAAAGTAGTGAAAATCATATTTTAGTGGCAAAGTTTAAAAGTAGTATAGAATACAGAAAACACTCTTGAGTATAGTCAAAGGCTTATCCTTTTGGGAGAAATGTGCATACACCAGCTTCATTTCTTTTCTTTTTCTCTTAATGAAAAGACGTGGACAGGTTTGTTTTGCGACCAAAATGAAACCCTGGAAGGGATCCGTGCGACCACAAATTCATGCCGGCAGACAAGTTTTCCGAGTTATATTTTGATTCCTACGTAATGTTTCATGTAAAAAACAGAAATCTCCAAAACCAGCACGGCATGCACGAAATTATATTTAGAGCTCGGAATGAGAACAACATTGACGTCAGCATTAGGCTTTCCTTTTGATTCTTTTTGCTTCAGTCGTCAGTTCAGCCCATGAAATCCAATGGGAGTCGAGACAAAAACAAATGAGTTTTCCACACAGAACCGCCTGCAGCTGTTTGAAACAGGCCTTTTTATTGTCTCCTTGTTGTGCTGTTTTCTCTCCTAGTTTGCGAGTGCTAATTCACCCAAAAATATACTAATTACAACAATGTTCTGCCACGACCCGGAGGTCGGAGGCATGTGTGAATGCAGACGTATGGACGCAGTTTGCTATGTTTATGGTAATTTCCTTTTGATTAGCCACTAACCAACAGGTGTCTGGTTGCTATGGTAACCCTTGGCAGTTTCCAGTCCATAAACATGGCTAACTGTGTTTCTCACAGCATCCGAGAACTTGGCCACGAGCAGAGCTCTTTATTATTTGTCTGAGTCAAGTATGCAATCCAAACCCTTTGATTTTATAAACCACTTTATGTGCTTCCAGGGGCTCAAATCGGGTCTGGCCCGCAGTCCAAATCTCCTGGACACTTGATTTTAAAGACAAACATGGGCAGAAACAAACCCCTAAACCATTCGAAGCACAATTATCCCCATTAGCTCTTGGCACGGCATCGCCTTTCCAATTTTGCATGCCCAGCGTAACCCCTGTCGGATGAATGGAAATAAGTGCATCACAACAACGTCTTGAGTAAAATAATATAACGTTCACGAAATTAATAATGCAGAAACAATAGCAGCCATTTCAAAGGACACAAAATACATTAGATACAGCATTGATAGCCCGCGGAAATTGAAGTCGCCCGCAATTTCCATTAGGTCGGTGGAGATAATCATGTATAAAGAAAAACAGACCTAAATGAATGAAGAAACACAGAAAAAGGACAAAACCATTCAGATGACAGATCAGTCTGTTCTAGACCTAAATGATACAAAAATAAATGAGCGATAAACAGTAAACAAGACTTTGAATACATTGCAAGCGAGCGACGATACAGAGGATTAAAACGACTCCAGACCTGTGAAATGATGGCACTGTGGCGTTTCCCCACGGCTCGAGGAGTTTCATTAAATATCATGATTAAACTAATCAACAGACTCATTGGTGCCTGTCACGTATCATAGCTGCCTTCTCAATTAGGCGGAGCTCCTTGAACTTGTCTTCAATCGCGGGCCATCCCCCGGCCCAAATAATGAGGGGGAAAATGATACGCCGTGTCCTCAAAAGCCCCTCGTGCTGATTAAAAAGCATCATTTGTGGCCTTGGAGAATGTTTGTTGATCTTTTCTGGATAAAACACAAGCTAATGCATCCTTTTCTATAACATGATGAGCACAAATGTACTTCGAAAGCAAAAACAACAGAGATTGAGGATATAGACCATTGAGAAACTTTTAATCTCAGCTGCAACTCAGATGTTTTCCCTGAAAAAAAAAGAGTCAGAAATCTGACAACAGTCATGAGAGTTTGAGAAGAGATGTCAACAATGTGTCAAACTGAGCTCAGATTTGTCTCGTCTGCAATCAAAAGTAAATATTAGTGAAGATCTCAATATCAACTCAAACATTTCTCATCACATTTACTCAAATCCAGATTATTAGATCTCGACAATCTACCTATATTCATTCACACCTTTTATTGTAAAATAAATGTCTGGGAGAAACATCTGAGACTAACTCGATTCTTTAATGAAACACAACTAAGAAATGGAATCTTTCAAGCTATAAACGAAAAACCACTGAGCAAGAAATTGAAATTGAAAAAAAAAACATATTTTTATGAATAACTCATTACTTGATTAAAAAATAAGAAGACAAATAAACACAGTGAATTCTTCAAAATTGTCACTTCATAACAACGAGCCAACATGATTAAAATGTCCACACGTGGATGAAACGCACGTCACCTGACAATCAAGCCGCTTCGCATTAATTACATTAACACCCCCGAGCGGTGAATCAGTATGCAACGCTACGCCAAGGTCTGTCCTCTCATAAAAGCCCTTTGTAGCTTTACAACTTCGTGACACAGACTCTTCAAGCTACCAAGACAAGTTGTCAGGTCGCCCAAATTATTCAAGCCCCTCATCCTCGGATGGAGCCTTCATATTCCACGGCTATAAAAAGATCCACATCAAGCTTTAAGTGGAATAGGACCCTTGAGTCCAGAGAAGCATTGGGTACAAAGCAGAGCTCTTTATCATTGAGTAGAGAGCCAGGTCGGCGTCATCTCTCAATACTCCACACAGCCATTTCAAATCCACGGAAACAGCCTTCACCAATATTTAGTGTCGTTGTCCAAATGAGTGCAGGTTGGGTTGTTTTCAAATAATAATGTTTTAAAAAAAAAGTCTCCCTCAAAGCCTCAAAATGGAATAATGAGATAATAAGCATCAAAGTTTCGATATCAACCATTAATTTCACCATCATTTCCTTCTTTGATATGGCCTTACTCAGTTAATAATAAAGATATCAATCTTATATTTTCACAGACTGCCTCAAAAATTTGGACAAAACGAATGGTTGGGTCATAAATTAACCGAGACCTAAACATGTTGGATGATTTCAACAAAACCAACAGTTGGGTTAAATGAACCTAGATGTTGTTTCATTTGACCCAACAAAGGGTTAAAACAACCTAGCACAATTGCTTCAAAATGACCCAACATTATTCAAAGTATATGAAATTAACCATTTTGATTTAAAATAATCCAGAATAGGTTCGTCTATAAAGCGATAGTTGGTTTAGTCCACATTTTATCCAATAAAGCAGTTTTTAGTGTGTATACACTTCAAAAACTGTTGGGCTTTTTCAACCCATCGTGGGGTCAAAAATGGACAAATCCAACCCTGAAAATGTTTATATTTAACCCAACAATGCATTAGATAAACCCATCAAAGGTTCATTTATAACCTACTGATTGGGTTTGTCCATTTTTTATTTTAACTGTAACACATGTAGTAAAGATAGCAAAGAAAAATTGATTTAAGTTAAATCAATGTTAGATTGGTTATGCACAACATTGATTCAACATTAAATCAACATTTACATTTTACTGTCTAATACAAATTGAAATGAATATGTAAAAAACATGGTTACACTCAACCAAATGTTGGATCGGTTTCAAACTATGGTTTTGTAAAATGTGGACAGAACAAACCGTTAGGTTGTAAATTAACCTGTGCTGGGTTGTTTCAACGCATATCTTAATTTTGACTCGACTTTGACTATTTTACCCATTCATGAGTAAAAACAGCTAAACAACAGTTTTTCTTGAAATAAACCAAGCTTAATTTTCTAAAGGGATAATTATTCTCCAAATGCGTATAGAAAAAAATAACTTTATCACATCTATCCTGTTAAAATAACAGCTTTTCACTATAATAAGCCCAAGTAAGATTAGCCATTATTGATTACATGGTTTGTTTGTTTAATAAGTAAGGGCTGACCCTATTTAGTGTAGTCTGATGTACGCTGTGTAACGCACACACACAGAGACACAGTCTGAGAATTGAGAGGTTCACTCACTGTTGGGTCTGTTAATCGATTAAAACTATTGAATTAACTTCGACAATCCTGCAACCGTTTGGTCACCTTGTGGCAGCCGCAATACAACCAGTTTAAATTCCCGACAAAGTATTATAGGAACCGGACATCATATTTATTGATGACATAAACATATTTTGGTCAATATAGTGCAATAAGTGCAAAGCAATCAAAACGATGAAAACGATAAGGGGAAAGGATCCGCGAATGCTTGTATAAAAATAGGTGTTACATTAAAATATCAGTATTACACAACATAATTATTACTTCAATTATTATTTATGAATTTCGATATAACATATTAAAAATACATATTAAGAATGAATGCACATATTCATTTTTAATGTATAATATTTCTTCTAATGTTAGCTGGGAAGACCCGATGGCCTTCCATCTTCCGAAAAAGTGCAGAACAGCATACAAAGACACTTCTCCTTTGAAACGGTTGATGATGCAGAGTCTCTCTTCCACGTTGGGGTGTGCCACTGCTTAAAGAAAGCCACTTGTACGATGCAAGCTACAGTAAGTGATCAGAAACCACAAACGAAATGCTCGTACAGAGAATCGTGGGACATGGTGACACACATAATATCGATGAGCTTCGAAAAAAATACATGGCAAAGAGTATACCAATAAATACAGTACTTACTTACAGACTAAAGCAGAGAAATCGCCCCGCTCGGTTGGATGCACTGCTGTTTAGTGTTTGTTTGTTTTTTTCTGTTTACATAAACCTCCTTCCCCATCACCAAACCCATTTGATTCACAATATCTGTGTGATTATATTCCTGAAAATGTATTTGGGTGAGATTAACCTGTACACTTAGATTCACGTGTGTTCAATCTTTAGCTTAAAAAAATAGATTTCGCATTGACAGTTTGTAATCGCATCCGAGTTCAGCGAGCTCTTTTTCATTTTCATGAATGCCATGTGACTCTGAAATTAAAGGAACATAGTTCGGCACACCCCACTGAAGGTTTGGATTTTTTTCGTTTGTTAAGTTGGTGTATGCTGTGCCAAGGCACCCTCCAGTTTGAGTCACTATAGGGGGGGATGCTTTAACCGCATCTATAGATTTAAAACTGACTCTGAGTCGTCTGTTTCTCAAGAACTTCGAGGTAGTCCGGCTCTATTTGAAGTTTTGCTTTTAGTTCCAAATAGTCGTTTCTATTGGGCTCGACAAAAACAGTACTTGGCGCCGTACCGTAAAGCATAGTGTCTCGTATTCCCTCGGGATGTAAGAACTGGCGTCTGACGTCAAAGTTTGGTTGGTACGTGTACGGGACGGGCCCGGTGTACTTATATTCAAACCTGCCGCCGGCAGAGGATGGAGATTTATCCGGCTCTAGAATCCCTCTGAAGAAATGTTCCATATCCTGAATGGGAGACGGCTGCTCGCGGGGCTCGATGGTGCTGACGGTGTAAGCGGGGGTCTGCAAGGTCACCTCCTGGTCCTCATCCGCATTACTCCTGTAGGTGACCTTCAGTTCGTGCAGGTCGGGGTAATCCTCAACAGCGTTGCCCTCTCTAGACCTGTAGATGGGGTTTTTACACATGTGACCTAACGGGTGAGGGATGTACTCGTAGACGTGGCCTGCGGGCGCTTTGACCTTGGGGACAGAGCGATTGCTATAGAGATTGTACTGCAAGTTGAAGGAGCTGACGTCCGAGTTGTTGGTGCTGGTGCGGTCGCTCTGAGACTTCTTGCGCCTCTTCATCACCACCACGAAGAGGCCAGCCGCCACGAAGACTGACATTATGAAAACGAGGAGGAGACTGAGAATCAGAACAGATAAAGGAACGTGACTGGAAGTGGTGTTGAACCTCATCGGTGTGTCTGTGGTGGTGATCCTGTCGCCGATAGGCTCCTCGGATGGAAGCACCGTGGACACGACGACATCCGAGTAATCCGGGCACAGCTGCTCCGAGGGCACAACGCGCATGTCCTGTCCGGCGAGCCGCTTGGGCGTCACGCAGTTGACGTCGTTGACCACCGTTCCAGTGTTCAGCTGCTCCAGCCAGATCTTCATGCCAACGGCATCACACGTGCAATCCCACGGGTTCTCAAACAGGTCGACCTGGACCAGCGCCTTCAGCTGGTCCAAAACTCCACTCACAGGCAGATGTTGAAAGTGGTTGCTGCGAAGGTTGAGACGGGAGAGAGACAGACTCGAGAAGATGCCTCCTGGCAATGTTTTTAAAAGATTGTTGTTCAAGAAAAGGAGCTGAAGGTTGGGTACGAAGCGAAAGGTGCCGCTTACAATCTCTCTAATCTTATTATACTCTAAATACAAATACTGCAGGTTCTTCAGCCCAAAGAACATATCTGCCGTGAGTCTGTCGATCAAATTGCCATTCAAGTAGAGCCTACGTAGGTTAATTAGATCCCCAAAGGCCCTGTCGTGTATGAGCGCGATTCGATTGTTTCCCAGGTGCAGTAAATCCAATCCTTCGGCCTCCACAAAGTCGGATCTCCGTACCACAGGGATGTAGTTCCCGGTGAGGTACATCTTTTTGGGATTGTATGGCTTGGGCTTCAGGTCGGATATGTTTTCGATCTTCCTTTCCTGGCAGTTGACGTTTAAACCCAGGTCGGAGATTTGCAGATTGCACGTGCAGGTGGTGGGGCAGTCCAAAGGCACAGGAGATTTGGTCTGAAAAGCGATGATGGGCCCATAGTTGTAGGGGTTGGCTGGAATTCGAGACGTGGGCTTGGACTTGGTTTTGCTGGACTGTCGCGTGCCCTTGGTAGGCCTGGACGAGGATCGGAGGACAGCAGATGACGTGGCCGATGCCGTCGCAGCTGCCGGCGTGGTCTGAAAGTAGCCGCTGGTGCTGAGCGGGGGCGGTGGGCGCATCTCGTACTCCGATATGGCCCTTCGGGGACACAGTTCCTGTTTGGAAACCACGTCGAGATCTCTGCCGTGGAGCCTGAAAGGAGTCTCACAGACCACCTCCCCCACCAGAGCCGTGTAGGCGATGCTCTCCAGCCAGGCCTTGAGCGCTATGAGCTCACACGAACAGTTCCACGGGTTTTCCTCCAGCTGTAATTCCACCACTTTGTCCATGTGCTCCAGCAGTCCGATGTAAGGGAACATCTTTAACCGGTTGCCCCTGAGATCAAGGTGCGTCAAGGGCACGTTTCGGAAAATGTTGGTGGGCAGAGAAGACAACAAATTGTCATTTAGAATAAGCACGGTCAGGCGATGAAGCCTGCTCAGAGCGCTGGGCTCGATGGCGCTAATGAAATTATAATCAATCTGAAGGTATTCTAGGCTCTCCAGTCCGGCGAAAGTGTCGTCCCGAAGCATGTCTATTTTGTTATTGTTCAAATGTAATCTCTTTAATCCCTGGAGTCCGTTAAACGCGCCGGTCTCCACCTCGGATATGTCATTGTTGCCTAAATGCAAAATAGTAACTCCAGTGTAGTTGATGAAGTCATCGACAGATAATCGTTTTAACAAATTGCCCGTCAGCAAAAGATGGTAGGTGGAGAAATGCACCGGGCTTATTTCCGACAGCCGCACAATGCCTCTGTTCTCACAGCTGACCGTCAGAATGCCTTCTTTCTCCTCGCAAGTGCACAGATTCCTGCAGATTTCCCCATAACTGTCATACATCTCCACCAGACTCAGAGATGTGGCAAGCAGCAATATTATTTTCAGTATCCAGATATGCATTTTCTTGTGCAGGAATGGCCCAGTTCACTGTAGTGCAGCTGCAGATCGGGGTGTCATCTAGAAAAAGGAAAAAGAAGCCATGAATGTCTGTTACGGGAAATAAAAGCGTTCTATCTGCAAACTACAACACAAAGATAAACACCGCCATCCTTACCATTAACACCGAGCAAAATGTTCCTACTTAATGCACAAGCAGATGCTGGTCTGAATAACTGATGAGTATGGCTCCTATGCCTAAACTTCTCAATTCAAGAGCTCATAAATAAATGACATCTATATTTTAATGCATTTCTCAGTGACACATACGGAATGATTTATTCAATACATTATGTGTATAAAACGAGCGAGATGTTTCAGATTCGACAAAAATCTGTGTTTCACACACATAAAGACACATAGGCGAGAACGAAAAAACATAACGTTCTCGAGTCATTGCAAATGAAAGTAGCATCGACTGGCAGAAATACTATCCGCTCTCCAATGCGCAATCAGGGAATGCATTTCCTACAAATGATCTAAACTCAGAGATAACATGTAAACCCGGTTACTCATGCGCTGAACAAACCGACATCGCCATGGTTTCCAAGGACTTATAACGTCTGACGAATAAGATCACAAGAAATCCATGCATTCGTCGCTCTGGAAATATAACGAACTTATTTTCTCGCCAAAGCACAGACCCCGATGCAAAAAAATCTCCTGTACTCACCCCACATATCCGACGATTTCAGCTGATGTCAACTCTCAACGACTATCGAAGTTAAGCCATATGCAGTGAACGACACATCCGCGTTTCAGGAGAGTGTCCATGATACATTTCCCTTCCTGCGTGCGAAAGCTATATGTGAAAGTCATAGCTCATCCTTCAGGCGACGAAGACGCGGGTCGATTACAAGCAAAACGCGACGTCATATATTATATTCCATATCAAGCGTTGAGGAGCGAACCATACTATTTTAAACCGTTTTCATGAGTATCCGGTATGTGTGGAAGCATTTGTATTCATGCTAATCAACCTCCCCTCTCTCTCTCTCTCTCTCTCTCTCGAAGATAGACGCGCACGCATAAACACACACTTGGACGCGCAAACACACACCCACACACACACACACATTCACAGAGAGCGCGCCTAAGTCTAATGCGCTATACTACATGTATGATAAAAAATAACACTAAAAAGTATTCCTATGCAAATAAAAATCACAAATATATGTCACAATTTTAATCGTTTCGAACAAGAGCTCGTTCATTCCCCACTATATTGATTCACCCCAGCCGGTCTTTCCAAAGGAACGCGTTCGTAATTCCTCACCATCGAGGGTCTAGAATACAATCTCTGACGCAAATATAGCACACATGAAGTTGTGTAACGGACACATAACTGAATATTTGAGAAGACATCAAGTGACTTTCACCAATTCCCCACGCAAACTAAATAACTGCATTTCAGCACCGCGGACAGCTCCAGACAGCAGAAAACCGATATGAGACGCATTAGCAAAAGCCGTGTTTCTTACCCGCTCAAATGTGGCAAATTCGAAAACATCATGACCAATCCATACCCTCGAAGACGCTGGATTCTCCTTAACACGGCTGTATAATAATCCGTGAAGTGGTTCGTGATCTGCCTGTGTTACACCAACTCTCCCTGGAAACGCGACGGTCAGCATGCAAAAGAGAGAAAAAGGGCAAGTTTAGGAATTTCTCTTGATGGGCATCGCCGTTTCCTGACCAAATCCAACCCGTGCCATGTCCATTTCACTCGGCAAGTTGATGTAAAATGCCTATGCCACCGATGTGTGTTTCCAAACGCGAAGCAGTCTTTTCCTTTCCTCAGTGCGCGGACCGGCGAAACGGACGCGCGAAGAACGCATCCCCGAGACGACTGCGAGTGGTACGGCTTGAGTCGCGTTGTAGTTTATTGCCGGATGCGGTTTCTTTGCAGACGCCTGATGTTTCCGGCGCGACGCTGGCTGGTTTCATATTTTTTAGCTTTGCTTCGCCAAACGGCTCCCGTTAATCCGCCTTCGGAGATGTGTTCCCATTGTAACTAGTGTTTCAACTAGTGGAACTTGGATTTCCATTGGCTCACTGTTGCTGTACTGTCGTCAGATCAATTGTACATTTGGGGCAGGGTGGAATATTTATGAGGGGACTTGAAATAAAAGCTTCGTGCACAATGTGTTGTTCGCGCACTGCCCCTCACTCTACTCTTATTTTACGCAGCATAATAATTGAGGGGTGATGGCCATGGTTAGAGAGAGAGAGAGAGAGAGAGAGAGAGAGAGAGAGAGAGTGATAGAGGCCCATAGAGGGCAGTACAATTCGGTAAAAGACGCGTTTGGCATCTGTAAGCAGTACATGCATCACATTTAACTTCCTATATCCTACTTAGTCGCATTTACGTATTTGACGCAATGTGCATTCCGATAAGATTTATTCTAAGTCTTATTGACATTCAATGCAACACAACTACTGTATGATGTCATTTTACCAACCCGGGTGAGAGAGAAACCAACGCTCCATCAACCACCCTCAAGGCAGAGATCAGCTTTGTTTCAGAAGTCACAAGAAGCAAGATTTTGCCACTAATCTATGATCTGATTGGCTGCCAGATAAACTAAAGGCAGGTAAGCTTTTAAACCTAATGCATTATTTGTCATCTGCAGGGTGAAACACAAGGTCAGATAAACAGAAATGTGATACACACAGTGGTGCAAAAAATGATGTGGACATTCAAGCTGCACTTAAAGTGAAAGTTCACCCAAAAATGAAAATAATGTCATCTTTTAGTCACCCTCTTGTCACCGAACAATGGTGGTCCCCAATCACTCCAATTGTACAGACATGAAACCGACGGGAGTCAATGGGTACCACGTTACAAATATTCTTCAAAATATCTTCTTTTGTTTTCTGCAGAATAAGGTCTTCAGATTTGTAATGACCTGAGGGTGCATAAATGATGAGTTTTTATTTTGAGTAAACTATCCCTTTAATAATTGCATTACATATCAAACAATAATGCTCATTTTTATTTATTTTAAATCTTTAGAAAGGAATGAACATTTTTTTTACCGTGCATCTTAAGTGTCTGAATACTTTTTTGGGTCACCGTTCACAGAAGCATACTAACATGTACATGCACTACAATAAATGGCCACGGATGGATAAGTGCTTTCAATCACACCTCAAGATCCACTGAGAGCTCTGTGTGTAAACAGAATTAACTCCAGCATGCTAAAGTGCTGGTGTTCTAAGGAATCGCCTCCTTTGTCCTCTTTTGTATGCTAATTCCTGACGTCCTCCTCCCTTCTCCTTTCAATGAAGACAGTAAGCGGCTGTGACATCAACGACATCTTTAGCGTAGCATTAAAATTAACCACTAAGATGCATTAAATTAAGTCCTGGGCTGTGGCAAATCGTATTAAGTGGGTACAGTAACGGACGTTTTCTGTTTGGTGGGACAAATCTCCACGACTGAAATACCATTAATGTAGTCGTTCAGAAAGTCCCGCCGCTTACAGTGATAATATGGTGCAGATGCTGAACGCACAGCTCTTTCGGAAGATTGTTGAAGGTATGCCAACATATCAACTAAATTGATATGCTACTTAAAGCATGAAAAGTAAGGAGTTGTACATCCGTAAAAAAACTGACATTTTTCGTAGACTGAAAAAACAAGAAATATACCCTATAAAACTAAACTTTTATCATTTTTGACTGTATTTCAAAAATAATCTAGTATCCTAAATTTGCATCCGTATTAAAAAATAGAGTAAATTTTTGTTTTTTTTATTACGTTATTTAAAAAAAAAAAAGACATACAGAACAATTCTGTAAAAATAGTTTTTTAACAGTATATTTAGTTTTAATTAACCATGTTTTAAAGCTATAGTAAGCTTTTCAGGGTTGGAAAAATTGCTTACCCGATATAAAATAGATAAAACGATAAAACAAAAATATTTATTATGAGCAAACCCCAAGGATCGACCATCAGCATTTTCTGAAGATGAAGCATCTTTTACACTTTGTGTAAAGTGGCAGTGAAACAAAGACAAACATCACAGGCCATGAAAAGAGAAATTAAAGGTAATTCGAGACTAATATAAGACATTTATGAGGGCGTAGGGAGAGATTCTTAAGGAAGAATATGCTGAAGATGAGCGTTTTATATAACTGAGCACACATATTGTGTTTTAAACTGTACTGTAGTGCGTATAAAGTCTGCGGCACTACCTACGCACATGAATGAACTTTGTTATCCTGTGTGTGCACGTGATCGAACAACAAAGTTTTTCTTGAGTTAAAGATGAATAAAAATACAAATAATGTTGCATTACATTGTTAGATATCTTGAATCAAGTGTCTGTCACAAATGTACACAATATGCATGCGTGGATGTGCAATGTGAAATATGAGTGTTTTTCAACCAAAAGGGACAGTTCACCCAAAAATATAAATGTGGTCATCATTTATTCCCCACATGCGGTTTTAAACCTCAATGGGACTCTTTGGAGTCAGTGGAATTCAATGATGTTTGATTATTAACATTCAAAGTCATACAGACTTGAAAAAAATGAGAGAGTAAATGATGAAGGAAGTTTCATTTTTGAGGGAACTGACCCTTTAAAAAGATATTTCTTCCTTGTGTGACCACTGTAAAATAAATTGACTATGGATGGTGTTTGGTGAGGTCCAATCAGTATAACACCATAATTTATGGTCAATAGCACTGAATCTAGATACTTCGGGATCGAGCATGTAGGTTTCAGGTGACCTGACAATTTTTTTTCCAATAAATCATGTCAGTCTTGATGAAAGGTCAAAAATCTAACCGAGTACATAAATGAAAGACTTATTGGCACATTTGTTTCAATCAAAATAACAGTTGGATAATAATGTCTATATCTACTTTTACAAATTACATGTTTAATTATAAAGTTATTTATAATTATAATTAACATGAGAAGCAACTGTTCATTTCATTTCAAAGTCCCAGTGAAATAAAAAATTACAATTCCTATTTTTTCATGAAATGTTGCAGCGTTTATGGTACAAAAATCATCAGTGTGGGTCGTTCTCTTTAAAAAATCGTGTTCTCTCATTATCTTCAGCTCAAATCTAAAAAAGCACTTCTTTCCAGTAATGACTATCCATCTCAAGTGACGTATGTAAGACGGCTTGGGCGGAGCATCCGTTAACTCCTCCCCTCCAACTGTCAGTCTGCTGCCAGTTCCATTTCAAAATGCAACGACTGTTTTTAGACATCCAATCAAATCGCAGAGAGTAACGATAGCCACACCTACTTTTCAAATTAAAAATTCTGTTCACTTGGAAATGCATCAAAACACGGAAGTAAAAACGATTGCAACTTTTGGTTCGCGGGGACTTATATTCATTATTCATACAAATAAAGGCATGTAAGCACCTGACAACATGTCTAATAGACTCTGTACATTTCACTGCCGTCTCTTCCACTGAGAAACTTTATATCCAAAAGTCATCTGGGAAATGCACACTTTAACTTAACTACACCGCAATAAAACAAGAGCTCACATATATGTTTCATTTACCAGCGACTCATGAATCATACGAGGATGTACCGGGACATAACAAACACATCACTCCTGGATATTACAGACCGCGCGCCGATGCATATTTCTACTTGGCTCCTGCTTATATAACTTGTCTTTTAGAGGCTTGTAATCAAAAGTTTCTAAGTTAAACCCCAGCATTTATCAGCCGAAGCTCTGATGTAAAACGTCCAGTAGGATTTCAACCGAGAGATTACCTGTCTGACAGGTAAGACAGAACCTTAAAACCTAGAGAGGCCATATATGAGCCTGCCTTCATCAATGCACGGTTCGAGTAAAAACAGAAGCCAGGGCTAACAAGGACAGAAACTGAGTGCAGATCAAGAATAATACTGACAGGGAAAGTTATGTAAGTTTTACCCTTTTTAAAGACAAAGTGAGATGTGTCTTTTCATGCAAAACCGAGAGCAATGCTCTGCCGACTGAGCCACAGGAACAGACCTTTAAAACCATTCACTTCAGAAAATAATAGCACACCTCCACTTCTGCTCGAGTTATGCTTTTATTCAAATCCTCAAACGTGAGCAATTGTAATACGCTGACCTGTGGTACCCTGCGACGCTAATAACACCCTTCAGAAAAAAGAATCAAAAGAATAAAATACATTATGCACAGCGGTACAACCGCAGTAGATGCAACAAGAATAATGTCATTCTGACCTTGTGTCATTCACTCGCCCTTTTGCTATCGTAATAACACCAACAAACTCACCCCCTGTACTCGCTTGCTAAACTATTAAAGGGACAGTTCACCCCCCCAAAAAATGCTGCCATCATTTGTTCACCCTCATGTCATGTCAAACCTGAACATTTTGAAGAACGTTGATGACCAAACAACATTGACTACCATTGTGTGAAGACATTTCTTAAAATATCTTCTGTTGTGTTTGAGAGAAAGAATCATTTACAAATGTATAAACACAAACTGTGATAACTGATGACAGGATTTGTATTTTTGACTATCACATCATCTATCGAAACCTCACGTACCTCAGCCGACACAATCATTCTCGGCGTCCTCAGATGGGAAGGAAAGCTTTGAAAGTTGAATTATTTTTGGATTGATCCATCACAGCTCGCTTTCTTTATTTAGATGATACGTGCCTCCAAATGTTTATTCCTAGAGTAACAGATCCAAGTCGACGTCAGTGAGGGGAAGGTATTTGAAACCGTAGCCTGTCAAAATAAAGGACACTGTATGTGCACGGAGACGTTTGGCGACTGCTGAAAGCAGAGATGGAGCAGGAGGGCAGCAGCTAGTCACCTCAATGTCGCACTGAAAAGACATAAATAAGCTCTCACTTCCTATACTTCCAAACTTCAAAAAGTGTTGATGACTACCTACATTTTGCATTTGACAGTAATTTTTAAATGTATTTAGATATGGTATGGAGTTGAACCCAATTGAACACAAGACCTTAGCGTTGCCAGCGTCATTCGGGAATCTGAACAGACAATAAAAACAGAAATCAGATGCAGTACGGATATCATTTATTTTCTATACATGAAGTCCAAGTTACATCAAACAATGTTTGTGTACTTATAAATATAAAAATAAGTAAAAAGAAAAAAGGTAACTTCTCAGAAATATTCTTAAAATGACACTTAGATATATACTTAGATTTAAACTGATAAAAAAACAGTAAATCTGTGGAGATTTCAAAGTTAACAAGTACCATGATGATGTGTACTTGACTAGTTTGAATTGACAACGCTGTAAAAATGATTTGTAGTTTTAACTTAAAAAAATAAGTTACCAAGCACCCTCACAATTTTTTGTTAATTCAACTTAGTTAACAGAACAATTTTGCATCAAATTCATGTAATTATTAATATTTAAAAAAAAATGGCAGGTAACTTGACTTTTAAAGTCGAAACAACAAATAAATGTTTACAATGTATTACTGATAATACTTTTCCACAAAACGTACTGTCTTATAAATGTACATGCTTTAATACTACCAAGTCAGCACTGGGATGGAGCTTGTAGTCAATAGTAAATAAAATGTGTGAAACTGAAGCTATATTTTAAGTGTACTTTAGATTAGAGATGTAAATTTCTTAAGTAAAAAAACTAAAATCTAAATAGGAACATAGCAGTTTACTTGGTGTAAAACATTGGGTATGGAAATAAATATTGTATGAATAGTAAACTATGTGTGGAAAACATTTAAAGAAAAATACTTGAATAAAACAAAGAGTATACTTACTGAGAGGATCCTTCTAAGTGTACTAAAAAAACATATCCATCTCATAGTACCACCAAAAAAAAGCACTCAGAGTTGACTGATAGTGTTATTGAAAGTACATATAAAAGCTTACATTTACTCCTAAGTACACGAAAATAGTACATTCCAAAATAACACTAGTAGGCCTACATATATTAGCATACTTGAAAATGCACTTGAGCTTTACTCAATAAAATAATCTTGAAGTGAACTGTAATTATTTTATTAAACGTACAGTAGTTGACATATTTTCAAATACTTGTTTAGTGACAGAGTTTTTCAGGTTTTGAAGTGTGTCGCCGAGCGCACATCAGTGCAGCTTCTGTACTTTCTACAGTACATTACACTGCTGCGAGAGAAATTTCTAAAGTGAAAACGACTGAAACTTTATCTGTCTGATAGAACCCAGAATTCATACTATATACAAACAAACAGTAAGCTGTTACCCTCAGATGCAAAACTTAAGAAAGTATATTTATTTACAGTATGTGCTGTTTATTTGCCACTACAGCTCAGTAGAGAAGAGGTGCCATTGGCATTTACAACATACTTTACAAAAACACTTCTTACAATGTTTATATGTTTGTTTTCAAACAAATTGTAGCTTTTATATTTAATTTATTTTTAAGTTTATATTCAAATTAAGGCTGTCAAATGATTTATCGTGATTAATCTAATCCAGAATAAACGTTTGCGATTACATAATATATGTATGTGTACAGTGCATATTCATTTTGTATAATAAACACAAAAACACACACGTATACATTTTTAGAAAATGTTTAAATGTATTTATTTACATCTACCAATCATTGAAATTGTATATAAACTTGTATGCAGTTTCTTAAATATGTACATGTATGTGAATGTGTTCATGAAAACAAAATTAATATCCACATTGCACAGACATATATATTATGTAAACACAAACTTGTATTCTGGATGCGATTAATCGCGATTAACCGTTTGACAGCCCTAATTCAAATCTATCAGTAATACTTGTTTAAAAAAGTAAAAGTACAGAAATTAAATCAATGAAATACCACCCCAGCGCACCCTCAAACCTTCGGATCCTTCAAGCAATGAATGAACAAAACCTCAATTTAGCATATTTAAAACCGAAGACTAATAGCCCCTAATAACTCCATCATTAATCTGCGTCTCTTGGTGAGAGCATCGCATTTATTCGCCATTAGATTTCCATTCCGAAAAGAATAAAACATCTCACTGCTGCCTATTAAACAGCAAGAAAATGAGCAGATTCCTTAACTCACAAGAGGAACTATTTGTCCTCTAATTTAAACAGGGCGCTTAATTAAAACCACTCCTCTAAACGAATAAGAATATCATCAGGCGCGAATCAATTTTCCGGAGCGATTACCGCCTTTCCCCGTTTTTCCATTATCAGTTGATAAGAACGTTTGAATTCATCAAAGCATCATTTGTAGCTCTATCACAAGGGATTTTTTGAATCTATTTGTTCTTGATATTTTTATTTATTTTAGTCAAGCAAGTTATTTTGTTCGCCGTCTGTAGCTAATCCAAAGATATGGTCGGCACTTCACGCTGCACATATTTGTGTCACTGAAGAGTCACAGATGATTATTTGCCTTGGAAAGAGTCTATTGAGCTCCTGCTGGGACAGCTTTCCATACCGCGACTGTATTACGTGATGTGTGGATCATTGATTTCTTCACCTGTTATTTGAATCCTGCTGGTCGGGACTATATGAAAGAACTTAGAGAACTGGTGATGTCTTTCTCAACGGGAGAAATCCCATTCTGAGCCTGCGATGGCATTCAATGACGTTGTTTTTGATATGACGGTAGCTGTCAGAATCGTAGTCAGATTAACGTGATGGCCGGTGTTCGACATGATTCCCCTGAGATTTTGCCTCCCCTGCTTCTGATTGGTTGATTCACTTAAGATGCTGCTTTGTGATTGGTCCCTTTCTCTAAAGCCCGCCCGCATAACTAATCCTAACCCTAACCTTTGTAGGGAGTCATAATCTTACGGGGAGTCGGATTTTGATACAATCGCAGGTCAATTACAGCGTCATTTGAGAAATCTTATTGCTGAGAAAATATGAAGCATCATCGCATTTGTACTGCACTGAAAATCCCACAATGCACTGCCACAAACAGACCCCATGCAAGATGTAGTTGAAGAAAATGAAGCGTGTGGAAAATGATGACTTAAGTTTTGCACTTATCATTTACAGTCATGTGCTGTTTTTTTAATACGATGATTAATCTGATGTTCACCTGATAGAAGATAAAAGGGGTAGAAAGTTGCTCTGATTCAGGACGAACGCATTGAAGTTGAAAAAACACTTTAAAGTGTCAGTCAAATGCATAGAGTAAATGTCAAACTCAGTCGTAAGTAGGGCCACTACGTTCAAAAGTTATAGGGATCCCTTTTAGACTGTAATAAAATTGTTTGTAGATTGTAGAGTAATTTCATCAAAATAACAACGTGATGTCAACAAAAAATATTTAAAGCAAATTTTCCAGATCACAAAATACATTTCAGCCAAGTGATCCTAAACGTTTGAACGGCAGTGAATGTGTTGAACAACAACATGTTTTCAAACATCTCTTAGCTTTTTAGATGCCGTGGTTTGAATTGAAATTGATAAAGAGCAGCTTGGTGCACAACGACGTCTCCCTTCCCCAGAGTCTCATGCTCAACCGTATCTCAGTCACCAGTCCTCCTTTACTTCTGTTTACGGCCAGCGCTTCACACTGGACAGGTCATGGATTTCGAGAAGTATCTGATGAAGTTGGCCCTTTTCTCAGCTTCTGGGCATGAGATCACACGGCAGACTTGCGGATGAGTTGTTCCCATGATGCTTTCTGCCCACTGAAACTTGCCTTCTCTCATCTCTGTGGAGAGCCAGCACTGCCAGACTGAAGCAACTGTCCAGAGAGAGAGAGAGAGGGAGAGAGAGAGTTAGGGAGAGAGAGAGAGAGAGAGAGAGTGAGAGAGAGAAAGAGAGAGAAAGGGAAAGAAAGAGAGAGAGAGAAAGAGAGAGAGAGAGAAAGGGTAACCGAGAGAAAGAGAGAGAGCAAGACATGGAGAGAGCGAGAGAGCAAGAGAGAGAGAGACAGAGAGAGAGACAGAGAGAGAGAGAGAGAGAGAGATAGAGAGAGAGAGGAATGGGGCCCACTGTGAAGAGAAAGAGATCTAATGCCTCAGAAAATTAAACTCTGGTAAGCTCATAAGTAAGTATGTTCAAAAGAAGGGAGGGATCAAATATTTGGACACTTAAACCAATGCTTAGAAATGTCTGAAAATAAAAATTCTTACATCATTTCTCATGTGGTTCAAAACCTGTGTGTGAGTCTATCTTCAGTAGACCACAAAAGAAGATATTTTGAGAAATGTCTCCGTGGTTTTGTGTTCACACAGTGAAAGTCAATGAAGTTCTGTGTTGTTTGGTCATCGACATTCTTCAAAATATCTTCTTGTGTGTTCTGCACAAGAGAGAAACTCATACAGGTTTGGTGTAATTACATAGATGATGAAATAATTTTAAGGAAAACTATCCCTTTAAGCTTCTTCTTACTGTAATTTAAAGTTGCAAACTGTCATTGCATAAACAAACGATTTACTGCTCACAAGCCGTAGAGTAAAAAATGCCAAAGCTTTTTATCTCATTATGTGGCGTCGCTGAGGGTAAAGCACCTTGATTTGTCTCTCTAATCTTGGCCATTAGTTATGTCTCTTTTTATTATCTCTTCAACCTAACGATGATGACTTACATTAGACGAGAGCTTATAAATTAAATCAATTAACCACATACTGAGATGAAAACGGCTTCACGTACTGTACAGTCACACAAGCCAATTAGATAACAATATAGCATGAAACGCAAGGCCATCCTTTTGGAAAACTTTGAATCGTAAAAATGTCACGAACCCCATCAAATCCCCCAATCTGAAGATAATTGTTTCGCTGTCTCTGAAAGACTCTTTTGTGTGGACTAACAGCAGCTGAGACGTGGAGCTCACACACACTGTCATCCAGACGGCATCCCCAGCCTCCGAGCTCGGCCTGATTGCAATTACGCTCGCCTTCACATCTCACGAATTCACTTCTCCGTATCGTGCTCGAACCCTCCAAACCCCAGCGCAACACTTTCTGCGCACTCGGCTCATATTAAGCCCCTGTCTTTAGAATGAATAAAAGACCATGAAGGACGCCCTTTTCTGAAAACGCAAATAAATCAAGCAGGCCATAAATCGCCCGTTGGGAAATTCACCTCCAGCATTTTGGCAATTACCACACAGGATCATTCAACCACATGTTTACAGTGTCCAAACATCAACATTATTTCTCATTTTTATGTATAATGTCTCTATATTCATAAATTAATGTTCAGAGGATTTACCACAGTTATGATTTATCAACTTTGACTCAAATGTTTCTTTTAAATTCCCACAAGAGACAAATGAAAACGGAAAGACTACTGTAGATATGGTAAGATTGCAGTGATATTCAAATAAAATCTCTTTAATATCTCAATTATTACTCCTTGACATCAATGAGAACAAATTAAGAACATATAAGAACGTTTACCTACAGTAAGTCTCATGTGCATCTCAGTTGTTTCTCCTGAGAAAAGTTTTTGTCATTAGAGTTTGAGAAGAGATGTCATCAAGTCAATACTGTTGAAGATCCCAATGCGAACTCAAACATTTCTCATCACATTTACACAAATTCAAAAAATTCATTGAACACTCATTATTTTACATGTTATCTTCAACATTTCGTTTCATTTGTTTCTGTTTTTATATTTCCAGAGCAATGAAACACCTCCAACAAATTGAAGAAAGAGCAACATCCGAGCAAAAACATTTTCCTTTGCCCTCCCTCACTTCAATAAGAAGAAGAATGCCGTCCCTCACTTTAATAAATCCCTCATACAAGTCATGTAAGCGAGCGATTCCTCCTCATTTCCAGAGATGAATTCCAGGCTCTGTAAATTGGTGAGGCCAAATGAATGTGAATTTCTCAGGTAAGATGAGAAATGTTTCAATTCACTCAGAAATCTCCAACTTTGGATGTCTGACTTTGGTCTTTTGCTAAATCGGAACGCAGTCGGAGGTTTTGTTCAACTCTGCAGGGAGACGCTGATGTTTCAGTCTCAGAAGACAATTTGAGAAGAGCGAGATTTGCGCAAAAGCCTCTATTTGATATCCGTTTAATCTCACTGCGGTCTCAGAGAAACAAGTGAGGTATTAAAGACATCTCATTTGGGTATTTTCCTTCCCTCTGGAAACAAAACGCAAGTGTGACAAGAGAAGATCTTAACATTGAGGATGCTCCCCGTCAACAACCATAATCCATCCACGTGCATTTAAAATGTGTATTAAACAAATTACGAACGCATTTAAGCCCAAAATTTGGTCCTTGGCAGGTTCGGGAAGACGCACTTCAATAACCAGCGGAATATATTTTTGGCATCTTGAGAGGGGAACCACGTCTGGTCGTTGGCGAGTGGCTCGTTCATTGTTTTCCGTATTGATTTTCTCCCGAGGGCTTGTCAGATGTTGTTCCCTTGAGATTCGATTTGCATACAATCATATCTGTCCACGGACTTGTTTGTACTGGAAACAAAATGAAAAGAAAAGAGATATATAAATAAAAACGAGTAAATGCATTGAAGCAAGTTTCCTCACACAGTTTGTTTCTTTCTACAGATGTGCAGCGTTTAAGATGTCATAAGGTTTGACAGCATCTAAAGAGAACATTAAAAGGAGGTAAACTGCTGCCAAACTTATGAAAAAAAAAACACATGACAGTGTTTATAAAATCATTTCATATGTGTGGGGTGAGAAACAGGTGTGAGCTGTCTTTCAACTCGCTTTCGTGTCAGATGAGTTTACCAGCTCGGCTTTCAAAGCCATACAGAATAAAGATGAAAAGAGCTTTTGTTCTTTCACAAACATATTGTACATATGTAGTCATCTCAAGTGTAATACGCCAATGAATCTCAACACGTATTTTGCACTGCTTGAAAAACGCTGCGTTACATTCACAGTTTCAACTTTTATAAATATAATCAAAGGCTTGGTTACACTACTAATGATTGAAATCAATAGAATTAATAAAAAAACATTTCCAATTTTGTAAATGAGCGAAACAGAGAGAGAGGGAGAGAGAAAGAGAGAGAAAGAGCCAGAGACAGAGAGAGAGTGAGACAGAGCGAGAGAGAGCAAGAGCGAGAGAGAGAGCAAGAGAGAGAGAGAGAGAGAGAGAGAGAGAGAGCGGGTATGAGATTAACCCTCCTCTTTCTCACCCGCTTCATTTGGGGGTGTGGCTGCAGGGCGGAGACGGACGGGCTGAGGGTGTGGCTGATATCAGGGGGGTTCGTTCCTTCGCTCTACAATTAATCATCATGTTAGCTCATGTTAATCAGGTCAATGGGAAATTCTATTGAGGTGTTTTTTTTTATGTTCAAAAGTCATGCTTTTATTTTGTTAGTTGGCAGTTTTTTAGTTATTATTACTTAATCGAATAAGTTTGAGTCATAGTGCTTTGATTGCAAAACAAAACGCATTATTTGTGAAAAAAAATCATCAAATTAACCCCAATTTGTTTCAAATATGTCATTGAAAACATTATTTTTTCATTGCCATAACCCTCCATTGCTTACTTTTGATATTTAACATGTACTTTCATGGTCCAATCAATCTGAAAGATTCCAGCCTTGCGATTTTTCCTCATTGGCTTTCTTGTTTGACTTAAAAATACACGAGACAACAAAGAAGAGATCGGTTGAGTTGAGGTTAACGTTGAGTTGAACAATTGTGTCATGTTTTTTTAGCCCTTGTAATGATAAAAATTATGCATTTTTACATATTCATTTATATTTCAAGTAAGGAATAATTTACAGGTTGTTAAGGCACAAATAATCCCCAACAGTGTGATTGAATGAAACTGTTATTATTTCTACTGAACTGAAATCATTCATCAGTAAAGCAAGTGTCTCTATGTTGGATTAGGAGCTGAATTGCTCTCAGTGTTTTTTTCTTTTCTAAGTGTGTTGGGTTTGATCAGGGACCTCTGTTGGACGCCGTGGTCTTGAGTGATTACTGAGGCGTGGTATGAGACTTTAATGAATGAGATGCTCGGAGGTTCATATAATCAAACCAAACAAAACTCTCTTCAACTTCTCTCTTCCATGTTGTTTTATTACGAAACAGACTGGACTGTATTCGATTGCCTAACCAAATCCTTCAAAACTCTCTCTCTTTAAAAATGATATACATCTCAAACATGCTGTGTAAAATTGAATGATCAAGCATGATATTTGTGTTACAGTGTCTTACACAAACAACACTGCTGTACATCGATAAACAAGTTACCTGTGAGTAGGTGGTGTCGTGCAGAATATGAGAAACAGAAATAAGAGAGAGAAGATAGAGAGCTGGGCTGAACTCGATTTATTATATACACCGTGTCTGTGTTTGGCCACTGACTGCATCTGTCAGCACAAAAACCGGTGACAAGTTATTAACTCTAAAGGTCAAAACCTTCCAGTACCTCTGCTTAAAATTCATTCCTCTTCAGTGAAACTCAGTTTAGCCAGCTCTCAGACATACGAGCGCATCAGAACAAAGGCTTTTTCAGCTTATGGTTGCACCTTTTACTCATTTTTATTGTTCCAAACCCCACTCTTTTCTAAGGACGGGTATCATTAAGATTTTATCGATATTGACACTGCATATCGATACCGGTACTTATCAATACTAGTATGGATACTAAGCTCTATAAGTTGATTTAAAAACACATGGCGTGAAAAGATGTTAAACAAAAACTTGTGTTTGTTCCTTAGCATACCACTTACGGCACTTAGCATGTGCATAGAATCACATCATGATGTAATTCAACAAATTTACTTTTTTTATAACTATGGTTATTTGGCTGGTAGACCGTATTTATTTGTATCTTTCTGGTTTTAGGTCTACATAAATGTTGGTACTATTTTCTAAACAAGTAATATTTTGTTAGTTATATGTACTATTTTATATAATTTTACTAGCACATTTACTTTAATTTACTAAAGTACTCCGTAGCCGAATTTTTTTAAAGTAATGGTATAACTTGCTCTCAAATAAAGGACTTTTAATTTGACGTGTTGCCGCAAAGGGGTGTTTGACGGAAGCTTCCTTGTTGTGAAACACGAACGCTGAAAGCTCCACAAGCACAACCATGCAACTCTTTCACTCATAAACACACAAAACAAGCAGATTACAAATACATCGCGGAAATCATATGGCCCTAGATATAACACATACGTCGAGCAAACTTCAGCCATTTAGACATCATTCAAGGATGGAAAATGACAGGCAGCAGCCTCTAATTCGCCATTTAACACCTGAACACACAGAGATAAAACAACTCAAGTATCGATAATAGTATCGTTTGTTATCAAGCTTATCCATACTCTGGTATCGACCCAATTATGTACCTGTCCAAAATAGTAACGGTTCTCGTACCCATCCCTAATCTTTTCTCTGGAACACAAAAGATGGCTGAGATTACTGTAGGTGTGGGCTCTAATGATGAGCAGCAAATTCACAATTTTAAGACTTTATATGACTCGTGCACATCCAAGAAAGTCTTGGACAAGAATCTTCATTTACATTCTGACCATAAGTCTGATTCACTTTTACTCACTGAACTGAAACTCCACCATGAATTCTTTACCCTCCGAGGTTCCTCTCTACAAAGTCCAGATAATGAAACATCTTTGACCGCTTTGACAGCCAAAGTCCAACATGTTCTCGGAGATACCTTTGTAAATTGCCTACTTACAATATCTCCTCTTTCTCTATCACTTCATCACACAAACACAAAAACACACACACACACACACACACCCACACACACGCGCACACACCCACACACACACACACCCACCCACACACGTGCGCACACATGGGCACTCGCATTCGCACACATTTTAATGGCCAGATTTGGATCAATAAGCCCAGTCTTTAACATCCTTGCTGATTTATTCAAAACGTTTCAACATTTTCACCGACACGTCACTAAAAAGTGAGGGAGCGGACAAAGGCAGTGAAAGAAGACAAGAGATCTCTTTCACAAAAAGCAATAACAAACGTCTGAACTTCCCAGACTCATGCAAGGACTTTGCCTTTTAACTTAAAACAAAGGGACAGCATTTATCAATTCTTCATGGTCAAATGTTAAGCATTTCTTTTTTTTTAAGGAGGATTTGTCACTGACATTTCAGGTGCCTCATTGTTTCTCAAGGATGGGCTGATGTGTGACTCTGTGTCTTGTGCAAATCTGAAATGAGTCCATTTTTGTTGCGGGTCTCATTGAATCGACATAACAAAGACTAACATTTGTTTCATGGTGAAGCATGCTTTTGTGTGTGGAAATCCTTGCAAGGCACATTTTTCAAGGAGGTACTTAAAAATATCCCGTTTAAATATCCCTGAAAGGCACTTGTGCTGGGACAATAGGACAAAATGTGACCATGCAAAACTTTGTTTTCGCTTTTTAGTGCATCATTAAGCAGTTTCTAGGGTTCAGGGGTGCTGTTTTCTTCTTAAATGTAGGTCTACGGGAGTTCTGTGCATAGTTGATCATCCATTGGGCAGAAACTCCAGTGTCCAAGCTAAGAAAAATACGTCCTAGAAACGTTTTGCTAACATTGTCATTACGTTATAAAGTGCTATTTCTGTGTGCTTTTTTAATTCCACTAACAATGTTAAGGCGTATTCACACTGATCCAACAGACTTTATGGATGGATTTTAAACTGCTTGAGAAGCCTGGGTTCATCTATATTGTAATTTCATTTATTTAAATAAATCTTTATGCATTCATATGACTTTCCGTCTTAATGTTCTTAGGGAAAAAACACAACGCATATTCCAAATGCCGTTTCTTAAAATTGAGCAAATGTTGAAGATTGTAAAAACAAACATAATATTCATATATTGGCTCAGTGTTTACAGTATCTTGCTGTTCTGGGATTAACGCTGCAGACACAGATATATAAACTATTACAATTTAATGCGCTTCCCCAAATTTGAGAAAACACAGAGTCACCGCTGGCACAGATACTGTAACACCTACAATATTACAGAAACCCCGAGGTTTCAGGAGCCGTTGGGATTTTTCTAACCTATGTGAAATTCTCCCCTATGATGCCAATTTTCTCTCGGCTATGACATGAATGATTACCGTTGACTGCAGGCTGTATCTCCAACTGCATTTTTTAGTCGTCGTGCATCAGAAACACAGTCAAAAACAGCAACTTCAGGCTGATATTCCAGTGGTATCTGCTGCAAAGACTCAACAGCTCTCCGATGTTGATGACCTCAGAGACCGTGGAGTTTCTCAAAAGCGCTTTATCATTTCCAAACTATTTCGCTAGAGCTTCTGCTCTTTATATAGTGGGGTGGTTTAGGTTTCCTTCGATTAGCTTATCTTTTCTACATTTCTCTCTGTTTGGAAGATTGGATATCTGTCAAGTATCATATGGTTTGTTCTAGGACTAAATTACTTGCAGTGTGAATTTTCTTAGAGACAGCCGAGGAGACAGAGAACAATTTGCCTCTTTAAACAGTTGTATACTGAAATATATACAGTATATAGACCAGTTTAAAATGTTTGAATTTTAATGGAAATTGTTGATTCAGAACTATAAGAGAGATACGATATAGTCTGCAGAACTCACATAAAGAAAAGCAGGTGAATGAGACACATGAGTGTACTTTTACACTTGGGCTTTACCATAACTTGGTCAAAACCAAAGACATTTGAAATGGATGCAAAAGGTATATATTTTGACACCTTTTTGAAACTCTAGCAATATTTTAGACATTTGTTCAAATCTGTATCAATTTGGTGGATTTATATAACATAAAAAATCAACGTATGCACCCATCCTTCAAATAAAAGCCCAGTTGTTAAATCCATTGTTGGGTGAAAATGGACAAACCCAACAATTGGGTTGAATTAACATAGAAAATTAACTTATAAATCCACTTTGTGACCCAACCAGCCTACATTCTCTGGAGTTATTTTACCAATCAGTTGGGTTTGTCCATTCTTGACCCAACAACAAGTTAAAAAAACCTAGCGTTTTTTTTAATTGTTGTCTTAAAATGATCAAAGTATACAAATATATTTGGAAAAGCTTCCCTTAACGGCTGTTGTGAAATTTACTAAACGGTTATGTTGGCCAAGATAATTCATGTCAATGATATCATGACGATACCAAACAAATTCTATTACCCTAACCCTAATTTGGTTTATTTTGTGTTTTCTGTCGTTGGGGTAAAATAACCAAGAAAATCTATAAACATGACCCAACAATGGGCTAAAACCATCCAAAATGTTAAATTTAATGCCCTTTTACCCAACGTTAGGTTGAACATACCCCAGCATTTTTTAACCACACTCAAAATATGAGGAGGATAGGCGGAGGAAGATGAGTTTGTAAACATTGTGACACCATCTTGTAGTGTTATCATGATATGCAATGTTTTTATTATCACAGTTACTGTCAATACCGTATTTTGTCACAACCTTTTGTAGGCCAACAACTGAAAAGCTAAGCAGTATATAACTGGAAACAGTGGTGCCGTGACCCGAGTTGGAGTGAGGTTTAGGGGGGCGAGTGTAACGGAGGGCAGCTAGTAATGAGCTCTGCAGTGTGTAAACCTTACTCCCCGACAAACGTAGATGCCGTGGTCTTTGGGCTCCTTGTTAGAGCACCCGACTCCCATGCCGGACTGACCCGGTTCGAGGCCCGATTGGAGCAGGACGAGTAGATCCAGTTGCACTTACTTTCCCTTTATTCAAAAGCCATTTCAACAAACACAGACATCTAAGCTACCTCTGAATTTCCTCAACCCCATGACAGAATTCCCACGCACAATAATCCCACAATAGTGTGTTTGTGTATTTGTAAAGCCCTCTGCCCTCCCACACTGTTGTGGTGTCAATGTCCACAGTCCAGCTCTTGTCAAAGGGTTTGCTTTAATTGCTTTCCATCATGTGGACTGTTAGCCGTAAATGATGGAGGTGCAGGGAGGCCATTCATTCATGTAATCCTATTACCCAGCCGTGGCTCACTACCCCTGAGCAGCGGCGGCCGAGCTCCCATCCGCCCGCTAATGCACCCAAACAAACTACCTCAGCCGTCCTCTCTCCTGTCAGAGCCGAGATTAAAGCTCTCACCTAAAACCTAGCAGCCATCCATGTCTTGATTGAATGCGCTTTCAGTGAGTTGTGGAGGAAAACTGTGTGCTGACGCTTTCCACGCTGAAATGATCCGGGTTGTAAATTTATGGGATGGTTCGGGGTGGTCTTGGCGGAACCCCATTCGGGAAGTCTACAACAAAACCATTACAAAAACAAAAATAATGCTTGTTAAGTTTTTCTGTGCGGATAAAAACAGAAACACATTAGACTCTGCACTCTGCCTCTTCAACACGACACACTGACAGTCTAGATTAAACATTAATGTCATCTCTTGTATTGTGCAACGAAAGGCACATTTTTCAGCAATACACAATTACGACAATTGTGACTTTTTCAAACCATCAGCGACATGATCCGCTTCCAAACGGGTCCCGTAGCGCCCCACGCTCGCCGCTCCCTTCATGCTTGTGGAACACCGTGACGAACAACAGTTAAGCGAGGAATAAAAAGCGGTAAAGAAAACATATTTTTAACCGCATCGAATTCCTGCTGCATTCAGAGGCAAAGCTGTCTGCGTAGCCCGATTCTGTCAACCAGATTTTGATAAGTTGTTGCCTGTGTAATATCACAGTTGTCTGTCTTCCTAGTTTTCTCTCTTTCTCATTTTTGCCCCTCACCTAGTCCTTGCCTGTCGAGGACTTCCAAATTAGCCCCCCCCCCGCCCCCCCAAAATAAGATATAATTAATCACAGTGGGAACGCGAGACATGTAATTAAGTAGGTTACCTCTGAACGCTGTGAGCTCCTCCCACTATATTTCACTATCAAATGTGGATTTGTTCAATTGGACGTAGGAGTTTAAATACAGAGCTGTATATCTATTCCATGATCACTGGATTGGCGCGCAAAAGGTCAGATAACAAATATCAAGAGGGTCCTTTTATGATGCCATTTAAAAGGCTTAATAAACCGCATAAACTGAAACATTTAAGCAGATAAAAATGTGTTTAAATGTTAATATACTGTACGAGAGGTATATAATTATGTCGTAAGAAAGGTAACGGGGTTGACAGTTTTACACTTTCATCTTACATTACAGGGTTTGTGCTCAAGGTTCCACTTGCTTATCAGAAAGAGAGTTTAATGCTGACATTTCCACAGCCATACACTTCTCACGTATCAATTATTTAATATCGTGGTAACAGGATGGACATTTAAGAGATATACTGACAAATGTAACATAATACCAACTGATAAAAATGGGGGAAGTACTTGTTCTTGCAGAGATGGTGTAATATAATTATGCACATTTGTCTTTTTTAGAAAAAGGAAATACAAGGTAACAGGGTTGATGCAAAACCTGTAACTCTACATACTGTATGCAAAACATTTTCATGAGGAAAGAAAAAAGTTAGCATCAGCTATCCATTGCTGAAGTGTAGCTTGTCTAATAGGAAAATAAATCGCATCTATTTCAAACAATGTCTTTAGTTAAAGCATGTAGTTACAGGCTTAGGTGCATTTAGGTAAAGCGTTCTGAACAGAAAACGATCAATCTTAGAATCAATCATCTGTCCATTCACTCATACATAAAGGAAACAGTTCTTCCCCTACATTCCATAAGTCTACCTCAGCAGTTTCACTGGGAAAACTGAGATAAAGAGAATTATAATGAGCTCACTAGCCCCAGAATACAGCCAGCAAGATATTTCTGAGTCAGAAATGAACCCGTTAGGGAAATGATCTCCTTACACATTTATTTTAATAAAACGTTCTGTGATACAACGCGAGATTATAAATTGCAGGTTATATTAAACTTGTGGTGTGCAGAATTCAGAATTTAGGGTAAAATGACAATTTCTTCATTGTGATGAATTGTTCTTTGTGTGTCATTTAATGGCTAGTAAAATGGAAAGTATGAAGCGGTCAGCATCCCTACAACAGGGGCAACAAGATGAAAATGATTGTTTCAAATTATTACATATTTATTTAAAATTATTATTTGAAACAAGACTAAACAAAAATTAAAATGCTAACACTAAAAAAACTGGACAGTCCTTTCAATAGCCGCTAATATCTTCTCCATGCGTTCCTCTCTAACGGGCGGGAAAAGATCCTTTCTCCAGGTCTCTTGTCTCTTCCAGCTCTTACAGGCTTTCACAAATGTCAATGCAAATGCACACAGCTCTCGGGTTGCCATGACAACATGCCGAATGATCTAAAAACAGCAAAATATATACGGCGTTATTGTTGTTCGTAGCAGTTAAACACTTCAAGTCGGGTCGCTGTCCTATACCTCGCATTCATTGAGTTCAGAACAACTCTTTATTACTGAAAGCAAACGTCACCTTTCTTGGAAATAATGTGAAGGTTTTGCATCGAGAGGCACTTAAATGAAACAGGACTGCGAGAGGATAATTGCTCAAAGAGGAATGTTTGGTTTAGGGTCGATTGTTCAACGCAGTTTTGCTGTAATGAATCAACTCGTGTTTAACAGATCTTCTCCAGGTGCACTTAAAAGTCCCGATGTGACATTTACCGCATGGCCGCACGCTACTTATTATATTAAATAAGCAAAACATACACTAATCTAGGAACGCACGTGGCATGAGGATCTCATCTACAAGTCTGCTGAATATGAACAGTAACGTAACGATACAATGTCGATGTCAAATTGTGTAATATGGCAACAACCTTGGAATGGTTAACAAAAAACTAACATCAGCCAATTGTTCTGGTTTACTTCACAGCTATACACTTGTAACTTATCAATTATTTACTATTGTGGCAACGGGTTGAGTAAACAAAACCTTCAGATTTTGATACTGATTAGTTTTTACCAAATCTTAGTTAGTGGGACTTAAATATTTAATTGATCCTTTTTATGAAATTAAGTAGACAGAACTAAACAAATAAAGTAACTAAAATTGCATTTTTAAGTTAACTACACTATCGGTTTCTTTATTTTGCATCAAACACCTTGATTTATGCAATCCAAAATGGGCAAGAAGAGACTGATCTCAGAACTGACATTAGCACAGTTAGGCAAGGCAAGGCAAGTTTATTTATATAGCACATTTCATACACAAGTGCAATTCAAAGTGCTTTACATAAAATGATTGACAGAAAGAATAAAACGTATCTTTAAAATGCAAATTATTTAAAACAATAAAACAGCAATAAAATTGATTAAAAATGTGAGTGTATATATAAAAAGAATAAGAGCAAAATAAAAATAAATGATAAATAGAAGTGCAGTTGATGTAAAGCAGCACAGTGCTCAGGTTGTGAATGCACAGCTAAACAAGTGTGTTTTTAATCTGGACTTAAAAGTATCTACTGTTGGTGAATGTCTGATGTCATCTGGAAGCAGATTCCAGCTACGGGTGGCGTAATGGCTAAACGCTGACTCGCCCTGTTTTGAGTGAACCCTTGTTACTCTAACTGACTTGATCCTGATGATCTGAGAAGTCTGATTGGTTTATATCCAATGAGCATATCTGAGATGTAATTGGGTCCTAGACCATTGAGTGATTTATAGACAATTAATAATACTTTGAAGTTGATTCTTAAGGTAACTGGTAACCAGTGTAAGGACCTGAGGATTGGAGTGATATGCTCAGATTTTTTGGTTCTGGTCAGAATCCTGGCAGCAGCGTTCTGTATGAGCTGCAGCTGTCTGATGGTCTTTTTGGGAAGACCTGTAAGGAGTCCATTACAGTAATCCACCCTGCTGGTGATGAAAGCATGAACTAGTTTCTCTAAATCTTGGCTTGAGACAAAACATCTGATTCTGGCTATGTTTCTGAGATGGTAGTAGGCTGATTTGCTTATTGCTTTGACATGACTGCTGAAACTAAGGTCAGACTCCAAAATGACCCCAAGATTTTTTACCTTGTTTTGTGTCTTTAGACCTCTTAAGTCAAGGTATGTGTTTACCTTGTTAGTTTCATCCTTGTTACCAAAAACAATGACTTCAGTTTTGTTTTTATTTAACTGAAGGAAGTTTTGACACATCCATCTGTTAATTTCATCAATGCATTTGCAAAGAGAGTCAATAGGCCTGTAGTCATTGGGTGCGAGGGCTAGGTAGATCTGAGTGTCGTCTGCATAGCTGTGGTAGGCAATTTGGTACCTTTTCATTATTTGGCCAAGTGGGAGCATATACAAGTTGAAGAGGAGCGGAGCTAGTATTGAGCCCTGTGGAACACCACAAGTCATCGATGTCCAGTCAGATTTATGGTTGCCTATGTTCACATAGTAACCTCTCCCTTTAAGGTATGACCCAAACCATTTAAGTACCAATCCAGAAAGCCCTGACCAGTTTTCCAGCCTATTTAGGAGTATGGTGTGATCTACTGTGTCAAAAGCAGCACTGAGATCTAGTAGAACCAGATCTGGGAAAGTTCCTGAGAGCAGTGAGGCATTAACTATTTTTAGGAGATCTGCTTCCAAACAGTTAAACACTCTTTTGAAAAAGGATGTGGGAAGTGTGTCAAGGCTGCAAGTTGACGTCGTAAGATGCTGTACCGTTTCCTCCAGGGTTTTGAGATCAATTGTCTGAAATTCAGACAAAGTAACTAATTTCTGATGTACTGAAGTCAGACTGACCTGACTGCCGCATGGAGCTTTGCTGATTTCCATTCTGATATTACTGATCTTTTGAAGGAAAAAAGTTGCAAACTCATTGCATTTGTCATCAGACAGCATTTCCCTCGGAACTTGACTAGGGGGATTTGTTAGTCTCTCCTCAGTTGCAAAAAGAGTGAGAGTGTTATTTATTTTGCTGTTTATAATGTTAGAGAAAAAATTCTGTCTAGCTTTGCCTAAGTCAACATTGAAGGGATGCAGGCTGTCTTTATAGATGTTATAGTGAACTTCAAGTTTGGTTTTTCGCCACATACGCTCAGCTTTTCTGCATGTTCTTTTCATGCTTTGTACTGCTCAGTTACTGCTCACTGGTAACATAACACATGTTACGGGTCAAATGTAGCTTCACAGAGACTAGTCACATGCACCACTCATCTAAAGAATGGTAACCATAAAACTGAAAAATATGTCAAACTCTTCTTAATATCTAAGAGAAGTGAACATTAAACAATAACATTAAACAATAACGACAAATAAGTCTTTAATTTAATGAAAACGTATAAAATAATTATATTTGTTTGTGTGATGCAAAGCATGCTGGGAATTGAATATCCTTCTTGACCAATTGTTTTGAATTAACATGTTTGAATTCAGTAAATTGAACAAGGAGCAAATCTATTTTTTTGAGTTTCAGTCAAAACTTCAAGTTAATCAGAAATAATCATCACATTTAATAAAGTTTTTTAGGACCTTAAAATATTTAAGTAAGTAGAACTTTTTTTTTAAATTAGTTTTACATTAAGTTTACATTAATTAATCTGATTGATTATTCTGAACGTTTGGGTTTACAGTGCAATCTCTCTCTCTCTCTCTCTCTCTCTCTCTCTGTATGAAATGCAAGCGCTGGGCAGTCGACAGTCAATTTTAAGACACATCACTGCACAAGTGTTCAAGGGTGATACGGGGACAAAAACTCATGGTGCAATGGATCATAAAGTGCTCATCTCTACACACACACAGACTGTCATACACACACATCCTCAACTCTCTGAAGTCAGCTCTGACGTGTCAACATCTCCAGAAAATATCTCGCCGTACATCAATTATATCCCCCTTATGCTTATAAAGAGTTCAGAATGGGTTCACACAGAGATTAATGCATTATGATGAAGATCATCTGGTGGAATATTCCAAACACACTCACGACTACAACTGTTCCACACATCACATGAAATCCCTCTTGACCGGGAAAGAATTTTGTGTTTGGTTTAGTCAGCAACTACGAGACCGATAGCACGGTTCGCACGTCCCCGAAGTGATACGCCACGGGTCGGATGAACTCCAGATTGGCAGTTTGCTTCAGGTTGGTGTTTATGGGTGATATTCAATTTGAATCCAATCGAATTGACTCCCTTGGCTCAGGTTGAAGGACGGTTGAAGGACAGAAAAGTTTGCGCTGTACATTTCCGACCCTCTTAAACTAGGGATTGTTGAGCTATATATTTCTTTAAGGTTTCTTGTGAAGAGATATAAACTGACCGTAGCTCAACAAAATACAAAATGTTGTGCATTGAATGTGTACATGATGTGAAATATCGCCAACGCTCATTCACCAACAAATGAGATGCTGGTTATTGTGGTGAAAAATGTGCAGCAGTTTCTTGAATCCGTCCCTGAATGTGTTGAGAATGATTTATGATAGAGGATGATTCTCAGCTCTGTAATAAACTGTGTTTAAGAAGACGACATGATGAAAACATCAACAGGTCTGCTAAACATATGGCATCCTTAGAGGATCTCCACATGCCTGAACGTCCCACATTACCCCTCACAGCGCTGCGCTGACACCATCATATGCCTGCTTGACTTCTCAAATGTTTGCTACGTGATGTCTCGAAGTATAAAGGATAATGAGACTACAAGAATCTGTTCTTCTTCCATGTGTGTGACGTGAACATTATCAAAGCACAACTTTCTCTTCTGTTGACTGTCATCTAAGGAAAATCTTAGCAGTCGGTGCTTTGGACTTGTTCTTCATTTTTATTGTTTTCTGCCTTTTAAATAAAAGTAAATATTGTTTGACAAAACTGTAAACCTTAGCATGACACTGGAATAGGTTAGAGGCACTAAATTGTAAACTTGAAAATAGATTAAAGATCAATTAAAAAGTGAAGATAAAATAAACAATAGAAAGCGAAATAGAAAGCAATGCTTATAAAAAGCTAAATATTAATTAACTGTGAAGTAAAATAACTAAAGAGCATTAACTAAGAAACATTTTTGTGATCAAAATAAAAGCCTAAAAATAATTTGATATATAAATAAAAATGTTGCCTTAGCAATAAACTAAAACATTAATATTTTATTTTAAACAAAAAAAATAATAGTTATAAAAATAAAAATGCACAATAAGTTTTAAGAAAAGAATGAACTGATATCAACATAAGGATTCAACAATCAAGTGCTAAATGCTAAATATTACTAAAACTAACTAGGGATGTCAAATGATTAATCATGATTAATCGCAGCCAGAATAAAAGTTTGTGTTTTCATTATATATGTCGATGTGCATATAAATTTTGTATTGAACACATACACATGAATGAATATGATTTAGAATTAATTAATTAATTTAGATTTTCACTTATTGGTTAATATAAATAAATTCATTTAAACATTTCCTAAATATATAGACAAGTATGTGTATGTTTTGTGTTTATATATACAAAATTAATATGCAGAGTACACAGATATATATATTGTAAACACAAACTTTTCTTCTGGATGCGATTAATCGTGATTAATCGTTTGACAGCCCTAGTACATATATTTTTAGTTATTTGAATAGATGAATTATATTTAAACAATATAATCAGTAAATACATGTTTCTTTGGTACAAAATGTTTTCGGGTGCAGTACTTTAGATGAAAAGGTTTTTAAGATAATGACAAACATCATTATATTGAATGCATAAATATCTATCTTACATTGCCTGAAGTGTATTTTGAATGCATAATCTGATTTCTGCTCATATGGCACTGTGGGCGACGTGAATATTACCTGCCTTCACAGAGAAGGTGTCCCCCGCTTGGTTCCCATGGAGATGAGGTACATTTGGGTTCCAGGTGAATCTGGAGGTAATGGCACGGGCCTCCATGTGTCTTACCGTCCCTCGGTGAGAAGATAACAGCTTCGCTCAGGCAGAACGCTCACAGACGCCCACAGTCCTGTGACAAACATTGTCAAACACACAGGGTTTCTCTTTTCATGAGAAAATTGTTTCTGACAGAATATCTACAAACTCAACCGTTCCATTCTGCTCTCTGTCTGTAGCGTAACAAGCACAAGCACAAGCATTTCTGCTGTCTACACATTACATATTATTTTAACATCACATGAACACAAACTAAACAGCCTTGACCGTCACGGTGTCGGACACCTCTTGACCAAAAATAAGACGTGACATTGACTTCACGCTATTGGTTCAAAGTCTGGCCATGCGAGAGCAGCTTACAGCGGGCTTAACATTCTCGATCACATCTCATGGTGTGTCAATATGAAATGCGATGGAGAATGATGAGAGTTCGGGAAAAGGTGAACCGGGGACAAGTCCGAGACTCCATGAGCTTTTAATCTGTTTACAGAGGGTTTCGCTTAAAGTCGCGTATTGAATTTGGTCTTACAAAATAGTCATCAGTGTGTATTAGCTGTTGAATTCACTCCATCTTGCAAAACGACGATCCCGTCAGTATTTCTACTGCCTCTTTTGACTTGGCACTTGACGGATCCAAAAGAAAAGGAGAGAGGCAACGAAAGACCACGAAATAATGAGATCCGGCGAAATGGCAGTACTCGCCTTTATTTGATTAGATTTGCTTCTTATCTGCCGGGGAGCGATAACAGTTTTACCCAGCGCTTGCCAAACGCTTCCCAATCCCGCTCCTCGACCGGATGAGCAGCCGTGCCAAAGCGTGTTTGGTGGGCTTTCTCCGAAGACGCCGGCTCAGCCAAAAAGAGTCGTTCGGTTTCCCGGCAGCCTCTGACGGACAGAATGTCACTACACAGCACTTGGGAAATATGGGTTTGAAGGACACGGCTGTTGGCGCTGGGATGAGGGATACAAGCTTTATTCTGCCGGTTCGGACCGCACGCAATAAGAGCTTCTAAATCACTCGAGAGAGAGAAAGAGAGAGAGATGCTTAAGGTCAAGAGCTGACCGGACAGGCTTAGAGGAATCAAGCTCTCCGTCACATTAAGATTCGGGGATTGTGTGGAAATTGCATCTTAATGATTTATGAGATCTCACAGGTCTCTCCAAGATTCTAAACAGAAAGCACATGGAGACGATTGCTCATGTCGCCTGCTTCTCAGACCTCTTGAGTTTCTTTAGAAGATTCAACTTTTATAACCTCCTTCTAAACACCAGATTATCAGACTGTTCTTATAGATCTCAGAGCTTTGTAGTCTTACGTCTCCATGGATGTCTTAATTGTGTCTGGTTTTATGTCTTCAAGATACGTCAGAAGAAACACCTGCATCAAAGATGATGGTTAAACGAAACACAAAGGAGCATGCCGGAGCTATAAAGGAGCAATAAAATCTTCCTCCGGGGTCTCATCTTAACAAAATTCGAAACGGTTCTTTCTTTTCATGTCTGACAGTCTTTAGCATCACGCAGAAGACAATAACATTCAGCGCAACATGTATATGGATTCTTTTGTGGAGATGAAAGGAAAAGTTTATCGTGAGTTACGTCTTAAAATGACACTTTAATGAGATCCTCGTCTGAACGAATGCAGTTTTGTCCTCTTTTCTCTTTGAACATTAGGGATGATGGGGAATCTGTTTGTTGCATCACACTCGTTAACATTTCATCACCGATCAAACACATAGCACTTATTCAAATTAACATAAAGCAAAAAAATCTGACTTTACGTATCAGGAGTTAACGACAGAAGCTCTGACACAAATCACACGAGATCTAACGAACAATTCAATTATTTCTAAACAGTGTGGTGATTTAATGGATCGTGAATGGAAACCGTTGTTTAACTCAGATTCAACTTTATTGTCATTACACATATACAAGTACAGTGTAACGAAATGTAGTTTAGGTCTAACCAGAAGTGCAATTAGCAAGTGCAGATATACAGTGTGAATAAATACAGAATACAATTCTAGGGAAATACTATACAAATGTTGTATGAGAATATGACAGTCGGTATGTGCTATGAACAATATATACAGAAGGCTATATACTGTGATCATTAATGTACAGGTGGTTATGAACAGATAACAATATAGACAATACAATAGTGCAAGTGACTTGAGTGTGCATTAGTTACAGACATTAGCTATTAAAGTTACAGTGCAGTAGATGAGTTAATGCGGTTATTAATGGTACGGTGCAGTACATGAGTTAATGCAGTTGTTGAAGTTATAGTGCAAATGAAGACCTTTTTCACACCTTCACACAAACTCTCCGGACACTCCTCGAGACTTCTAAAGGGAAGCTTTTGGCCTTTTTCTGTTAACGTGAAATTCTCTGTCATGTTTGCTCTCGTCTAATCTTTTTTTAAATGGAAGAAGATGCACCTGTTCTGTTTCACCTTTTGTGTTATTAATATAAATAAATAAATCAAAAATATGAAATGGTTAAATGATCTTATCTGGATAAGTTATACTTCAAGTCAAATTCAAAGAAGTCTCAGATGTCGTGTCCATAGACCGTCGGCTGCAGGTCTGATGCTAAAGAAACACTTCAGCATGTTCCAAGCCGCGTCTGATTGGTTGAATTTCACAGGATTTCCGGTAGAATTGCGTGTCGTGTTCTTTAACGGTCCCCGTGGAAACAACACGAAGCCGTTGGATAAAAGTAGAGAGCTGTTGTGTTTAAACTCATAATCATTGTTGTTGCTGTTAACTTTTGACACGTTGGTACACCGGTCTGTTACTGTGGGGACTTTCCACGCCTCTAAACATGAAGCTACACAAAACAAAACGTGATTGGTTGCTTCACCTGACAGTCATAAGAACTCTTGGGCGGGCCTTGGCCAGAGAAAGCCAATAAAGTTCTGACAGAGACTTCATTCAAAGAGACAAACATACTGTCCCGGGTTAACAACTTGCACTTTCATCTCCATCACCTTTATCGTTCCGTTTTATTCATTCTTATTCACACTTAAAAAACATTTGATTTCCTTTTTATTGTCATTTAAATTCCGAAGTCAAATTTCACATTTGAATTTTCTCTGTTTAATTATTTTAAAAATCTATTTTATTGAAATGTTTACTTCCAACGTTTAAAGATGTCTTGCATTATGTCCTATATATTTTTATTGTCAATCTTTTTTTATGTAAAGCACGTTTAATTCCTTCTGTGTGTGAAAAGTGCTAGTGCCTTGCCCACACTTTTATAATGGACTTAAAGTGTCTTAATGTCACACGTGAACTTTATCTGTAAAAAAGATAGTCTTTTGTACTGCTGTGCACAATGTCTTGAATAGCACATATTTGACTTTCGTCAGAAAACTATTTTGTAGTACAAAAATGAGCGCATGAAAACAGAGCACTTTAAGTACATTTAAGTTTTTTTACCTGGGGTGTGTACACATCTTTTTTGTGTTGGTGTGGATGTACGAGAAACAAAATATCAAATGTTATTTCAAGGGCACTGAATACATGATGTGTGTTGACAGTATAACAAACACGACAGGAGGTGAAAGTTCCTGCTTCTCTGTGACGTAAAAGAAAAGATTGTCGAAATCTAAATCGCAGCTGCTTGGTTTGTGTGAACGCGAGACTCATCATCGCAGCAATCTTAAAAGCAAAACGTTTTTTTGTTCAGTAAAGGAAAGTGTAAGAAAGAATAACATTTATTTTTCAAGGTTTAAATATGTAAAGTCATCGTACAGCGCTCACACAGTCATGGGATTACGAAAACTCACACAAATGGTACATGCTTCCGGGATTCGAACCCGATGACGAACGCATTCCTCATGGGAGACACACAGACGGCCCGCAGAGTCAACATCTGATTCACTGAACGCTGTAGATAGTGATTTCACATGAATGCTGCTTTGGTCTCATTTCTGTTTTCTACTGGCAGCACATCACAGAGCATCACAGAGAAAGAGTAACAGTCCAGACCTGTTTCTCATATTGAAACCTCAGGATAGATTCAGATTCAGGTACATGATTTATTCACACGAATGTCGTTCCAAACCGAGTTTCTATGCAGCATTTAGATTCGGTTCTTAAAGGGACGGTTCACCCAAAAACGATCTAATTATTCATCCACCTACTTTCTTATTTCAAGCAGAACACAGAAGAAGATATTTTGAAGAATGTCATTAACCAAACAAGATTGACTTCCACTGCATGAACACAACACCACCGAGACATTTCTCAAAATATCTTCTTTTGTGTTCCACCGAAGAAAGGCTCACCTACAGGTTTGCAACCACAACGGGTAGAACAATGATTACAGATTTTTATTTTGCACACATATATATTTTTTAAACATGGTGATTTTGAAATTTTTTTGAATTGAGTGCAAAACATTGTCCGGACTGCGACTGCATAAGAGGAAGCTCTTTCTATAATAATGAACATTTGTGCGTCTTCTACGCATTACCCAACACAAACTCCTCTGAATCACATCCTATCAAATGTAAAGCGTTGTATTTCTGCCTGCAGTTTGTATCTTTTATCTCGGTCTTCCAGCACAAGGGTGTACCGCAGGGGCCTGCTTAACAGATAGCAGGTGAGGAAATGGAGAACTCGCACTTTATTTATCAGTTTGGGGGGCTTCAATAATTTCGAGATGGAGCCGAGAACTCCCATAATACAAACAACACATCAGGGAAAGACGAGACTCTTGATCATAGAACGCCGTGATAAAATATGCACATGGCTTTCCCCTATCGCTGCTCGGGGATATTTGATCACAACGTGACTCTTTTCATTCTGGAAAGAGGCAGAAACTACAAACCACCCGTAGGGTTAGATGAATGAACTCTTTGACTACACAGATTGGAGTGTTGTAGAACGACCTATTTGAAGATATATGGATCGTACGACCTCCAAACGGAGTTTGGAAGGAAACATTGTACAAAAACCTGAAACAGTTTCAATATAAATATACTGACAGAAGAAGGATAAAGAATCCACATCAAGAGGAGAACCTGTTGTGACGTCATCAAATGATGCACTACACAAAATAAACAGACCTAACAGAGATATAAGTTAGATGACAAAAATATGTCTTGATTTTAGAAAAATGTAACAACATTTTGTGACATGCAAGCTTGCAAAAAATGTGGTAATAAAATAATATTGTGTTTGCTATTGAATGGGATTATTTTTCTTACCCCACTGGCAAATAAAAAGTGGTAATCAGTTTTATAGTGGTTCGCAAAAGAATGTTATTTTTGTTTTGTGTTCCAGAATAAATATCCAAGCGTTCTTAAATTCCTATGTTGTAATTTGCTTAAAAAATTGATTGATTTTGATCTTGATTTAAGCTTTGTTTTATGAAAAAACACTAAACGAAACAAATTTTTTAAAGACATAATATGGGCAATTGAGTTAGAAAACAAATCCAAATTAAAGGAAAAACAAAATTACTTTTCTTGCCCCATTATACAAATATTTATTTTCTACCATTCATATTTTTTACCATGATTTCACTTAATTGTGAGAATTGTATTATATTTTAAAATACATTTTGCTTCTTGGGTATCTTGATTTAATAATTTTAAGATAATTATACTGGAAACAATCCAAAAATCCTGAGTAAGAAATAATGAATAATATAAAGAATAAATTAATACAAATATTTATACAAATATGTATCTGAAAAAAAATCTAACCTTGTTTTAGAATAAAAATATATTACTTCTATATAATAATATTAAATATATATTTTTTAATGCTGGTGTGTTTCTTTCTTACTATTTCTACAACAGATTCATTTATAGCAAAGGTTGGGTCTGTCTATATTTTACCGAACCATCGGATGAAACAACCCAACATGTTTAGATAACTGTGGTTAAAAAAAACTAGAGAGGAAGAGAAGATTATTGCACTGCATATATAAAAAGCCTATTCCTATAAAAAAATCTTTGTAGCTTTAAACATTTTACATCTTCATTAGCCGACCGCTAACCGATCATAGAAGATCTCTGAGAGAGATGTTAATAGATTCTGAAATCCAGGACTATTCCCCAAACAATTTGCGAAACAATTAGCAGCGCTCGTCGCTGACATTTCAGACTAATCTCTGACCCCATTAAACTCCGTCTCAACAACACCATCTCTTGATCCACCAAACGCCAACAATCTACAGGTCTACACATCAATTACCCTGATGTCAGCGGTCACCAAACCCCTCAAGACGTTTCTTGGCCATTGTCAAAATGTTCCTCGACCCCTGACCAGACCTTCAGTGAATCTGCCTGAGTTAACAGATCAGCAGATAGCACGCTGTTAAAAAGTCTGAGTTTGCACAATATTCTGCCTCGCTCAGACCGCACCAGGATTTTTCTTCATTTACCTCATCAAAATTTAAACCGTCATTTCAACTCTCCCGTATGTCTGTGCCAGAGCCCATCTGTCAGAGGATCTCTGACTTCCAAACACACAGAAAACAGAAGAAACACCTCTGCAAACACTTACTGAGATCCCACAACAGATCTACTAAACCTGAGTACACACTGATGCTTTTACAGCGCTCTGTGATACAAGATATCTGGTAAAAGACTACATTTCATACACTGGACCTTTAAGACATTGCTTTGAAACGACGTGCAGGGTGAAAAGCGCTACATAAATAAAACTGACGTGACTTGATTTGACTTCAAGTCTTCTCCTAAAGAGGTCAAACTCTCATCGCCCTCCGTGATGAAGAGCGATGGGCTGACAGGACGGGGAACACCTGCTCTCCGGGTGAACCTCAAACTAGAGACCAGTGTGCAAAACAAATCATTTTACAACCAACTCTGACCAAGCATCAAGAAAAATGCAAAGAATTACATTAAAGGATCATCTGGATGGTTAAAAGATGGCGGGGACAAACCTTCCCATCTCAGACCTTCGCTCCAGCATCCTTGTATTGTCCAACAAGTCATAGATTTCAAGACAGAGAAGACTTTAGATGAACCCAGCATCGGCACAAGCAGGTCAACAGCACCTGAAGGGGAATATTCTGCAGATCCACTTCTCACCCACTCTGATGCAATATCACAGACATCCGTTTTCAAAATATATGCAAATTCTGAAATACCTCTTTTCCTCTCCTTCCGATTTAAGGTAAACTGAACCACTTTTCCAAAACATGAATGACAAAAAGTCAACTCAAGCCCAAATTCAATAGAACTTATATTAATAAAAAACTGTATGTTCTCCGCCAAATCATGCACGTACAGTTCTTTTATTCCTCTGCAAGATCTTGTACTCGATGCGGCTGCTTGCAGATTAAACTCATAACCCGAGCCGTAATTTAGTTTCTTAATATTTATTTACTTGCAGAATATTACTTACCGAGCCAATAACCTGCACCCAAGGCAAACGATACCCAAGCAGCATGGTTTGGCATCAGTCCCAGCAGAATATCAGCTCTTGTGCTTTCTACCTATTTGCTGAATGTTTCATTTTCCACAAACCAGGCAACATGTTGAGGTTAATACGCTATTTGGGAAAGTGGCTCACTCGTACAATTAGAATTATGCGAAAACGCATCACTATTAGAAAAAAGATGAAGCCCAGCCCCTAACAGTGACTGGTTCAGACCGTAGAAACAACAAGATCGTATCGAAGATAAGGAAGAATTCCTTGTGTTGTAATGTCATAAAGCTGAAAAAATTAATCTTTATTTATCTGAGTTCATATCCATAAAACAGACTTTTAAAGGACGGGTGGTTGTTTTGGAAAGCCACGCCTCCTCCAAACACATGAATGTATTTGGTAAATCCACGTAACGAATTAAAAACTAAATCCATCAAATTCTTCTCGAAGAAATATAAATACCTGTCCAAAAGAAAGAGAGCAACCATGGTATTGTCTTTCAGACCCTTTTCCTGCCGGAGCTGTCTCCATCCTGTAAGAGCTGAACCCATGTAAATTTCAGTTTTTCCTCTTTCATGATCCAGATAATTTTTCGTCACAGCTTTTTCAAAAACGGACTTTCGTTTTGTTGATTGACTTGTCGATTCCGCAGGAAAGTTTGGTTATTGCTGATCATCCACCATTCTCCCTACATTGAGACCGCAGACGTGAGCTTGCTGCGGCGCTGATGATGTATGATGTATGCATGAACAGGCTGCGCAGTGATATGCAGAATACGTTGACTGAAAATGTACACATGACCAATCACAACGTTCGGCCAGAATGTTTTGATTGGGCGAATGCTTTTTGGTCCTTCGCCTGTCACAGAGGATATATAATTATAAAAAAATATTTTTTGAGCACTATACTTCTTGATTGCTATCAAGATGTAAAGAAATTTGCAACCAACTTGACTAAAATGACAGAATCAGCCACCCTGCCTTTAAGACTTCTAACAGTATCTTGTTTTCACAGGACCACGTCAAATATTCATGATGCACGAACACGTCATATCTTCAAACATACACAGAAGAGACGGAACATCATTCTATTCTTGTGTACAACCAACCTCACTGATCCTGTGAAAGCACAACGGTTTTAAAGGGCTACCTTTGAGGAGAGAGTACAAACGCAGAACGATTCTCCTGAAGCCATTATCACAGGATGTACGACTGCAATGCGACCCAGACACCTCCCATTCATTTCAACGCTTCGTCCCTCTGACCAAATAATTCATTCGTGTTATTTTACGTCGCAATCTCTGAACGCTGAGGACAATAGCTTGGCATTGGCGTCCTGCCATCGGCGGTAGACGGGGAATTTAATTTTATACTGTTGCCCAGCAAGGGCACCTTATGCTTCTCTGGCCAAAACAGAAGCCGGTTTCACCTCCTGCTAGGGCGAGTGGGATGCATTTACTGGCTCTTGATGAATTAACAGTTTTCATTTGTGATAGAACCAATAAAAAAACACCAATCCAATGAAAACCTGTCACCCACACGACACGTGTGAAATGTACGCTGCTTCAAGATACAGAAAAGGTAACAGTGGGAAGGGGGGGGGTTACAGAGATTGTATGATGTCAGAGGTTACCGTGGTAACACATCAAGATGATGACATAATCATACCATCACTGATACAGTATAAAAACAAGGACATCATCGAGAAGGCACACAGTGTGTGCCTGCTCAGTTGATATAGATTTATCAGACAAATTTTACATTTTTAAAAGCAAAAATGTTTTAAAAATAAATACTGCATCATATAAAACAGATTAAAACACTTTCTCCTGTGGCAGGCGAATATGCAGACAGCTTTAGGCGAGTCATTTTAACTTTGATTTACCTTGAAAAGTGCCGATGCTCTTTCTCTGTTTGGTTTCAGACACAGCAACAGCAGCTCGGCCAATAGCGTGCGTTTGGGGCAGGGCCATGTGTCTGTCCGTCCAATGGCACGTGTGTAAGAACCTATTTGAAAAGTCATTCTTTCACAAGCCCTCTGTATACTTAGCCTTATAGAGAGAAAAACGAAAAGGAATTGTCAACCTGCTTCACACATCCCATAACCAGAGCTAGACACAATGACTCATGCAAAACTCACATTCAATGCAACAAAGTTTCTGAGGCCTCATTCAGAGAATTTATCAGTCCTGAAAGATGTGCATTGGGTGAATCTATAAACTGGTTGTCATCAAGCAATTTTCAGATTTTCAATGAACGCATCACTACAGAGTGAAGATAAAAGCTCTCTCGGAGGCGAGAGAGAGGAGGTATGCACAAAATAGCTGCTTCGGGAGTATAAAAGCAGGCATTTTGTAAAGAAATAGACATCATTATAGCCCAAAGCCCAGGACAGTGAGATATGACTCTTTGGGCAAAGTGACAAGTTGCTTCCTTTTTAAAAAGCAAAATGAGCAGAGTGGAGTATATTATTAGTGAAAATGTGTGGCCTGCCAATGTCGAGAACATTTGAAAAGTTTTAGCAAGATGCATTTAAATTGAGTTTACAGTAATGTGTGTTTGCCTCTTGTCTCCGTGACAGATGTGCACGTCACAATGAAATAAATTCACAGCCGGAAAGCTTGATGTGCTCTCGTTATGATGTAGAAAGATTTGTTGATGTTGATTTTAGTTTTATGTACTTCGTGAAAGAACATTTGGGATCTTTTCTGCAATGTTGCCAGTCTGAAATAAGAGATCCAACAGATTCAATATCTAATGCGCCTCTTTTAATCTTAATATATTGACAGTTATATATTCAGCTGGTTAATCCATTAAAAACGATCCATACATATTAATGATACATTTTAAGACATATTCTAAAATTATTGTCTTTTGCAAGAATCTCTTTTCATGTGCATTATTGCTTCGTATTTTTAACTTTAAGAGTTATTTGCTAAAACTGATAACTAAATTACTTTAATATGTCAAAAATCATGTTTAAATTTTTTTGTTGTGTTAGTTATCATTGTGTATTTTTTATTATTATTATTTAATCAAAACAACCAAGCTCCAGTTTGATTGGTATTACTTGGAATGCAAAATAAAAAACATGATTATTGATATAAAAATCTATTTTTGCAAATGAACTTTTCAACTGGTTCTCTATGATTTTAGCAATTTATGAAAAATATGAATATAATCAATAATAATCAATATCTAATAAATTTTTTAAAAACATGATAAGCTTTTTATGATTTTTAAGCTTTTACAGTTTATGAAAGGAACAGGAATCAAAAAAAATTATAAATTCCGATAAAGTTAACATAAATATTGTAAATATTTTTTTTCATCATAGGTTTTCATTTGACAGTTTTGTTAAGTGGTTGATGCTTGCTTTTGTTATAAATATTGTGCACTTTTACAAATTCATGGTGTAGAAATCCATACAAAATCACCACTTCTTGAAATAATTAAGCTTTACCGTACGACCATTTAAAAAGAATGGAAAATTCTGTGAAAGAAATGTTGAGTAACTTTAATCACCGGTTCAACCTTTCATTTGTTTACTTATATTGAGCTAATTGAGCTTCAAAGTAATGAAAGGTACAAAGTCCCTGCAAAAGTTTGAGAACTTCAACATTGTCTAAATGGGACCATTTGGCCTCGGGCTTCCCCAGAGGATGCTATAATGCAATTGAAAAGCGTAGCTGAAAGCATAGCGAGTAAGACAGGCAAGCCTCAGGCCATAAAACTTAGTGAGGTGTAGGAAATCCTCCCTTGAAGTTTGCAGACTGATGTAAATTTGGAACAGAAAAATAAATGAAAATCTACCGTAAAGGTGTCAGGAAATTGAAATGCACCAGCGGGCCAAGCGCGTTTTATCTGTTGTTACCATTTAAAATATACCTGGATCCTCATGAATGCACTTTACTACATGTGCGGTTGGGAATTTTAAAGAGGAGGATGTGCTCATTTATCTCAGGTGCATATTTTTTTTACTTTTGTAACTATGTTGAGCAAGTTTTCTGGGTTTTCACTCATCTAAGATATTATTCGATGTAGAGGTTTTAAATAAAAATGTCCTTTAATGTTCCTTTAGTATAACACCATGGAGATTTTCTGCAGATGCTGTTGTCTTCTTGACAAATACATAGAAAGGAATTCTTCTACGTATCTTTTAACCTTATAATTCCATTACTTCATCCACACATGACCTATAAACACGTGAAGACCTTGACTTCAAACCCCTCTTATGTCTTCCGGCACCCAACATTGAGAGCGACGCCTCTTGATGTTTCTCCTTTGCGATGGATTCCTCTCATCTGCCTTTATGAAGGGAAACAGTGAGGGTCTGGATCCAGGCATCTCCATTCTGCACCTTCTGAATGGTGCCAAGCATCTGAATGTCACCGAGTGAAAGCCCGGGCCAGAGAACAATGCGGGAGGGCTGTCTACGGCGGCCTATTGTCAGATGGCAATGCCGGCAGGTGGAATGGGAGCCAAAACACCCCCCGCCCCAGGTGCTACAGGACTCGGATCCAATCCAGGCGTTTCTCCCCGGGCCAGCCACAGGCACAGAACATACAGTCATGCCTTCAAGAATCCTGAACAGAGACGATAAAAGTTTTAACAACCTAGAGGGTTTCTTTACCTAAAAGAAGGAGAGAAACAAGGAAAGTTTATGAAAGTAGTACAGAACAGAGAGTGTAACAATGTTAGCAGAATGACTGTTTTAAATAAATAAAATTGATGATATTGTATGTATAAAATGAATTTACCTTCGTGCAATGCCTTGTGTTACTGGTGATCTGACAAGACAGATTAGATCAAATATTATATTAATGATAATAATAATTAATATAATCATAATAATAATAGCAACAAAAACAACAACAAAAATAGTAATAATAATAATGGCAATTAAAGTAATAATAATAATATAATAAGAACAACGATAACAATAATAACAATATTAATAATATTAGCGATCATAATAATATATTTTTAAATATTAATAAAATATATAGTGATACATTATAATATATATTAATAGTGCATAAAATTGTTACGTTATCAATCGACTGAGATGTTAATATTACATATACAGTATAAATAAAACGATATATTTATATACAAATATTTGTGTATATGAGTAGGCGTGGGTGGGATTCGTGTCCCATGATATTTCAGCAATATTTAATCAACATTTAACATGCTGTCAGAGCTTCCAGATGGCTGTATCCATAAGTGTATTGCTGGAATAAAACTTGGGCTCATTTTAAAACGTATTTAAATGTGTTTCATCAAGCGTAAAGACAAAAATTAAGAATTGCTTTAGTGTTTTAGATTGAACTGAAACCATCCCGAATGTCGCAAATCTCTCATTTGTTTTTCTTTATGAAAAATCGGTGTTCAAACATTTGTAAGCAAGTCGGAATGAAGATCTTGCTCATGGAAGAGAAACCCTAAACTTTATGTCTCTTAAAACGACAAAAACAACAGCATAACTGAATACAACATGCTTGAATGCTTCAGGTGTCCCTCTGTCTGACACGGAAAGGTGAATGTTTAGGCAATGACAGCAGGATTCCAGCGGGATTATGGGTAATGAGAAATGTGAGAAGAAACACTGTCATGTCACGTCGCACACACTGGGCGAACAAGAATAAATGGGAATAATCCCCTAAAGTGACGGGCGAATGTTTGTGGGTATCTTGTAGACAAGTTTCTCTAGGTAAACAAACAAGGAACTACACATAAAATAAACAAAAATAGAATGAAATGAAAAACAGGTTAAAACTAACCCCGCCTCCTCTGAGGTCACCTTGACAACGAAGGTCATGAAATTGATTGTTTTAAAGGTACAGAATGCTTTTCGTTGTCCATTGGTCAAACATACAGGAAGTTCCACCCCAAACTCATACGATTGGTTGAGCTAATGTTGAGGTCTTTAAAGCTATATGCGCTCAATAAAAACAAGATCTCATCAGGTTGTGTACTGTATGTGAATTTATCCTCAACAAAGAGTTTCATATCATGATCATATCGATCAAAGTACAGTATCTGACAGCAACTCAACCAAATGCACAATGCACAACTTTGTATCTATAAAATACAAAACCTCGTTTAAGCCCAAAGTGCTAAACCCAGGAGCACAAAATAAAGTTTCAGCTGTCATGGGAGAAACAGAATTCAGACGCTTTGATTTGGAGCAGAAGTGATGTACATCATCCGTCTAAAGATAGAGATGTAGCCTAATAATCTGGGACACACACACGCACGTCTCCAGAATCTTCTAGTATAATTCTCAGAGGTATAACACTCTTTTACACCACTTCACAAAGCAGTCTCCTAATAGGATGATGATCCGGTGGGAAACTTCTGCCACGTGTGTATGAAGCCAGTTTAACACTTCATGTTCCCTGTGGACTCTGACCAGAGGGCTCAGACTGTCAATCTAAACACAACCTTGTGTCAGTAATCTGAGGTTTAATTACACACACACACAAAGCGTAAGACCTCCCTCTGATTAAAACTGGCAGGGAGACTCGGGTCATGTCCACAGTAAGATGTTTTCGGGTGACGGCTATTTACACAAAGTGTAAAAAGCAATAGATGCTATACTATTAAGTTTAAATAGCAGTGGTTCTGTTTACACTAAGTTAAAATAGTAGCGTTTCTTAGCTTTATGCTATTTACACCAACAGGAAATAGCTATATTTTCTTTGGATCAAGTAGAAATAGTAGTTGGATGCTATAGGTACTTATAAATAGTGGCAGATAACGTTACTATTTGCAATTCAGTATTGTTTTGCATTAAACATTATGCAATAATAATCCACTTTCCTGCCGAGTTTAGCCCCAACTCTGATAAAAGACCTGAAAAGGCTAATAAGTGACTTTAGGAACAGACGCATTCAATTTAATGTTGGACTGCGCAGATTATTTGGCATATCGCATTAAAGTACCGCGAGAGCGATTTAAATGTGTACTGAGCAATCTTCACTTGAATAGCTATCGCGATACTTAAATCTCATACGCTGAGCAGTAAATTGAACGCATCTTTTCCTTAAGACGCTGATTAGCTTTTTCATGTTCTTTATATCAGAATTGAGGCTAAACTTTGCAGGAAAATTGATCTCTTGGGCCAGAGTTGAGAAGCACCGTTGTAGAGCGCTCCCACCAAACGCGACTTGCGCGAACAAATCGCGCTATTCGCACGTAATTGGATGCTTGAACATTTTGACTTTACTTGCTTCATTCGAGTGTGAAATTCACTTCACAAGAGACGCGAATTCGCGACGTGGGAGGGGCCTCTGCCAGGCGGCTCCAGTCTCGAAAAATAAGAACACTAACCCTTTCTCTGAACAGGTAGTGGTCTAGCTTTTGTTGAAACCAGTAACTTTTTATTGGGACCTACTGTATTACTGCTCCTGTATGACATATCGCTTATTGCTCCCTAAACTCGTTATAAGTCACTTTGGATAAAAGTGTCTGGTAAATGACTAAATGTAAATATATATATATATATATATATATATATAGCTCAAATTTAGTAAAGAGCGTTTTTTACAACTTCCCAGATTGTCCGACCTCCTCACTCACTTTCTTCCAAGCAAGATGCTTTCTATTCCTGTTTCGATAAAAGTAAGATTTATGGTACAGCTCCAGGTATCCACAGATAGCAATGATGATTTTGTCCGCAATTGTTGTTTCGGATTTCTGCCTCCGCTCGCAACATCATAATGACCTCACTGCTAGAGCAAGCTCCTGATTGGTTAACGCGGCGCAAATTTTCGCCCAACGTTCAGATTTTTCAATTCCCTTGAATCAATCGCTCCGCAAGATGTCCTATCATGTCATTGCATTGACTTGACATGTAAATCACTCGTGCTTAACGCTTCATTCGCGTTTGGTGGGAACACATCATTACACTTTCTCTATTCTAATCATATTTGGGAGGGCGGAGCTAGTGCAATTAGTCTCTGTCAACAAGGAGGGCTGTGTGTACTCTGTTTACATAGACACTCCGGATGTTTTTGTTTGAAAACACATCTTTTTATCTACATTATGGTCTTTTGTCCACTTTGAAGTGTTTTAAAATCTCATATCATAAGTCAAAAAAATGTTTTTATTGAACAGATAAAGATGTTTATATTACTTTCTATTACTTTTATGACAGTTTCAAATATATAGGAATATATTTAATAAATAATTGCACTGACTTGTGCTTTGTCCAATCAGTTTCTCCTTTCCACTATTCCGATCACTTGCATGCTGTGAAGCTTCTGCTTTTGTTCACAGATATCCACGGCTGGGTCTTAAAGAAAGTGGGTGAGAAAGAGAGAATGGAGGAGGAGAGAGATATGTCAGCGATCTGCACACAGATGATGTCAAAGTCTTGGAGGAGTGTGACTTTATGGGTGATATAAGACCTTCAAAACTGGAACGTGTCTTGTTGGAGGGCAAGTCGGAGAAAAAGGACAGAAAATTGAAGTCGGATAAAAGGCAAGTGACTAAGCTATAGTCTTGTGCTGGAGGAAAGATTTTCCTGCCTTGTGATATTAAATGAAGGAATGAAGATGTTACTTGACAATAGAAAACAAACTTGGTATCTGTGTCACGCAGGCCTCGGGCCGGGAGAAACGGCTGTGATGTTTGTGGTGTGATGTTGGGCTATAAGAGAACATCTCTTTAATAACGCACAGAGACAAAACAAGAGAAGATCATAAATCTGGACTCAATAATCTGATTGTTTTATATTTTTGACGCCCAAAAAATGAAGCTGTATATACTAAGAATGAAGCTTGAAAAAAAAATTCAACTTAAAAAGGGTTTCTTAAAAATGTAATTTACCACAAAAATATTAGTTAACCCTATGAATTTCTCGTTGAGTTGACAAAACTTGTTGAGATGATTTATATTTTGAAGTTTAATGAACTCAAACTTTTAAGGCAACCAGTTATCAGATTTTTTTTACAGAAAGTTGAAACAACCTTTTATGTGTATAAACAACAACAAAGAAATAAATGTTTTTAAAGTTTTTACTGTAAAGTATTTACCGCCCTGATGCCTTTGAATGGATGAAGAACGATATAACAAAAGGAACGAAGAAAAGGAGTAAAGAAAGAAAGAACTAATTAACTTCTTTTTAATATATAAAAAAACAGACAGACATCATATATGATAGAAAAGAAAGAAAGAAGTGAGAAAGAGAGAGAGAGAGAAAGAAAGAAAGAGAGAGAGAGAGAGAGAGACAGGGAAAGAGAGAGAGATGCAATCTGATGCAGTTTTCTCACATGATCACTGTTCATTTAAAGTTCCTCACCAGATTCATTGATTCAAACTGACGTTTTGCAGTCGGGCAAATGTGACAACAACAGAACTCCTGCTTGCAGGAAATCAGGAGAAATGAGGGTTCAGAGCGCTTTACAGGAAAAATACTCCATCCACACAGTCAAGCTGCTCTTTTGATCACGGTACTTGTTGTAAATGGTTTTAATCTTGGGATTAGTTAGAGAGCGTTTAATCCAGACAACAGTACAACCTTCCAAACATGACCTGTTCTAATGTTCTGATATCAGAAGAAACTTCCTCTCTCAAAAACTCTCTGGTCTGAATCAACATTCTCCTCGGCTCTTATACAGCACGATTCAAGGCTCGAACATCTCGTCTACACCTCCTGTCATCAAGATTAATGAGCGCCCATTGTCTTGAGCTGACATCAGATCAGTTGTTATCTTTAGATATGACGAAGCCTGCAGTTTCCATTAAGTGCATAGCTGCAACATCAGCTCTCTCAATTGTCCTCTTTGTGGACTTTGCAAGCGAGTGTTCGGAATGCACAATGAGGTCCGGTGAAGAAGGCGGACGGCGTGTGAGGTGGAAAAGGATGTTCAGCTTCAGACGGCAGAGATTAAACCTTGTGTTGTCTTCTTTAAGTGTGCGATCTGAATTGAATGAATTAATGCTATTAACAGAGCTGTTGTTATTGTGGGTCGGCCCGTCGAGCTTTAAGTGTCTGGGAGAGACCGCAAGACTGTCTAAATGTCCACTTGAACAGCCAGATCGATAAGTTATGCAAATCTTCATTGAATATTTAATGTTGCCTTTAGGTCTTAATGTCTTTCAAAGCCTTTGCCACTTGATAACTGTGTGTGTAGTGAACCACATGGATTATTGCCATTAACACTGCACTTTGTACACATGTCATGCATTATTGACACCCTTGGTAAATAACAGCGAGCGCTTTCAAAAACCTTTACTTTTTCACATTACTCACCTGCGGTGGAATGAGCTGCCAGCCACCACCCCAACTGCAGCATCCTTCACAACTTTCAAAAAAAAAGATTTTTAAAAAAAAAAGAGTTATCTCATTTTGGAAATCCAGAGCCGCTTATCTCATTATCACATTATCTCATTTTGGAAATAAACGTATATACAGTGTCCTCCACTATTATAAATATGGTATTTATATATCCGTATTGTTTCTTCTTTTGATTTTATTGTTTATTGTACTTCTTGACATCCATTTTGTATTTTGTTATGCTCAACAGAACTACAGTATATTCTTTGGTTTTATCCATTGTGATGAATGATTAAGGAGGTTGGGGCTTTGTGTTACTAATATTTATTCTCCTGTGCAACAAGAAGTCATGACTGGACAACATCATGTTTCTAGACACCTTGGTGTGCTAAGAGAATGTAAATATCAATGGGAATATACTTGGGGATATTTTGCTTATAAGAATTTCTAAGAGTGCCAATACCTGTGACCAGGGTTTACTAGAGAAACACATTTTTTTCGTAATATTATATTCCCCCACTTGTTGTACTTTAATGAAATGTTGGAATCTTGTGGATTTTTTTAATTACTGATCGAAAGGAGAATCAATGCAGATTTCTTTTTAAAGCCTTCTTTGCTCATATTTACCATGGGTGCCAATAATAGTGGAGAGCACTGTATATAAAAGCTAAACACAGCAGGATTATAATGTATGTACTGCAGCAGAGATAATTGAAATAATGTATAGCAACCTCAGGGTTTTCAATGCACTCAGATGCATTATGGGATACGTCTCTAATGGCCTAGTCTTCTTTCAGCACTGATGGGTTAGAAACACTGACAGTCACTTTATCATAGCTGAAGCATCGGCAAACACACGCACACCAGCTGCTGCTTCTGCATGCTTTTCAGAATATGTTTGCTTTAAGAATGAAGTGCATCTCAGTTTAAGGAGACTCAAGTTAATTGTCGAAAGAAACACAAGTGAGAACTCCATCAAGAGTTCAAACTCTTAGATAGCAATGAGAAACATCATCTCCAGCTCAAACCAACAAAGATAAAACTCCTCACCATCCCAGCCAACCTTTTCCGAATTCATATTATAAAACCCTCCGTTCTGGTCCTTGATTCTGATTGGCTGAGTCGCGTTCTAAATCATTACAAAACACCCGATTTGTAACTGCTGACCGCATTACCAAGTATCACTGCGCCACTCTTGTTGCGTAAAGCGAAAAAATTCAAAATCAAAATATCAGATATTGTTGTGAGTTTGATTAATTTTGTGAGCTAAGCAAGGATGAGTGGTGGGAAGAGATGGACAGGACAAAGAAAGAAGAATGACAGCAAAGACGACACGCTAAGTAAATGAAAAAGAAATTGAAGACATTGAAAAGTCTGGAAATGAAGTGAGTACTCATAACTGACTAATTTGTTCTGTTCGTTGTTTTCAGTCCTGGTGTGCCAAATAAGCTTCCCGTCATGCCCTTATTAGCTTCCCGTCAGTGTTTCATTCCTGATTCCTGCCCGTGTTAATTATCCTTTGTTAGTCTTCCTATATAAGGCCATTTGTGTTTTGCTGTCCTGTCCTGTGCGGTTTCGTTTTGTTTGTTTTACCTTCGTTTCAAATCTCTTGTTGTTATACCTTACCTTGTTGGATTACCGTTGCCTGTTGGATTCCTTACCATGTTATGATGTGATGCCTGTTAGATGGTCTAGTCCATTATTTTAAAGTAAGTCTAGTCACCTTGTTTTTGTTTCTTACCCCTCGTGGGAAGTATTTGTTTTTCAAGTTTTATATTAGGTATGTTCTTGTTTTCTCCCCATAGTGGGTTTTTGTTCATTTAAATAAAAGTTTAAGATTTGTTTTAACCGCTGCCTGGACCTGGGTTCTTTTCTCGAAAATCATGACAGTTCCAGCCCTAAATCCAAATACACCAGAGGATCTCGTCAATAAAGTCTGGTTTAACGTGCAGATGCATATGAGATGCAGAGCTAAACCAAGGAACCGCCAACTGAAGCCCGAATCGTTTATCATCCGCCAGGACCAGAACGGCAGAAGTATACCGTCTTTCAACAAATGCTAAAAAAACACAAAGATCCTGGCGAAAGAAAGTTTACCGGGATTTACTTTTGCGCATCCAGGGAATCCACAGTGTCCTGTCACTTCACTGCACTGTAAACCCCAATAAGGTCATAGTACTCAAAACTTTTGTAGAAACTGATTACATAATAACTTTTGAGGTAACTAACTTAATTTTTTTAAGGTAGATTTTTTTTAAAGTTTTAAGTGCACCGTGCTTACAAATATTGTTTAACACTCGCACAATTTTAGTTTCTCCATACTTAATTATTTTGATCCAATGGTACTCATTTAAATGGAAATCTACTAACTCAAAAAATATACTTGCACTGTAAACACCAATAAGTTCATAGTACTCAAAACGTTTGCAGAAACTGAGTACATAACTTTTGAGGTAACTAACTACATTTTTTTAAGTTAGATTTTTGTAAAAGTTACACTCTAATCAAACTTAAATGTTAAAATTTTATTTTTAAAAATTTTAAGTGCACCGTGCTTACAAATATTGTTTAACACTCGCACAATTTTAGTTTCTCCATACTTAATTATTTTGATCCAATGGTACTCATTTAAATGGAAATCTACTAACTCAAAAAATATACTTGTGTATGACCCACAAGCTAATGAAATTTAAAGTTAACTACAAAAAATTCTTCAGCTGTACATTTTCTTTTTATTCAGTCTTTAAAATTTTTTATACAAACATGTCAGAACATCAACAGCATTCATTTTTGTAAAACTTTGTTTAGCTCAGAGGCGTCTGTGCCATGATGAGCTAAGTGACTCAAGTCACATACTGGTTTCACCACCTACCCAATAGCTGTAAGTGTGTTAACCAGTGAAATAACCTGGTGAAGTATTTAGTTGGAATGAACACTTACATAGACAGCAAAAATTAAACACCTCTGCTCTTGCTACAAATATAACTAACATTTAGTTAAACTCATTTAGTGTATGGTTGTGCGTTTGTGTTTGTGTGTGTGTGTGTGTGTACATATGTATCTCTACATATCAAACAGGAACAAGACAATCAGGAACTGAGCATCTTAAAATAAAACTTTATTAAAGCAGCATTATTAACAGCCATGACCATCAATCAAATAAAAAGTAAATAAAATAATAAATTTATCAAAACACAAAATCAGGACATCAAATCTATCCTTTTTGTAAAAACCTAAAAAAACAAAATGTAAAAAAAGAAATGTGTATTTTTTTGTAAACACAACTGTTAAGTTATCCTATTATTCCATTAACAGGTCATTTTTGAGACTCAGTAGGCGGGGTTTAAGTGCTTTACCATCATCAAGACCCATTATGATTTTCTGGATAAAAGTAAAAGTGTTAATGAGTGTCTTGGGATAGTCCAAATGCAATGCATACATCAACCCAATCAACAATGCAAATGCATCAGCCAAGTTAGGGATATCACTCATCGTAACATCGTCTTCCACAACAATACAAATACTTGCAGGACTGAAATTAACTGGATCTGCAGTGTCCTCTGTGACTGCTGTGACGAGAGCAACAGGAGTGTCAATGATGCCTGGCTCATCTGACTCCTCCACCTGAAAGACACAGAGGGTGCAACTGTTAGATTAAAGTCAGTGTGAACCGGAAGTTGCAAACGACTTTTCTCCAGTGTTGTGACGTATTTCCCAGTGAAACTGAGTATTGGACAGAGGGTTTTACTCCAGCGCTCCTCCTTTCCATCTCTCGCTCATAGCAGACTAACGGCTTTGGGGGGAGTTGTTTACCGACCCAAGCCGTCACACCTACATCATCAGAGAAGGAATGGCATTCCAGACCGGAAGTAACTTTTCCGATTTTGATTAAAGATTACCACGGCAAAAAAAAATGTGTGTATTAACTTGCACGGATTAATTTTTCATAACTAGATATAACTAGATATAGTTAAGTGGCTGCTAGAGATACTAATAGTTCTGTGAATATACTGAATACTTACATTCCAGGTTTTGAAGAACTGTGGGTCCTCCTCACGCAGGTATACCGGGAGGGCACGAAGGGCTAAAGTACGCTTCATATTGACATCGTGCACTTCCTGTAAGAACAAGCAAAAATTATTATAACAGATTTTCATTTGTGCTGACCACATTTCATGGCATTTGGCAAAGTGTTAGACAGACAATGACACCCTGAGGCCCTGCTGTCCAGTGGGACCTGAAGCTCAAAGTTCATCTTTAACTCACCTGGAGTTCATAAATCTTTAAGATGTCACGCAGCGCCTCTGATATCTTTCCGGTTCGTGCCGCCTTCTGTCTATACAAAGCCATCAGTCTAGGTGTATGTTGGTCAAGCACAGCATAGAACTGGTTCCGTAGGTTGACGTTTGTGATGCGTTGGAACTCAGCACAAAGCTACAAAAACAAAAACAACCAAAAATAATTATATAATAAATAATCCTTAGAAGAACAATAGGGCTTTGCGCCTTCTCAGGGCTTGGGCCCTAAAAAGACTAATACTCGATTTTCAACAGAAAACACATTTGTGATGCAACATAAAATACATTGTTGAGCAACATGGTCACATGTAAAGTGATAGTTCTTACCCGCAGTGAATAGTGGCATTTGCTGTTCCATTTGAATGTGATACATATTCAAAATTTGGCATAGATTTATGTGTGAAAAGTGGCAGAAAAGAGAAGTGAGTGTGTTTTACCTGGGATTCAATCCGTAAAGCCGGCCATTTCCCCAAGAAGTCCTTCACCTGTGGGTTTTCCTGAATTATCTCCAGGCGACGAAGGGCAAAGGTCTTCTGCATTAGCTTTTCTATCAAGCGTAGGTTTTGCTGACTCTTCTGAACTTCGTCCATAATCTGCAGTCTCATTTCTTCCAAACTGGCCTGACTTTCTCCCTTGGGCAAGTTTGGAAGGAAGTTCACTTCAGCTCGTCTGGCTCTTTTTATGTTGGAGTGTGGATGCTCTTTGTCAGGGTAATTTTTGCTCCTTTTACCTGCGTTGACAGACACCTCCAAACATCCAGATCTTGACAGCTTGCCACGATAATCCCCCATTTTAAATTTCAGGCTCATTTTCCATCCACACCATCCACTCACACTTCCAGGCTCTTTAAGACAAGGATGAGCTGTAACAAGAGCTTCAGCTGCCATGCCCACATCATTGTCACTTGGGTAAGGTTTGAAGTCGTACATCAATGCAGCCATGTTCTCCAAGATGTTGTGCTTTTGGGACCTGGTTAATTTCAATGTCTTTGCAGAAGTTGCAAAGGCACTGTTTCCCTTTTCAAGCACATGCTCCACTTCATAAGAAAAAGTTGGCACGGAGAAGATGTCAGGCCAGGACTTCTGACGCTGGCTTATAGGCACAAGAGGAAGGATGTCTGTATCAGAAGATGCACATGAGCTGGTATCCCTTTCTGATCTGATAATTTTCAATGTCACCTTCTCTGGTAACTCTTGAATATCAAGTAGACAGCTGAGTTGTCCACCAAAGTCAGGATCCTCATAATGCAAGGTAAACTCAAAGTCCAGTCTTGGCTTGGCTTTTTCTCGCAGTATGTTGATTAGTTCTTTCACCGACTCTGGTCGCTTAGTCAAAGTAACCTTTATAGCAACATCTGTGGTAACAGAAACACGCAGCAGAAATGTTGGGGTTGCTGCCATCTTCTGAGGGACAAATCTATGTATGAAGATTGACATGGAAAAATAAGCAGATTTAGTAGTGCATACAAAAATGTAACAGCTAAGTACTTTCAGTGCAACAGTATGAATCGTTTTGGCGTCAACAGCAATTTTCCTTCTACACTGTATGCAGAGAGGGGTGAGTTGTCATTGAGCTCTGATACACTGTGGACAGTTACTATAAAGTTCATATGATCTCAGGTGTTCAATGTACTGTGATTTGTGTCCTTGGCAAAGAAAAGTGACATCATTGTTAACAAGGAGGATCTGCTGAATTTTGCTAAACTGAGGCAGTCCCCCTTCCTGCCCCACAGATACAAACATCCCAACATCATAATCAGTACCATCAATAATGATTTTTGATGTGCTGTAAATCAGGTTGCTGTCTGTTTTTTGCTTAATGTGTTCTTTTGCAACCTCAGGAAGCTCTGAAACCAAGACAGAGGAGACATTTGATGTCTGCTGATGTGGTTTAAAGAATGATGGTGCACTGAGATAGTAGGCCATCATGTGCTGATGCCTAGTCGCTAGTGTTTTCAAAACATTCTTAAAGTTTTGTGTGTCATGTACTACACGCTTGAAAAAGCGGTGTTTGCCCTCAAATCGCATAGTCCACAAATGGACAAGAGGCCCAAAACACTGTATGAGATCTGGGTAGTGTTCAACATAATGATGTTTAGGGAGCAGTGCGAACTCTGGGAAAACCTCCTGAAGCATGTGTCTGTGATCCTGTATCTTAGTCTGCAAATACTGGATAGATGCGTCATCAAAAGTTGGGGACAAAACAAGCTCCACAACATCTTTCAAATCCATCAATACAGTCCAAGCACCATCTCCCTCAGGGACTGTATTACCAATCATCAATGGGAGTAGTCTCACCAATGTGCTATTTTCGTGGCCATTGCCACCAATGGTCCTCTTTGCAGCAAAGTTCTTTGAAATAGGTCGTGGTTTATCAATCTTGTCTGTGTGTTGGTACGGGAATGACACAATTTTCCAGTTCAAATACTCAAGAGTAAAATATTTGAGCCGAATCATCTCCTTAATACATAGGGCCAACTCAACAGGTACAATACCCTCAAAAAGATCATGCAGGACATCAGGTGGGAAACCAGTGATGGTATGAAAATACTGCAACTTCTCTCTCAAGATACAGTCCCCTTTGACACCACACTGGCTTTGACCACCCTCTTGTGTAACATCCTGCACATCACAGTCATGACTGGCTTTAGTCCTTGGACTAAATTCACCATCTATGACTTCGAGAGACTTAATTTGGTCTCGTGTAGCCTTGCAGAATCTACAAATATATCCTGCTTTAAAGGATTGCATAAAGCCTGCCAATGAGTGGGCTGCCAGATTATCAGACACAACACATAAAACAGTGCCACGGACTGACTGACCAAGGCACTCAATGAATACGCCATCATCTTCAAGAATGCGAAGGTCTCGTAGCAAAGGACCAAGTACTTTTTGATAGCCACACCTCTTCAGATCAGGTACCTTGCATAGTGCTGCTAGCTGAATCACATGCAGCGCTGATCGGTATTTAACTGGCAAATCAGCAACCACCCAGTACACTGAACAGAGTTTATGGATTTTCCTTGATGTGCCTAGTGGATTTGCAATTTCAAGGTCATCATTGTACAAAATCAGTGGCAGTGACAGCTCTGAAGAAGACAACAAATTATTATCTTGGAAATATGACCCATCTTGATGGCTCATGTAATGGCCTTTTTCTGAGCTCTTGGTTTCATTGATTCTGTCAAGGATGTCAGTATGTTTGAACATTTTCTGGATCATCTCAAGTATTGGGACATAAACGACTGTGCACCCAGGCTTTAATACATACTGCTCTGGCATTACCACAGGGTAGTTCTTCTCAATAAATGTTTTTCTTCGTTTAGTTGAGGACAACTCCTCACCTTTAGCTGTGGCACTGACAAAAATATTTGTGTCCATAACAGCATTCACCAAATCATTCATGATTGCTTCAGTAGGAGAGACATGATGCCTCTGTAGTATCTCTTGTATAGTATCTTTGACAAGTGGTTGAGACAGGCAAAATATCTGAGTCAGGTGATCAACTATTTCCTGAGATGCCATGTCAGAAACATGAAGAACAGTTTGCATCTTCAAGAACAAGGAGGACAAATTATGGTGTAACTGGGCCCTTAACTGGCTGGTTTCACAGTAACTGTCAGACTCAGGAGAAGCAGATGTGCCTGCATGGTGACACGGAGCAGGATCCTCGTCCTCAAGAACAGCAGTGTTTATGACTGGTGCACTATCATTCTCTGTTGATACAATGTCATCACAAAAGTTTAAACTGCTTTCATGTGTCCTACTTTTGTGTGCATTAAATGATGAATAGACATTTGTGCGGTAGTTGCAGTCCTTAAATGGGCATGGTACATTCTCATGGTTTTTTAAATGTCCCCTTAAATGCCTGAACAGTGTCGCCTCTGAGAAAGGCTGTTTGAAGTCACACAATGGACAGTTAAAAAGTGTATGTCTTAGTTGTGCTCTTTCACCTGCACCAGTTCTGCATGTTTCTTTGTGGACACGTGATAAATGAATTTTTTAATGCATTAAATGATGCAAATGAACAAATACAAGAGTTGTGGAGACATGGCAAAGGGCTAACTCTTGAATACTGACTATGCTGTAAACGGTAGTGCCTAAATAAATGGGCCCGGGTGTCTGAGGTGACAGCACACAACTTGCACTTCCACTCCATTGAATCATTTGACCACTAAAATTCCTTGTGCTTCAGGCTCACTACTTATAAACTTAACATAGTTAATGTTCCTGCATCTGAAATGTGTGATTACCACAGAAAGGTCAGACTTGTTCAATATTTGGAGTAAGTTGGTCCTGTGGGCACAGATAAAACAATCAATATGAAACCAGTCAAATTATGCAATCAACCTCTTTACAAATTAATGATACAAAATTCCAAGTGTTAATGTAACTTACAGATAAAGTTACTCTCTGGTGACAATGTAGGTTTGACAATTTATCTGACAACACAGAAACCATGTTGTTCCACCTTAGAGGGTGGCTAACGTTAACTTGTTATTCAAAAATATTAGCTCAAGAGATAGTGTAAGGCTAGATTTATATGCTAATGAATTAGAAAATAAAAGAAATGGTGAAAAATAGGTTACAGCCTAAATTAACATTTGACTCACCTTGGTTTTGGGGGATGCTCACTGCACTTCTTCCACAACCTATAATGAAAAGACGTTTGTAAAGGTTTAATAAAAACTTGCAGAGTTCATTCAGTAACTATTATGTACATAACCTTAACTTTGTTTGAGTAAAAGTTACAGCTAAGGGCGCTTAACACAAACAGCAGCAACACACTCAAAAACAGAAGGACTATCGCTTGCTGAAAATAGTTATTAACTTATGTTCACATTATTGTCTTGCCACGACCTTAACAGTACACGGGATTTTATCTGTCACTAGCAGGCGGACTGATGTTAATTGCGCTTTCGGCGCCAAAAAAATCCGCGCGGCACCGTGAAGATGCGCGTGAAACTTATATATTAAAAATAGCCTCGTCTAGCAGTCAAATATCACGTGTAATATGATATTCTTACAATGTTACAAGAAGCAAAGTAGTTTTGAAGTGTTTTGGTTTACTTACAAGTTGTTGCATGATTGACAGGTCGCTCGAGAGGGTAGCCATCTTGGATAGATTTTTCTGGTAACGTCAGTAAGCGCCGGACGTCATGACGTCATATCACGTGATCAACGGTACACTTAAAAATAGTGAGTGAACCAGCGGTGTTCCCTCAAAAATGCTGAGGCACGCAAACATAAAAATACATATTTGTTCATAGACATTAATAGTTTAAAGGTGGATTAACTCAGCAAGAGATTTTAACTGTAGTGAACTCAGTCTTTATAAGCTAGTAGTACTGTTCGGGCTTACAGTGTGGTAAATACCTGCCCTTACTGTAGCCCAATCCACCAGCCTTTTATCTCCATCCAAAGCAACAAACTACACCATTCAGGATGAATCTAAATTTAACTTTATATAGTTTACTATTTTTATGCATATTATGATCACCTGTTGTCAATTGCCAGCAATATATTCTTGTTACAGTGTAGCTGGTTACTGTATAATGTTTTACTGTATAATGTTTCTGTATAATGTACTGTATAAATAGTTTTGTGTCAGGCCTAACAATGCCCTGTTGTATTATAACCCGCTGCTTCGTGGGGCTTAGTGCTTTATCAAATTTGAGGATAATCTGACCTCACCTGTCTGATCCAGCAGCTTGGCTTCAGGGTCATCCACAATCCAGCAATTACGAACACAGACGAGAAACCTGCAATGAAGTTCAGTAAAAATTTTTACACAAAATGTTTAAAAACGGTTACTGATAAAGATATTAAGTCTACATTTAAGTACGCATATATATTAATTATGCAAATTAAAACAAGGGAAATAATCAGCCAATAGAGTAAAAACAATAAACTTGAATTAAACACTTAATAGAAGTTTTTTTATATACCCCATTGACAGATTTTTGCTCATGTAAATGTCTGTTGTAAATAATGCAGACGACCTCAAATGCAACAAAAACCCTAATGTGTCATTTGGTTGATCAAAGCCATCTTTTCACAAATCCTTCAATGATTCCGTGTCATTTACTGCTTAAAGTTTGGCAAACTGAGACACTAGTTGTTGTGTTGTTGGATTGTTTGGTGCGGCCATCTGACTCGAGATCAGAGCGGATACACGTCACGCTGTTGAAACATAAAGATGCCAGAACGATTGCAGTAACAATTTACAGCTAAACGTACCGTTGCTGGAACGGCACATTTATAGCACATTGAATATTTAGGACGTCATGCAGCTGTGCTGCTATGAATTTGACAAATATCATTTTAGATTTTATGGTATTATTCTAAGATGGAACCGTTTGTGATGCTACTTTAAAAAAATACAATTAAATACAAAAATTTAACAAAAAAAATCTACGTAAAAAATACTGTAGCGTACTTTACAATGCGTAAAACATTGTTTTATATCAATGAATCCTAGTTACCAGTGATTAGTTTTTGTTTCTTATTTATAGTTTAACTTTGAATTGTGCATAAATAGTTGATTTTTGGCATTCACAAGAAAATACTAAAATAACCGTTAATATTGACTACAGTAATCCTATAGTGCACTGTAAAACGTTGCTGTAGTTCTACCAGTAACTTCCTGTAGATTTAATTTCTTTTCTGTTAGTTCTCTTTTCAATTTGAATTCAACAGTAATACTGGCAAAATAGACATTCTTCCTAAGCATTTTTTCTTGTTTTTACGTAAAAAAACAACTAAGTTTGTATAAAACAAAATTTTGTATTAAATCTATAGTAAGTTACTGGCACACCTGCTGCAAAACTACAGCAAAGATTAACAGTTTAGCAATCACTCTTCTGCTAATATATACGGCTGATAAAATGTTGAAAACAATATATTTTATTTCTATATTTCCTAAAGTAAGGTAGTTTACTATAGTAACATACTTTAGTACTTTCTCATGACAGCCACAAATGAACTATGTATGCTACATTTACCTATTTAAAGTAAAATTACAATGAAATAAACCATCTACATTTACAACATTTTATTTAAAAATGTGAGAAAAACTAGGAATTATTTTTAGAATTTAAATAAATTGTAAAACTTGTCAATTATAAAACTGCGAAAGAAATATGCTTCTTAAACATGAGATAATATTTAAGTTTGATTAAAAAAGAAAGGAAAAGCCGTAATGAGCATATTGTGGACATTAAGGAGAACATTTCACATTAACATGTGTTTCGTTTAGCAACGCTAATCCAGAGCGAGAAACTGATGAGCTTTTATAAACCCAGGGTCCCACATGACCCTCACACTGCATGTGTTCTCCAAAACACTATTGACATCTACTGTACAGGACATAAAGAAGTCTTGAAAGAGTGTGAAATGCTATTGACCCATGTGTCGATCTGGGCCATTGATCACATGATTCATGAAGAAAGCAGGTCACCGCTCCCGATAGTTTCATCTGCTAGTGAAAACCTCTCTGATCAATCTCGCTGGTTCTGTTTAAAGAGATGTAAAGTCAAAGGAATCAAGAATGGGATGAGCATCGAGAAACGACATGGCGTTTCAAAAGTACTTGCACAAGCCTGATCTAAAGTCCTAGAAAGGAAATTCAAAATAAATATTTATAGATGACATGAACATATTCCCTTGATCACTCAAACTCGTATGATGTCTACAGAGGCAAGTCAAGATGTCTGAATACATTTCTCCTATATTAAAGATGAATTTTGTTCAAGTAGTATCTTTACATGCCACTGATGGAAGAAACGATGAATTTTAGTTGTTCAGATTTGGATGTGACTTCAAACAGTCGGCTCTGTCAATAACAATGCACCTGCTCTAGCCACGGGACATCAGGGTCCAGGAGCACCGCCAACTTGGTTTGATCTGTTTAAGTAATTTGTGCTCGGGTGCGAAGTTGATTGATTCATGTATTTAGCGTGAGGCGAAATTTCCTTGCCAAGCAAGATGTTGCTTCAACTTTTTCATTCGCAAACATAAATCATGCCAAAGGAGATCAGAGAAAGTGCACAGAGAATCTGTTGTGTCACAGCCTGGGGGGGGGGGGGTTGGGGGTTGGAGATGATGTTATATCTAGTATCCGTGGAATATTATGGAAAGAAGGAACTTTTGAACCCGTTGCCATGGATGTCATGGCAACATCAATATCGAGCAAACTCGAAACTCTTCATTTATTGAAGCATTGCTTTCAATGCACCAATGATGATTAAGATAAAGTCCTAAAAATAAGTTTAAAAAATAATATTGTTTTTTTATATGAAATCACTTTTAGAACAAATATGAATTGTTTGATTTCATGTTAAGATCTTTATTGAAGTCATATTTTTGATAACATTTATGTAATAAAATAGTTTTAAGGCACATTTTTTCCAAAGGGCAAAAAAATAAATGAATTGTAAAAAAATTACTTTTGTAATTATTACTTTTTTAATAAACACACTATTTTTGGTCCCAAGCACAATCAGCAAAGAAAATCTGAAATAGTAATGATGACAATCTAAAATAAATAATATAATATATAAGAAACACATTTAAAATAAATAAAATAATACTAGTTGTTTCCATTTAGTATTAATTCTTTAATAATATTAATTTCTAAGTTATATAACGTTTTATAAACAGATTATACGCAACCATATGACCTGAGCCTTTCAAAGTCTTCAAAAGCATTTTATCTTGTATTGGTGTAATGGGCTCTGCTCAGCGAGTCGATGGGAGGCACTACTCTCTTTAACCACACTCCTCCATATGCAGTTTTAGAAAACAGCCAACGAGCACGGCGAGGATATACCCAAGACGACACTTGATTAGATTTGCTGTCGGCAGGGGCATACATCTTCCACCGCCACTGGATGTGCAAGCAGCTCTCTTCTAAAGGCACGAGGAAATTGAATCGGTGGAGAACATATCATCCTGTGTAGTTATTGACAGTAGAATGCGCTCTGAAGTGGAGGCATGGCTCGACTCTAATGAATATGTACTGAAGAACGCTGGAGAGGAGAAGAGATGCCACGACCTGATATGCCTAAAAGTACATTTAACCAGCATAAATCTCATTTCTGATGAAAAGCCAAGCTCCTTGGGCAAACCATTAGGGACAGGCTTAGGTAGGATATTTATTAGCTTTTTATAAGGCAACTAGACGATCTGTATTGAAGTATTTAGATTTTTTTAAGTAACCCCACAGCCTTGATGTGAATATTGGAAGTGAATTTGCACAGCACTTGTAGATGATGATTTACAGCTGTTGTTAATGTGTGTATTCTGTCTGACACGCCAACGCATAACACGCTCGTAAATATTCATTACACTGTCAACAAAACATATGATGCAATTTTTCTGAATATGTACAAACAATTATTAATAATTCAGCCTGTTCATGTTGTTTATAGAGCGTTTCATTGGACGTGTTCGCGCCTGACCCTCAGTTAACTTCCGGTTTGTGTTTGGCTAGCAATATAACTATTTATCTTTTATTTATGTTAATATTATTTTCAGTTAATATTTTGCTGTATAATAATAGTAATAAATAAACAATTTGTTGAATGGGTCCTGTAGTTCGGACGCATTTAAAGAAACAGTATGGTACATTGATATCTAGTTGTTGAGCTTGGTATCGCAGTTTTAATTAAAAAAACCTGAGAGACGAGTTCAGCCAAGTAACGCTTCATCTCCGTTTCTTTTGATTGTTATCTTGAGAAGTGTGACATGTTGATGAGATCCAACATCATCATCAAACACCCAAGCATCTCAAAGCTGGTTGGTTCTAAGGGGATAGTTGATCTAAAAGTGAATATTTATACATCCTCATGTCATTTCAAACCGGTATGAGTTTCTTTCTTCTGGCGAACACAAAAGAAGATATTTTGAAGAACGTTGATAACCAAACAACACTAAACGCCATTGACTTCTGTTGTATGAACACAAAGCCACTGAGACGTTTATATCTTACATTCTTTTGTGTTCCACTAAAGAACAACTTGAGAGATTGTGGTGTATCTTCCACAGCGGGTCTTTAATATGTCATGATGAAAAGAGATCTGCTCTTTTCTTGGGAAAGACAGCCTATATATCTACACTTTAATACTTGGTGTAGTTTTTAAGCAGGTTTACCAGGAACTTACTGTAGATTTATTTACTTTCCTTTTTAGTACTGTACTTCAATTCGAGTTCAACTTTACTTCAACCAAAATTAGAACGCTTTGACTTTTGAGATTCAAAATGAGCAAGAAGAGACTGGTGTCTCACATTCTTCCTAAGCATTTTTGTCTTGTTTTTTTAGTAAAAAATATTTGAACCTTCTTAAATTACAATACATCTATATAACAAGATAGATGTTGAGTCTTGTTTCATGAAATAAAATATAAGAAAAAACGTTAACACTTTTCTTGAAGCATGTATATATAATGCATTATAAAAGTAGTTTTAAAGCATTGTAATGCACCTTTTAATGAATTGTAATGTCTTATAAATAATTGTTATTACAGTTAATACATTTTAACACTTAGCAATTCATTGTTTCACTAAACATTTTAAATTTGTTCTAATTCCTTACAACTACATATATTCCATTACAACACGCATTATGAAGAATTATAATGCATTTTACTCTTTAATAATTCTTTGTAATAAATTATACATACACTGACTTTTTTTGATTTTGTACATGAAATCAACATAAGCTACTGGCTAACCTGCTGCAAAACTACAGCCAACTTTTACAGAGTGGAAAGTTTTGACAAAAGCTCACCAAGCAAGCAGCGGTGAAACTTCGCCTTTTGGATGTTATGTGACCCGTGTTGGGTGTAACTAGCAACTAAGTAATTACTTACTGTAATTGAATTACTTTTCTCTTGAAAGAAAGTAAACTAAGGGATTACTCGAATTTTTTCTGTTATTTAAGTACAGTTACTTTTAATGTAATTAAACTAAATACTTTGTGTAATATATGTGTTTGCAATAGTGGATTTGACTTCAAAATGTAAAGTCTAACTTTAAAATCCATGCTTTAATTTATAATTCTTACATTTGTTATACTTTGGTCAGTTAATGATAATACTTTATGTACTTTCATATTATTTATTTGAATGAATTAAATAAGATGTTTCATGTCTATCCTTGAATCACTGAACTAATCAAGGTAAATGTGGGATGTAGAAAGAAATGAGTTATAAGAAACTAAATACTTTTTGGAGAGAGTAATCTTTACAGTATTCTGATTATACTATTGAATATGTAATAGGAACTAGAAATCAATAAATTTTTCAGAGTAACTTTCCAACCATGGACGTGACTTCAATCTTTCTCATCTATGGAGGCGAAACACAGTATATGCGAGTCATTGCTGCATGTGACGTATAAAACCGGATCAGAATAAATACATCGTTTTCAAAACAAATCATTTGTTGTCATTTTAATAGTGTTGTAGGGTTATTTTCTCCATGTCGATGAATAGTGAAAACAATGCCATTTTATAGATTAATGCACGTTAGCATTCGGGCTCTTCTATATTACTCTTTGATTTTAATCAAGTATATATTTTTTGGTCAGTAAATGACATGGGAAATGGATTCGCCTGACGGGTTTTACGAGTACTCGTGCATTACACCTCGTGTGTGAGAGCATATCTTCTGAGGTCACTGATGCCTGAAATGGAATTTCTCCACAACAAGACTTCACAGATCTTGATTACAACAAACCAACGGCTTTTCTTTATAATTACTTCTCTGATATATTTACATACATTTTTTTATTTTTGTCAAAATAAACAATATTCATAATTTGATTTTTCAAAAACAAACTGGAGGTGTGTAGGTATAAAGGTATCGTCACTAATCACGATATTACTGACAGGCTTTCACAGTATTAGTTTGCATTACCGTGATCGATGTGATTCGCACCAGCGGTATTATCGTGATATCTATAAAATAGATAATGCTATATATTAAATTTTATGTACACTGTGTTTTTTGGCCAAAAAATCTAAATATGAAAGTACGGGGGAAGAGAGAGATGGTTTGTTATAATTGTGTCTCTAACTTGTTAAATGCTACAATTATTAACAATATTTTAATTTGTACTATAACATGATATCCTTAATCACGGTTGCTAATATCACGGTTATTTCCAATATTTTGCAACACCCCTACACTCACTCTTATTTCATGTCACCATGTTTGACTTGTGTGATAAAATCTTTCGGTCGAGATTGCATTTACAGAGATGTCTAACAGATTCACTTTGAACGCCGGACCACCCTGGAGATCAGAACATCACATGGGAGGGCTGTTTTGGCCTGGAGGCAGTAAGCATCCCTCCCCCCGAACACTCCTGCAACTCTCTTGGAACAACACGAAAATCACGTTTTACAATGTTTCTGCAGGGGAAAAAAAGAAGATGACATCTTTTTAACTGCAGTATAATACTGACAAAAGCATGTTATTTAGGGTTTTAAGTACTAAATGGTTTTTCAGATACTACACAGTCTGCATGCAACATAAAAAAATGAAACATGATGGAGATACAACATTAGTAGTCTCTCTGAAACGAATCATTATCTGTGTCCTCATTGACTGCAATTGACAAGTGAGTTCACTCGGGATTTCACAAACGGGTCAAAGATGCTCCAAGGACTGTGGATCAAACAAACGCCTTGAATCGTGTTTAAAATGACAAGTTAATTGAAATAATCGCTCGTCTTTCTCCTCAATCGTGGAGTGAAAATGCTGAGCTTTAAATTGGTGAATCCAAAATGTGACTTTTAGTAGATATGTGTAATTTCAGGCTCAAAAAAATAGTAAATAGCTGGATTTAATGGTTATAATAAAAATTGTTTTGCTTCTAATGTAAACTATATTGGTCTCTGGATCTTCTGATGGTTGATGGGAACCATTAGCCTATTAAATCCTACTGGAATAAACCTAAAACACAACACAAAGAGGAATTTGATTCTGGTTTTAATGGTGCACAGACGATGGTTCATAATGGTATTTGTAATGGAAATCAATAGAATGTCTATAATTGTTTTTTAACAGGGATGAAATGAAGTGGGAAATGTAAACTGCTGCCTAATTATTGACTTTGTTTTTACTATAAATGTTCGATAGATGTCTGTGTCATTCTGAGACATAAAGGGACAGTTCACTCAAAAATGAAAATTCTGTCATCATTAACTCGCCTTCGAGTTGATCAAAATCTGCATAAATGTCTTGGTTCTAGTGAACACAGAGAAAGATATTTGGAAGAATGCTTATAACCAGCAATAATTCACACCCCTTTGACTCCCATAGTCAGGTAGAAACAGCTCTCTGTGGCACAAACTGCACAATTTCACTTTTTTACAGTGTACTTTCAATCAAACACGGTCTGGTGCCATTTATACTGACAATAAATGTGATTGTTTTTTCCCCTGAACTGAACTTGATGAACTTTTGAAAGGGCTGCTAGCGCTGGCATTCATAAACTCTTTTCTATGCAAATGTGAAGGTGGGCAAAAGATGACAGTAATAATGTATCTCAGATCTTTGTACAGTGAGAAAGTCACACATCTGTGTATAAATGTACAATAACCATCAATTCATTATCTGTGAATTGATGGATTAATCGTTAGGTAAAAATTGGAAATTGCTAGCTTTACCTTCCTGACTCTGAAATTAGATATGCTGAAGGGTTACATTTTATTCTTTAAAAAAATAAAAGACTAAAAATAACTTGAAAAATATCTGTATACGTTAAATATCTTTGTGAGCAATATACGGAAATAAGTCTACTTTAAAATAAAGTAAAACATTAAACTTAAAAAGCATTCAAATGTTCCTAATTCAATCATTATAATTATAATATTAATGACAATTAAATAATACAATAACAAGAGGACATACCCAACAATAATTATATGAATAAATAGAAAATTATAAATAAAAAATGATAAAAGTATGAATAAAAACGTATTATTTATATACATATTTTAAAAGAACTACAATAAAACAAAGCAATAATAAATATGAATTTTATCCTAAATATTTTGATTCATATTTATTTGTTTTTGCATTTTATGCATATATGGTCATCAAAATGGTCAATTTCAGTGATGAATGTGTCAAATACACCAACAAAATATCTTCTGAGTGTAAAGATGATGTTTGTCAATTCATGTTGAAATATTTCTCCTCTCTTCATCTCAACATGCAAAAACAATAATGAAAGTGAAGGAGGTCTGGTAATAATTCATGCCCTATATTATGATAAATTCAAGCGCAGCTTTACGTGAGGAACACACTGAGACTTAAGTCACCATTCACCGATATCTTCCACTCCAGTGAACTGTTAACCAGTGTGAACGGATGACTGACTTCAACAGTCGGAATCATGAATGAATCATTCAGAGACTTCCTGTGAACCGGATTATTTGTCGTATACCGAAAAGATCAGACTCAAACAAAATCAATCTGTCATGAATCAGACGTCACTGCATCCCTTGTAAACTCTTACTGGTGTGCATACGTGAGATGGGGCGGACTTTAGACAGGCCAAAGCAAAAATGTACAACTACCCTCTATTGCTTCCCTCTCCTATTACCGGTTAGATGTCATCTCAGTTTCCATAGCAACCGCATCCCCACACAGAGCCAATGGTGGAAAACTTCAGGGCCCAAGTTTTTCATCCAAGAAACAGCGAGACGGCTAAAGTTCAGTCACCCAGTGCAGATGGATGTGTTTCTACGGCACCGTGACCAATCCTACATAATACCATCATTACGTTCTCCATCAAAAACATCAGATCTGGATACACGCGGGAAAACTTGGGTTACGGATCAATATCCAACTGCTGAGAGGAGAGAATTGATTAGAAATCTAGAAATGTCTGATGTAATGTAAGTAAATGAAGTCAGTATAAAATTCCACAGCTTTAACATATAAATCAACTTATAAACATCTTATATAAACTTGCACATGAGATCTCCATGAGCTTTATTTATATCAATTTATTCATCAAAACTTTTTTTAATTTGCAACTCAATGATCCCATTTTTATATCAATTTTATCCTCTTAAAACTGTACGCTCATTAAAAGCAAACACAAAGCATGTGTTCTGCTTATGTCCTGTTGTCCTCAGTAAACTCCACAGGGATTATTTTAGGCAGAACCCATTTGCTATTCCACAAATTCTACTGTGATAACTTCAGTGTCATTACGCAGAATTCTTTAAAGATGGCTTGGCAGACAGAACCAGAGTTCTTACTCTTCAACACAACCGCTGATTAGATTCACTTTGATCCTCTTTTTTAATATCCCATAATCTGAATCAGGAGTTACGGAGAGGCCGTTCCTAATCCTGCATCTACAACTTCCACCTCCACCAAATAAAATGTGCTTTTAAGTACACCCTCATCACATGAGTGTTAAAAACATAATTTTCTCTCCGCTGCAGACGTGATGCCGGAGCGTTGAGGAAATGGAAATGAAGTCCATTGTGACCAAAGTCTTCGTCTTGGCTTTAAAAGACTCATAATTAAATGCAAACATTTTCTATAGGCCTTAATTCACCGTCGTACACAACAGAGTGATGAGACAACTGGAAAGGTCTTCTCATTTGAGTGTAAATTAGGTCTCTTTCACAAGCAACGGCGATGTGGGATAAAGAAGACCTGAGCGTCGATACCGTGGTAAATGATATCTAACGGCAAGGAGCGAGGGGGCTCTAAAATGGAAAATGGCTAAAGTGAATGGAAATCACTTCCCCGGAAAGACGAATGGATTTCGCTCGTCCCATCATTTGTAATTTTAAACCCCTGTCCAATGATTATAGCGACTAGTCATTACTGACAAAAAGGCACGAGCCGATTTAGCAAGCGCGGCCCGGGTGCGACTATCACGCGGACCGGACGTTACCATTAGAGAAGGTTCTGGAATAAAGGATGACAGGTATTCAGAATAATTAACTAACTACGAAAAGGAAGATGTCAAGTGGGGAAGATAACAAACCCGAACTGACACCTCGCTAACGTCCTCTTTAATGAACATAGATGACACGTACGACACTCTGTCCTTGAACGAAAGCATGACATTAACTTCACTCGACAAAAAACGGGATCGACACACACGTTCACAGACTCATTAGTGCACTTTCTCGCGCCGTCTTCTCAGTCAACCGGGCATTTGCTCCAAGCACTCCTCGAATCTGAGGTGCACCGTACGACACGGACGCCCCGGTCAGAAAGTTTCCATACGAAACGTCCCAGAGCTCTTTGGTCCAGAGGAACTTAAGACTGCAGCGCGAGTCTATTTAAAACAGAGGAATTGATTGAAGGGGCTCTCTAACTCGATGGATTGCGTGTCTTATTTCGCCGCTCGTCCTTGAGGCAATGTGACGACTTTTTGAAGCAGCGAGGTTGCGGACGGCTCAATGAGAACGAAGGTCGGAGCGATAACTCGGTTATCTGAAGGACGAGAGATGTTTCAGAGCTTAGCATGTGCGCACAGGGGAAACAATCGATGACAATGAGTACTGGAATCACACAAGAAAGCTGGATTATCCCGTTTGCAGGGGTTCTATTTTAGCGAGCATCAAGAGAGTTTCATTCTTTTTTTTCTCTCTCAAAAATCTTTCCCCATCCCAGTTTAACATGCAAAGGCAATGAATACAGCAATTGTAGACTGATTTCCCAAAAGCGTGTCTCTGTGGTGTTATTAAAACTCTTCATTTGAGCATCTGAGCATGGTTACGAGTAACGGGAGATCGAACACATATGTGCAGGAATAACCGCAGAAGAACTCTAAGAAAAGATTCTGCATGAAACAAATGAAAGACAAGGTGATGAAACAGAGGTTGAGAGAAGATTCAAATCGTGTTTTAATTCCCTCTCAAAGGCCTTCCAAGATTTATTGAAGCACTCTCGGGGGCCGACGTTTAAACGCTGTAAATCCTAATACCTTTATCACCTCATTTCCAATTCACTCTTCCTTTCAAATGCCATACTAATCTGCTCTTATTGCCCCTGCCCTCCTCCTGTTTGTCATAAATCAGCCAACCTCACGTCTGCTAATGTGACTCACTAAAAATTGTGCGACGTCGCGAGGAACCGCTCCAAACTCTGAGAGGAAACGGGGTCAACAGCGTCGTTGTGTAAGATGGCCGTGTACACAAATAATGAAGACAAGACATTCTTCACTGCACGTTGTGTCTCGTGACTCTTTTAACACCATTACGGTCACAAATCCTGAGATTTTTGTTGTGAAAACTACAATATTGGTCCATTTTTTTTTGATGAGTTGAATTTTTTTGAAATTTTGATTTATACATCACCTGAAAGCCAAATCGTAGTTAAGAAGATTCTAAAGATGTATGGATTGTTAGGAAAGGACCGTATTTGGATAAGATGTTTTTTGTGGGTTGAAAAATATATATATTTAGAAAACCACTTTTAAAGTTGTCCATCATAGGCGCTGTAACGTCTGTAATGTGCCAAAGACGTCCTGTGGTTGACAATCGGCATTTTCTAAAGCTGAATCCCTCCTTTCAGTGATAATCTTTTGAGAAAAAAAGTATCTGTGCCAATTGTGTCCAAGTAATTTTAGTTTTCATTTTGATTTATTAGTTTTTAAATAAGCTTTTACTTTTAGAATCTTTTAAATTTTAATTAAAGTTTCATCAATTTTGGTGTTTGCTTTCGTCATTTTATAATTTATTTAAAAAAAATTATGTTGCTACATGAGATTATTTAGTTTTTTATTTAGTTTTATGTTAGATTTTGTTTATTATTATAATTTTACTGCTTTCAACTGATTTTTATTTTATTTTAGGTTTTACAATATTTTTTGGTCAATATTTTATGATTTCAATAAATTTTGTCGGTCACAGAAAGAGAACACAAGGCCCCTACACCAACCACCAGTGACATGCGAAACAGCTCCCTTTCCAAAATAAAAGTACAGTATTGGTCTGTATGCCTGCCTCACGTCTGGCTTATAAAGAGGTCTTTTTAAAGATGAATAGAAACATTATGCAGGGCAGAATGAGAGCGGTCCATATTTCACACAGAATTGTGTAATCTAGCCTCATTGTCTGGCTGGAAATTGACATGAATTAGAATCATGATAAAGCTTACAGTGAGACTTTATTTTTTCCCCGTTATCACTTTTTCTTCCATCTGTCTCTAAAGCTCTATTAAGTGATGTAGAAACCATCGAGGACTGTGAGGACAGCAAACTCTTGACTGTATTTTAATAGCTCCGTACAACGGGGGATTTTTGAGTTATAAACAGCCCGCTGGGAAAGCACCAGGGAAAACTCGGCCGAAATTAAGATTTGAGTTTAAGGTAAATAAATGGAGCGATGCTTTTATTTCTCTTCTAAAAGGGACATCATTTACATCACGCCCCTATGGGTATTTCAGTTTTTTAATTTTGACACTTAAAAAGGAGGTATCCAGGAGGTATGACGCCCTATCTTAAATTTGCTTCAAAATAGGCTAACAGTAATTACACTTGTATGTATATACTGGAACAAAACACAAATTGTAAATTCGTGTTATAGAGGCTTAAATGATGATGAAGATCCTGTCGACCTCCTGTTGCCATTACAATGTATGTACAAATGACAAAGATAGAATATGTTTTACCGATCACATGTTCAATTAAATAAATTAAATGATGCAATTATTCAATATATCAATTCACTGAGAAAAAGGTTTGTTGGAATTACTTAATTGAATCAGTCATCGGTTCTACTTTTTGTGACTTTTTTGGTCTCTTTTGGCAGTTCTTGGCTAAAACTATTTGCAAATTATTTTCAAAAGTTATAGACAAAAGCCTAAAACAAACACTAAAGACATCCTCAGTGATCTACACTCTGACCAACAAAATGTTTAATCTGAATGTTAATGTATTGCATGGGAATCTACAGCACTCACAAGCTGATGTCCCGGGAATTCGTAACAATTTTACGAAGTGGCTTATTCGTACGTGGCGAATCGTACAAAAACGAACGAAAAAAGCAATATGGTAGATGTTGGGAAATGTCTTGACGTGACAAGCATTCCTCAATCAGTCCATCTGGATAGCCGAACACATTTGGGTCTAATAAGCTGACATTGCCCGGCCTTACAGCCACAATGGTACAACAGCTTTTTAGTGCCAATTTGGATACTTGCCACCCATTTTTGCTTCTCTTGAGTTTGGAGATCCGTCAGTAAAGCATTAGGTGAGATGCTCAACAACAGCCTAACACCATAAGACTGATTCTTTATCAATCATTTGGCCCCATCAACAACCTTCTGTTCAGACTGTAGTATGAGAAGGCAAATTCCTGCTGTACTGCTTTATTAAGTTATTCAGACAATCAAAACTGTACCTTACAGACCTGCCTGATGCCCTCCAAATCCATCTGCCCATCCACAATTTCCAGCGTTAGCCAAAACAGAGCAAATCTGTGTTCAGGCTCCATCTACAGCCCACTTCCTCCGTTGGTCTACTCGCACCATCAAACACGCATCCTGACGGAAACTCTGAAGATACTTTTAGTTGACGCTAATATCAATTTTCTTAACTTCTTAATGCATTACTTGTTTGGGTCACTGGTAATATTTGGGTTCACTCTTCGAAGATCTTGCGTAAGCTACCGTTTCGGGGAATATTATCATCTGCTGCTCTTCCTTTTCACTATCTTCCCACATCCCAAGGTTTGAGCATCAAGGACCGCTCTAAAATGTCAGTTTGGCTCAACAGGATGGCCGGCGTGTTATATACAACCTTATTATTTTCTTTAGAAGCATGACTCATTGCTTTGGAGAACGTTATCAGCACTTGTGGATGAAGCTCAATGGTGTATGCCAGAGCACAAGTGTCCCGCAGAATGAATCAGAAAAGATCAGAACATCTACACGTGGCATTGTGGAACACTGTGACACATCACAAACACAAGAAAACAATCATTACAAAAGTCTGGAAGCAAACATGTGCTATAAGGATCAAGTTGCCTTTATACTAGGACTTGTGTGCAGTGTAGCTAATGCTAGAGTGCTAATGCTTATTGTAAAGAAATTTATGAATATAAGAGAAAAGCCAATAAACTACAATAATCCATTACCCCATCTACATATATAATTCACCTTTTTCAAGTAAAAAGCACACAGAAGTCTCGAGTCATTGACCGAAGCTGGCAAGCTGGTTACATTATCATACCTTACAGATCTATGCAAATAACTATAACACAGACATTGAATGCAGAAGTAATGTAAATGTCTCTTGTGTATTTCCGTCTTTGTACTTGTTGTTATGCAAAATAGCAAAGTCTATTTATATTCAAGTCCCCATTACTGACCTAAGCAATGTTCTAAAGCCTATTCCACTGCCAACCTCTCACAGATGAGATTAGAGAATTATCTACAAGAGACTCTTCATTGGCCCCCCCACCCATCCCCTCCAAAAAATAAAAAAAGTCAAACTAACATCCAGCTGGTCCAGAGAGATAATAAACCATATACATCATATCTGCGTGAGCGTGGCTGTTGTTGTTGTTTTACAGATATGTGGAAAGGTTACATTGAAAATGACTTGTATGTATATTTAAAGACGAAATGACAGTATGAACCCGGAAAATGTCAAACGTCAAGTCAAACCTTGATATTCCCCATTATGAGGACAATTCAGATGAGGTGTTCGCACTTCACCCTTCTCCAAAGTCACAGTCAGCATGTAACTATATCATCTAGTTTGTTTATATAAATTATTTACTTGCTTAAAAACTAGTGCTGTCAATGGATTAAAAAAATTAACGTGACCATTTCTGTGTGATTAACTGCGATTAATCGCACACGTATAGTGAAATTAAACATACATTATTTGATTTTTTTAATGTTTATTTTAGTGCTGTCAATCGATAATTTTTTTTACTCACTAATTACACACAGCCTTTATGTTTTTAAAATGTACTTTTACATTCCATAAATTTCACTTTTGCATCCAACAATATTGTTTATCGCTCAATAGGTTAAAAACAGTCGATGATTAGTGCTGATATATCCTGTCAATCAAAAGAGTACAGAAAAATGCAAAGAATTTGCGCTCTGTATTTTGAAAATGTTAAGAAACATCAACAGTTCGATGTTTAATATTAACAGTCATTTCATGAATTGATAACATTCAGAAAGTTTAGAAATGAAAAGTTTGGTTCCAAAATGAGATAACTCCGATTTGTACATTTTTTAAAAGCTTGTTTTTTATTGTGCATTCCAATTAATATCAATCAAACTGCAGTTTGTTTGTTTTGATTTGAGCCATAATAACTCGAAAAACACAGCTAACTAACACAACAAAAACATGACAAGATCATAAAAAACATGATTTAAAAAAAACAGTTCTCTCATTTTGGAACAAAACTCTTCAAATATTCATTCCATCTTCAAATCGCTATAGGCAACGACAGATATCACTTTGAATAATCAGCTATCTGTGGAGATATTTAGAATCAGTACATCTCTAGTAATCCGTTCTTCCTTCAGAACTGCTGTTGAATTCCTTCACATTATATGTATTCACATCTCCCTCAACCACCTTTAAATAACAAAAAGATCAAAGTTTTAATAAAATGCAAACCCTGTTCGGCTCAATTTCCTCTTTACTATACATCAATACAACAAGCATGTCGATCTCTGGTTCTCAACGTCGAAGTGTGATTATTAAAGCAAGACGTCTCTTATTGGTTTTTCAAAACCCACAAATTTAAAAAAATAATTACCTTTGAGACAAGGTTGATTCACATCTGAGGACCTTAAGGTTTCTCAATGAATGGGTTTTGCTTGAGATGAGTCATATGGAAACGAAAATATTTCGGCACAACCTACAAACGTATGTAGATTTAAATGTCTGCTGATTTATGAAATATTCTTAACAAAAAAACATTATCCGCCGATCAGCAGTCCAGAGCATCTGTCAGTTCAAAAGAGCCAAAATATGTTTTGCTGTATTGGCAGCATATTGAAAGTATACCGCTCAGCGTTTATGCAAATAAATACATTTAAAAAAATTCACCTCGCGGCTTTGGAGATTTGAATGTGAGCTCGCGCGTGTTGTCCAAAATCAGCATAAAATTGCAATTCACCGAACAAATGTGGGCAAGAGAAAACCCCATTAGCTGAAAATCAAGTGAGAATGACTGTTTATGGATGTTTTGCATTATTCTCTCTATGTAGAAAACAAATTCTGTGATATTTCCATACCATCGCATCTCAGTATTACAGACATGTCCGACAATACACGACTTTGTCTTTTTAAATGAAAAGTTATCATCCTGACTCCCAAAAGATCTTTAAAAAGTCATGCTCATTTAGGACGAACACTAATCGTCGGGCTCAGGATTTGAGATTTGAGAAGTCTTTTTTGTCTTTCCTAGTAGCTGATCCAGTCCGTCCTCTAAAGCATACTGTGTCTGTTCAGAGTGGAAACCCCCGGCGGAGAGAAGACATTTGCCAAACTGGGTCTTCGTGAATAATTGCTGATCCCCTACCTCGGCTCTAGTGAGCTAGAAAAGCCCTCGCCGCTGACAAACGACGCAGCCGGTCTGATCTGGCGGTGAATCGAGACGAGCATCCAGATGCGACCGAGGCAACAGGCCGACAGCCCCATCGCTTGATGTGGGATAGAGAGAGAGAGAGAGAGAGAGGACTATTTAACACTGACAGAAGAGGTGTTTGTGCTTCAAAAAAACGTATTTATCCACTGAAGCTTACTCGAATATCTGCATTAAGACATGCGAGTGGGTCAATGTCACAAAACGCTCGCGTTTTCATTCTCTTACTGCGAGCGAAGCCAACAATGCGAAAAGTAGCCTTGATGGAAAAAACAGCAGGTGTTCCTCACAAAACACACGAAGCGAAATGTGTGGAATTAGCCGGATAATTCGTCTCCCTCGCTTTTCTTACCGCACCCAGACATCTTTTATCTAAACATTCTATCGTGAACTCGTCGTTTATTCCCAGAAATTAAATGTTTAAACTGTACATGAGGTTTATTCCTCAAAACTCACGCTTGCTTCATATCTGCTTCGTTGTATGCATTGCATCCATGACACTAATTATATCATCATTGTGTCATTTAACAGCAAAGTGTACAAATAGACTTAACTTAGCGTGTGATCTGAGACTAACAAATGTTATGCTGATGCATTTAACACATTTTTCGTAACATAGACCTACTGTTGTGCGTAGGGTACGAAGCGAATCGTAAAGTGATACTTCACCCGAAAAATTTAATTCTGTCATCATTTCCTCACCTTCGAGTTGTTCCAAATCTGTTTAAATGTCTTTGTTCTGATGAACACAGAGAAGATATTTGGAAAAAGGCTTGTAACCCGAAAGATTTTGATCCCAATTGACTGCCAAAGTAGGAAAAAGTGCCCCAGAACTTTCTTCAAAATGTCATCTTTTGTGTTCAACAATGGGAGTCAATGGAGGGCAAGATCTGTCTGGTTATAACCATTCTTCCAAATATCTTCTCTGTGTTTATCAGAACAAAGACATTTATACAGATTTGAAACAACTCCAAAGCCTGTACATGATGATTTTGGATGAAGTATCACTTTAAACCTAGAAAATGGAGAACAAATAGAAACTTTTGTTTACGTTCCATCTGCATATCAGATGTTTCTCCTGAAAAACGAAACAGTCAGAAATGTGTCTGTCATGAGAGTTTGAGAAGAGATGTCAACAATGTGTCAAACTGAGATCAGATTTGTCTCGTCTGCAATCAAAAGTCAATATTAGTGAAGATCTCAATATCAACTCATTTCTCATCACATTCTTCAAAGCAATATAAGAAGAAACATCCCAGACTAAATTGATACTTTGATAAAACACATCGTGATCTTGATATATTAAAAAGTGTGGTCTTCTTTTCAGCGACAGAGAAGCAATATTATTCGTTGCTCAAATATCTTACCACCCCAAACTTGCATTACGGTTTGAGGCAGCATTGACTCATGTCAATCTTGACCTAGAACACTTATGTGTTCGCTATTTAGGAGAAAGGATTCTGCCAAAATTACATACTTCCGTTTTCATTTGTACAAAAGGTCAGATTTTCTCGCTTCCTCCCGAGCACACAAGACGCACTTTGGAAGATTCTCAAATCATGCTGGGATGACACGGATCATCAGGTTTTACTCACGCTTGTGGAGTTGAGTTGAGTTTCAATGCAACATTTCACTCAAATTGTTATGCTGATAATATGGGATTTTCTATTGAATTATAATACGAGTGGAAAATCGAAGAGCAGCATTTCCAATTATGAGACGCCGCTGTACAATATATACTGCCCATTATCTCACATCATCTGATGTAAATCATCCGACAGATCTCTTTCTTCTATAAATAATCAACATATATCCTGCAATGAGATTTAATATCGGAGTATAATTGAGCGTCCAAATAAAGATGCTGTAGATTAATGGGTTAACGATGTCATTAAATGATCATCTAGAAGGTCAATATGAGTTTGAACAGTCTTATGCCTTCACACCCGCTTCACTTTTTGAAGATCTATTGGGAAAGCCTGTGAAAAGAACAGGTTCAGTATTTAAAGGCCTGGGATATCACTTCATGTGCTTCAGGGGCTTAAATAAATGAAGAGGCATTGGGTCAAGCCAACACGGACCCTTCACATGAACTCAAGTCATTTTAGACTTCTGCATAAGCAAAGAAATGCACTGTGACCTCAGCCGTTGACCCCAATTACCCTTTGGCATATATAAAAACACCATTTGAGTGTAAATGATTTAACTCAGGTCAGCGCTAATATGTTTGACTATCCGCTATTACCATAAGTTATTTATAATGACATCCGGACAGTGACGAAGTTACTCAGAAAAAAGTTTGTCGAGTTGCTTTGTACAGTTGCAAGACCACCTAAACCAAGACCAAGAGATTAAGACCCGCTTTCACAGACACAGCTTAGATTAAACCAGGACTATGCCTTAGTTGAATTTAGTTATTTATTTTCGTCTCGTGAATGAAAAAGTGAATGCGATGCAGCATCAACATGGGGGTTGTAGCAGTGAAACTACAGCGAAAGAGGCAGAAGACGTGATTGCTGTCGGACGCAAGTTGTGGGTTTGGAAATATTTTGTATTCGGTAAAGCAGATGGGCAGATAAAGAAAAACCTTGTCATTTGCAAACTTTGCCTAAGGTTTATTTACTGTGCATAAGCTTTATTTTATGTGACTTTTTCCTCATTATTATTTTTCATTTATTTACAGAATTGTTTTCTGTTCAATATTAAGTGAACTGTAAAAGTGAATGAAACGACTCACTGAAATGAATCTCTGCTGTAGAGCGTGTGATTCAACATTACAAAATCACTGATGCAACACCAATGCGGCAGAAAAATTGACAACACGCTGTATTGATAAAAGTTGCAAAACTGCCGTCACGCTATTAAAACATTTACTGTGCACGCTACGCTTAAACTGTTGCTATTCGTAGCGACTCCCCAACACTGTGAAGATCAATTTAATAGTTCAATTTCTCTCTGCAGTATCCACGGGGAGGTCTGCTCATGTAATGCACTTGAATGGACCAGTAATTATAAAACTAGGACATATAGCAATGGGAGATAATTAATATTACCCCGTCCCGGTGAGAGTTTTTTTATCAAATTTAGGATTTGACGGAGGATTTCAATTATGTCAACCCCACTGGGTACTCGCATCCAGAATGTATTACATCTATATTAGGCGGCTGCACATGGCAAATGCCAAGGCGGGGGAAGCGAACCCATGACGGTTTGTTAGCGTTCATTCATTACGCATCCCAACAAACAGCTGATCAGGTGTAAAAGAAGCCGCTTCGCTCATCACAGGCCAAGATGTCAGTGTGATGGACAATACTGTAGAAAGCAGAAAATTACCTTGGAGCCCACTTGCTGTCCTCAGGATGATGCGCCAGTTCTATGAAAGTGTCGGGTCTTCAAAAGAAAATATTTCAAAGCTTCTGTTTGACCCTCAGACAGGACGTCATGTTTTTTGTTAACGTATACAAAAGGAAGTTTAGCACTGACAAATAATGGCTTTAGCCCTTGAAGAGTGACTGCTCATGTAGTTCATATAATAACCAAATGACTCACATCTAGAACACTGAACATCATGTCCGTGAATGCTTTCGATCCGTCTGGGTTCATTCAGGAAGCCCACCATACTTTGGTCGAAAATACATCGTTTTGTGAAATGCATGTAGAGTAAAATGTTACTTCATAATTGAAACTAAACAATACCTGAACTACAAATTCATCATTTGACGCACAGCTTCTATAAACATTTACATTCATGCATTGCAGACGCTTTTATCCAAAGTCACTTACATTGCAATTTACTGTACATTTGTTACCATGTGCAATCCCTTGGATCGAACCCATGACCCTGGCACTCCTAGCGCCACGCTCTTACCACCGAGCTACAGGAAAGCTAAAACTTTCAGACAATTCTGTAACAAAATGATATCTTATGTGGTGTAAAACATGTTGTTGCGTACAGGTGTTGAATAGATCTAGATCTCTACAGTCACAGTAACCCAAGAGGACGAGCAAAGAAATGGGTCGGTGCGAGTAACGGGAATTAATTTTCCGTCTGCGTGACCCTGCTCCCACTTCGACTGACCTTGTTCATCACCTGCGTTTGTTTATCTTGCTATAAATAAATGCGACGTGCAGAAGGGCTCATCCAAGGGGTCTTGCATCAGTGATATTGATGAGCTCCGGGTCTCCAGTGACTTCAGCGCACGCCGCATAATTCATAAAGCACGACTGATTTTTATCAAATTCATATCATATCTGTGGTTGTGTCACATGTTTGCCCTAAATCGACAAACATTCACATCAGCTTTCACCTGAAACAATTAATAACAATGGTGTCACGGATACTATAGTTATTATATGTTATATAATTACTGTAGATGAGAACATGGAACATTTGTAGTTTGCTAAAAATTAAAACAAACTATGGTTACCATGGTTAAACCGCAGAAAATGTGGAGGAAAAAAATACAAAATAAATTATTCCAATATTATTTAAATTGCATAAGAACTTCATAAACAACTTAAATAACCTTAATCAACTTAAAGAGTTGAATTTGAATAGTGAAAACTTAAAAGTTTTACCAGATAAACCTTAACACTGATTCAAGTTTTAACCTAATGTTGTGCATTATCTATATTTAATGATTTGCTTCTTTCCTCTACAAAAATCAGTCTTTAACGCTTCTGATGAACTAACACAAGAAAAAGCCATTGTGTTCTTAATTTAGCTCGTAGAATGACAGCAGCATGCAGAACGTTCATCACAAACGAGCAACAACTTTCCAGTAAACAATACTAATTAAAGCCCAAAACTCTTTGCGTGTATTTCAGCATATGGACGTTTTCATTTTTCCATTTATCTCACGTCTCTAATTAATATTTATGCGCATTCAAGATAAGGCTAATCTTCTTAAAAGGCAGGATTTATCTTCTTCATGCATCACATCACTACCGTACGAATGCATGCAAATGTTAATGCATAAACGCTCTGACAGCAGACGTAAAACGCTGCGATTAAAAGCCTTGGACAGTTAAAAACTGCAATAAACTCTTCTTAATAAAGGTGCATTTTCACATTAGCTATGTAATGATATAGTGATATATAGTGATATTCCACTTCGTCAACTGTGATTCACGCTAAGGAAAGTCCAAGTTTGGTTTGCACTGAAAAAGGTCTGAGAGACCAAATGTTTGTAAATTCTTGATTTGATTTGAAGTATTAATGTATTATTTATTGAATGCAAAGCTCTTGAGTTAACATTTTATAGCGAATCAAATATTCTACAAAACAATGAATCTAAAACAAGATGATACATGTTAATGAAAACATTATAAAAATTGTTTTTGTAAGAAAAACACACAAAAGTCACTGTAAAATTTCTGTGTGATGCTTCAAAACTGCTGATTTGATTATGTAAAATATAGATTTTTGCACCGATAAAATAATATATATATATATATATATATATATATGTAGAGTTTGGTTCTAAAATGAGATAACAGCATTTATTTTTTTATTTTTTTATTGTTCATTCCAGTTAATATCAATCAAGCTGCTGTTGGTTTGTTATGATTTAAGCTATAATACCTTAAATAATACAGTAACTAACACAATTAAGCACAATAAAAAATGATAACATAATAAAAAGCATGATTTTTATCATGATCTCATTTTGAAACCAAACTCTTCATATATTATCAGATAATAGAGTGCAGTGCAAATAGCATTATTGAACAATGAAATTAAATGTATCGTGTGTATATTTTCTTTTTCATAATCATGCTTTTATTACTGTAACATTTTGACAGTAAAATGACACACCTCTGTCGTATCATTCAAGTTTACGGTGACCAGCGGCCAATCAAGGCCAATGAAACCTAACTAGGGCCAATACAGAGACTTCCTGTAACTTTAAGAATGTAGCAAAGAGGAAAGATGTTCTCTCTGTGGTTATTTATTCATAAAAAAAGGAAGTGAAGTTTGAAAGGCCACATCCAAGCTGCAGGGCATCCCCACGGGAGGACGGGGATTCCAGACGTACCCTGTTCACACTGACCTGCTTTCCTGAAGAAAGATCCGCACAGGACCCGCATGGCTTTCACACATCCATGCTTTCCTCATTTATTAACACCAGACACATTTTCTTTGTGAAGAGAGAACAGGGGGGAGAGAGAGAGGGCATACGAATGCATACGAGAGTGTGAGCGATAGAGAAGCCACTATCGGCTGACTGACACGTCCAGCTCCAAGCGTCTAAATTCCCCCTTCATCTCTTGTTTCCTCATCTCTCTTCTGAATCGTGCGGTTCAGGGAATGAAAGCCGAGGCTCTCTGTCACAGCGTTTCGTCAATTCCAGGCCACGGATCCTTCATCTGATACACTTCAGCATGGACAAACTCCTACACCGCATTTATAATACAGAAATGTTTGACCCTTTCCACTGCAAGATAAATCACGCTGCCTCAAGCAAGGTCTCTTCTGCAAATTTTAGAAGCGTGTGTCCAAAAAAGAAGTCTGCGCGCTAAACAACACCAAGCGTGTGCTTGCTTAAGGGAGACAGAGGAAGTTTAATACTGAATCAGGGCTCTGTTTGAAGAGGCTTTTGCCTTATGTTCTTTCGCTTCAATCTGTCTACACATGCACAACATCAGTCCATTACACCGTATCGTCCCTTAAAGCTATTCATGATCCCCGTCACGTGCCGTGCGTAATTGGGACTGTGTCTTTAAAGCAAACCCCGCCCCGTGTGGTGACACAACTATCCCATGTGGCCGTTCTTTAATCTTTTAATGCCCCCGTGCTGCGAGTCCTGATATAACACCCCAGAATCACACGACTCAAAAACCCAACGCATCTGAGATTAGGTTATGATGCTTCTACAGTAAATAGATCATCTGCGTTTCAATGTTTCTCATGAGAAAACGAGTCAAAAATGTCTTTCCTGTAGTGCAGTGGTTGGAGCATGACGCTAGAAACACCAAGGTCATGGGTTTTCTCCCAGGGATCACATATACTCAGAAACCATTGAGTAGTATAATGAAATGAAAGCGTCTCCCAAATGCGTAAATGTAAATCTAAAAAATGTGTCTGTCATTATTAAACAATTATTTAATTTATCGTTTATATCTTTTATTTTTTACAAAAACAAGCTGTCTGTGATAAGAGTTTGAGAAGAGATGTCAATAATGTGTCAAACTGAGCTCAGATTTGTGTCGTCTGCAATCAAAAGTCAATATTAGTGAAGATCTCAACATCAACTCAAACATTTCTCATCACATTTATTCAAATCCAGTTTATTTTACCTTTACAATCTACATTCATGTTACACCTCATTCTTCTTTTATTTTTGTACTGCTTGACATCACCGTTAAGATTCAACTCAACCGTAACCCTCAATAAGGTTTTACTGTATAATTTCTAACACAAATGACCTCGGGGACGGCAGGGATGACCAGAAACATACTCTGTCTGTATGAGTTTTATCAATGCTGTTAATTTTATGAAGGCAGTTAAGAAAAGTGGAGAATCCGCTGCCAGCGGCTTCTCTCCTAAACCAAAAGAAGAGAGAAAAGATTCAGATTCAGGAATAATTTGGTTTGTGCCGCTGTTATGAGAGACTCAGAGACGGATGATACCCATTTTCAAGTGCAACAGGGTTTCTCCTCATGCATTATAATGTTCTCCCATCTCTCTCTCCTCTCTCGCTCGCTCGCTCACAATGAAGCCTGTGTTCACTAAATAGTGCGTGATGCAATTGGAAGTCTCCTGATGAGTAAATATAAGTACTATTTTATCATTTGACAATTACATTAGCTTCTATTTACTAAAGTAAATAATATTCTAAGTGGTCGAATATTAAATCAATTTTAGGGGATGATGTGGTAAAATGCAAGTGTTATTACTTATTCAAGTTAACCGGACATTTATTTTGACAGGTCGCGGCAAAGGTTGTTTGTGAGTAGCTTCAATGCAGTAGAAAACTTCACACGAGCATTACAGCCCGCAGTACACGCAATCTAACCCATTTTAATACGGACACGCAAAACAACCAGATTATTGAAACCGCATCTGAATAATTATAGTGTTATTCATAGCACAATTAGCATCATGCTAGCTGTTTAGCGCTACTTTCTGATAAGGAAGTAATATATTTACCAGATTACATGCCACTCTGTGTGATAGAGCAAATAAAAATGTTATGCCTGGATTCTGTCCATTTTTACCGCATAACATGAATCCTAGTGCCCTTCTTTGTTTTAAATAAACATGTCCACATGAAAATGCAAATACATGCTATAAAGCGCTGTCAAAAGCGTGCCAAACCAACAGCACGCTTTTGACAGCGCCTGGAAACTGACGTCAAACAAAGGAGATAGTAGCACGCATGCCAACGTCATTCTAAAATTCTTCACCCTGGCTGGAGTTTACAAAAGAGTTTGGTGTCAGTGACTAAGTACAGTGTTTGTGTCTGGACGAACGGCCAAAAGTGCGGTTTTGGAAATACCCGTGTTTGTGTGGACAGGGCCTGAAATGTTCAGGACGATAGCTCACCAGGAGCTGGGATAGAGACCTCTGCTGTACATAATATAAGAAACTGTGATATATACTTATATACAGTATATATTTACAATGTAATGTACTGAATATAAGCTTTCACAAACTATACTATACCATACCAAAAAATGACAGATGCTATCAAAAAGATTAAATTCAAAGAGTGATGCATCATTATTGTACATATAGTATGTGTGATCAAGTCTGCAGGCTAACAGTTCTCAAAGATCTCAAAAGTGCCGCATTGAAAAAAACAAGAACCAATGATTTTTGAGCACAGATTCTTGTCCTTAGATGGGTTCTTGTGACGCATTTCTCGTACATAAACAGAGATGTTGCGGTGTGTGACGTTAATTCAAAAGTTAATGACAATTTAAACGTCATTCTGTTCCTTACATAAAACATAAAACTAGAATATAGTGTTCCATTATTACAACACACTGTATTTTTAAGACAGAAAGTTTACAGAAAAAAACTGAACAATGTAGACTAAAGAGTAGAAACGTCTTTCATTTCTCCCCAGTGTGACTCCAATATTTATTATTCACAGTTGTATTATTCAACAAAAAATGTCATGACATGCACTCCCTAAAAAAATGACATCCAGCCAAATTTCCAAAAACAGCTTTTATCTTTTCACACAAGCCATGCAATATGAATTAAGATAAATAGAATTGCTACTACAACAGATTTTAAATAGAAATAACTCTATAGGAATTGATTTTTCTAAACAGAAATCAGACAAAATGGAGAACAAATAGAGACTTAATACTGAATTATTCTGCTTCCTTGAATGTATTTTTAAAAAAAAAGATAAAACATGTCGCTTGTACAATATTAGAAGGGATTCATCAGTTTCAACCTGCGATTCATCAAGACATATACACAAGACTCAAAAAACGTACTTACATTAATTCTTCAACTCCGTACTCTTACTGTAAGTCAATTCGATAGCACTTTTAGCGTATCTTAGCATAGATCATTGAATCCAATCAGATCAGTAGCATCGCGTTCAGTGTTACGCAGCGCCTAACATTGGTCCATTTTTGAATGCGATGCGTCTGGTCTGACTGGATTCAATGATCTATGCTAAGCTATGCTAAAAGTGCTATCGCCAGACTCAGATATCGGCGGAAATTATTCCAAAACGGTAAAACTCAACTTATTAGCTCTTGGGGACCTGGAAAATGAGCATATTTCCAAAAAAAGTGGAATTTTCCTTTAAACACAAATGACAAGTCAATTAGCTCTCCTACGTTACTGAAAAACAGAACGGTGACATTTGTCTGGTTTGGTTCTGCAGAAAACACATCAACATGCACTTTGTAAACAATTAGCGGCGCACACGTGGACACGTTTCTGAACCGCTGGTGCAAAACAACCACGCATTTATTTCCCGTAACTGCGTGCTGCAGATATGAACGTTCGCAATTAGTATTCATAGTTTTCACGATCCATCCGGGGAAGGCATTTAAAAATAAATAAACAAATTCATTGCCTAATGGATGGAGGCCAAGCCTGCCTGAACGTTCGGTAGGCACTTCAATTCACTAAACCGCACTCATGTTCCACATGCAAAGAATCATCGTTTCACATACAGGTTAATACATTTGTACATCACGTACGCACGCTACTTTGTGTGCATGTTATCATTTCAATAAGCATGCTATTGTTCTATCGTATTCAGAGTGCGCACTATATTTGTGTTTTTTGAGTCAAGTAATGATGGTTTCTACCAAGCACAAACCAAAAGATGAGTTAGGGGAGCGCGATGTGCAAACAACATGTTTGCAAGCAGTAGGAAAACATCAATTCAGACGTAGTGGGACTGTGTTTATCGTCTATTGACCTGCCCCGTGTCAAGGAACTCAGAATATCAACGGCGTGCATAGATTACCTGATGACAGATACATGAGTGGTGGAAAAGGGGACGGAGAAGCAATTTCTTCCTTGCAAATATCCTTGACACCCAAACAGAAGTCAATTGGCACTTGTGACGGTATGCAACTCTGTAATCCCCAAAACCAATCGAGGGTGCTGGAAAAATGTGAAATGAGATAGAAAACCCAGCCGTACGTATTGAATTCTGACCCGCCTCGGCCCGCGAGCCAGGACTTCTTGAACTAATTGATCGATCTTCATTTTTGAGAACGATACAAAAACCTTTCTGCATGGCGAGAATTGTTAAAAATCAACAAATAATAACGCGTGGGCTTATAACAGGAACAAAGTTGAAGAAGCTTCTGCTTTAAAATCAGATTTCAGCTCCCATTTTTGACTATCTAGCTATATCAAAACAGATGAACCGCATCGAAACTTATTTTGAGACGAATCAAGACGTGCAGACCCAAAAACGGCAGAATGAAAATAAGTGGCAAGTCAACGACTTCAGAAATATATCTATCGTGCATTTGTTCAACACAGCACCAAACCTCGTCGGCAACGTCTTTCAAAGCAACATTAAGAAACATCCGATGGGAAAAATATAGCTGGTGGTGAGTCAACTGCTTGGGCTACAGCTCCAGAAAATGATTAAACACATTTCAGTAGGCACTAAAAAGATCAAATATCTCCAAACACATCCATCCGTGTACCACGGTATTGACACGGCAAGCCAACACAGAGGCTTAACGTGTTCTCAGTCTTTCTGAACTGTATCCCATTAAAGAAAGGGCTCATAAGACGAGCATTAACCTAAATGAAGTGTGTGCTTTATTGTTTTGATCAGAAACGTGACGTCGTCTGAGCTTGATTTCGTTCACTGAGTGAGACGTCACTGAACCACACAGGGCTGTGAATGTGTCCCCAGTGGGCTGTCTGTGTTTTTTATTGTTTTATGTTTTACTGTAAAACCTCCCCACTGACCCTGAATCAGTTCCAACGCAACGACTTTATAAAGCGATTCGCCCTTGATGCGAGAACACATCATGGGTTATGAAGAGACGAGTGTGCACTTTCGCCAGTGCCTGTAATGCTAATTCAACTTTCTGTGTTTGTTTTTTACACTTCAAAGTGCACGTGCCTGTTCTATTAAACACCTGCAAACAGCCTTATTTCAAACAAACAAACAAAAATATTTGTGATACCTAAACGTTTAATAAAGCAACGCTGAAAGAGCTGATCGGGAGAATCAATAATCAAACGCATAAAATGTTTCAAATAAACACTAAATGTATGCAAACCTGATTTTACGCAATGCATTTTAATACATACATTAGCCTAGAAGGCCAACCATGTTCACATTTGTTACCCCCACTCTTCTTCTGCTTTTTTATGAATAAATGTCTCTTTTTCTATCACCATTAGTCCACAAATCCTCTGTAAACACAGCAGGTTTCATGAAGGTCACAGACACACGGTTGAGCTTTTCATTTAAAGAGCCCGTTGAGCACTTGAAACCCACCTAACTTGCAGCCATATCATTATAATACATGTCAACCGTTATAGTTTACTTTAGTATTTATAGTAGTAAACTGTAGTATACTGTAGTATATTATGGTAAACACTACATTGCAAATGTACCTCGGTAAATAAAGTAAACTTTTAATACATTTATGGTGAGGTTAAAGACAACGAAATGGTGCTCAAATTTACTATGTAAAATAACAAAGTATACCACAGTACCTAAGCACAACCTCCTTAAACTACACATTACAAAACACTTTAGAAGCTTAAATGAGTAAATGTTGAGCACAGAGGAGACAAGAGTAAAGTCAAACTCCTTGTGTGTGTAAACAAACGTGATAATAAAGCTTCTTCTGATTCTGATTGTAAAACAACAATGTGGGTGATATACCATGATGTCATCTTCCATGATAGTTGTTCAGCTTTATGTGCAAAATGACATTATTTTGCCAACAATCAGCTGTTGACGTCTGTGATAATTGTTGTTTGTGTCTTATTATCCAACGAGTGGTATAACAGTCAATGTGTCCTGAAGTCAGTAAAACACGCAGTGCTGTGCTGAAGTGCGCGACTCTTATTTCCGAAGAACACCAGTGACCCCTAGTGTTCGAACGGGGATCTGCACGGAAAAAAAACAACGAAATCTGATTTTTTTAAATACGCAAACACTTAACCCTAAGCTCTATCCTGTCAAATAATAATGAGATTTATTCTTTGTTATTATAAATAATTGCCATCGCAAAAAAACATGTATAACAGAGAAATCAAGAATGGGATTATTACAAAACTGTTTTATGAGTTCTGTGCGTTTGAAACGAGATGATGCTCTTTGGTTGATTTCAAGTTATCCTCATATGTTTCCCCCCAAAAAATTCTTTAATAGAAACAGAATGAAATGAGAGTGTAATTGTTGAAACACGTGAAGAGTCTGGAGGTGCTATTGAATTCTTAAGGTCAAATAATGTGGATTTGGGTAAATCTGACGAGAAATGAGTTGATATTGAGATCTCCACTAATATTGACTTTTGATTGCAGACGAGACAAATCTGAGCTCAGTTTGACACATTGTTGACATCTCTTCTCAAACTCTAAATGGAGAGCAAATGAATCTCAGATATTTCTCATAAATGTCTCTTTTGATCTCATTGACGCCTTTAGGAGAGATCTCATCCGTAATAATTTTCTCATGGCACAAAAATAACTGCTCGATACCAATCGATGAATAAACAATTAATGTTCTGTTACCAACATCAATCTCTAGGTCATTCAAGGACTTTCGTCTATTGGGTGCACGTGCACTTTTTGAGAAGCTCCATCTACACGTGCACTGTCAATGCGTCATGTCTAAATGTTTCTCAGCCAAACGTTCCCCTGAGCATTGACTTATAATTATTTCTCTACCTTTTCTTGCCAAAAGCCCCCAGAGTCAAACAACGCCGGTGACACTCAAGGTAACGGAGAAAGTCAGGACGAGAGGACGGCTTTGACAATCCTTCATTAAGTGATTTTAGTTAATTAGTAACTCAATCCATTATTCATGTGAAATCAGCGTTTGTTCTCCGTCATAAATTAACGCAAAGTTGAACAAAGTCACAGAGTGTGACTACGTGATGATGTTTCTTCGACGCGGCAATTTATTTTCCCGACAAACTCTGCGAGGGCGATGTTTGTCCTTCTTAATAAGTGACGGGACATCTGTTTCTCCTCGCTTTCGACGCATTTTATACACTGGGGCATTGAGAACATGACCCGGGCCCATTAAGAGAGTCATCAAACATATTTTACATAATAGTTTTTCTTGAGCTATTTGATAATTAGATGACAAATCCCGGCATTTAAAGAGCACAAGCAAATAACCCCGGTTACTGATTCCGCTCATTAACGTAATGAGATGATTTCATTATCTTTGGAGAACTTTGACATCTAACAAGGGCAGATCCAAGTTTTATGAGGTGTGTGTCTTGTTGTGTCGCGATTACATCGCTGGTGCACCGGGAGGTCAGGTTCTGAATCCCGGTCCAGTTTTGGTGCCAAACTGAACTGTTTTGGGGGTATTTTGGCCATTTTAAAGTAATGTTGTTCTCTGACAAGCTGAATATAAACATGATATTAAATGGTTTTTATCTTTGTTTGGCAGTGAGATGAATAGAAATGCTAATGGAAAGCTCTCACCAGGTATTATAGTCATGCTGCTACAAAATAAGCAAAGAAGCTAAAATAAGTATATATAAGTTTGGGTGCTTTTAACATTCTTTCTTTTCTTACATTCAGACTGCCCGTTTTATATTGCCAGCCTGTCAATCAATGCGTCAAGAGTGGCATACAGAACAGGAATAGATTGCTGTATAACATTCCCCTTTAGAACATAGGAAAATAAAACCGAAAATGTGTCCTATAGGGTTAAAAAAGAAATAAAAGTAAAATACATCTCTCTTATTCTATTTAATAACTTACAATATTAGAAAGTTCATATAAATGTTTATACCTTTCAAATGTTTAAGGTCGCTTGTTTTTTTTGCTTATATCATATATTTTGATCTGAAGGTGTATGTCTGATGTTTGCGGTTAGTTTTTAGACAAAAATAAAAACAAAATAAAGAAGAAAACGACAATTTTATGTAATATAAATGCTTTTGAAATAAATAGTTGGGATTGAATTATGAAAAAAAGATAAGTGCTCAGAAAAGATATGAGATTACAGAGATACGAAAAAACTGACTATACTGAAGATGATGACATATTCAAGTTTTCATTTTTTTCTTTAGTCACAATGATTTCCGGCTACATTTGGTTTGATGAGTTTGCTTTTATTTTAAAACTATACAGAGGGAATGAACTTTTCCTCTTTTTTGAAGAAAAATATTTTATTTCAAAGTAGACTATTATCTTACATTCTAAAATCAGGTTTTCGAAACGACTTATTGATCAGTTTTCATTAGATTTAGATTCGATTTAGATTCAACTTTATTGTCATTACACATATACAAGTACAGTGTAACGAAATGTAGTTTAGGTCTAACCAGAAGTGCAATTAGCAAGTGCAGATATACAGTGTGAATAAATACAGAATACAATTTTAGGGAAATACTATACAAATGTTGTACGAAAAATATGACAGTCGGTATGTACTATGAACAATATATACAGAAGGCTATATACTGTGAACATTAATGTACAGGTGGTTATGAACAGATAACAATATAGACAATACAATAGTGCAAGTGACTTAAGTGTGCATTAATTACAGACATTAGCTATTAAAGTTACAGTGCAGTAGATGAGTTAATGCGGTTATTAAAGGTACAGTGCAATACATGATTAGATGCAGATAATACAGTTACAATGTATTAGATGAGTTAGTGCAGTTATTGAAGTTACAGTGCAGTAGATGCGTTAATGCGGTTATTAAGGTTGCAGTGCAGTAGATGCGTTAATGAGGTTATTAAGGCTACAGTTATTGAAGTTACAGTGCAATAGATGAGTGGATGCAGTTAGTTATGCAATAAATGCAATAGATGAGTTACAGTGCAGTAGATGAGTTAATTCAGTTATGAAAGTAGTTTATTAGTGCAAATGAGCATTCAGTGTAATATTCCTGGTGTGCAAGTGAGCAGTATAGAGTGCAAATGATGCTATGTGTGTGTAAACAGTTAGGTCTCAACATTAGGTCTCAATCACATGCACTTTCCTCATCTTATGGAAGAAAAAAGAAAACGTGTTGTCTTTGTTAAATCTCAATGTCTTCTGGCGACGACCACACACAGGTGGTGTTTTTCTACAGAAGATCAAAACGGTAAAGATCACCACTTCACCAATCAGTCTCGAGTCAACACCGCGTCTGACCTCAATCTCCTGTAAACCTCTAAACTAAACTGAAGATAAAATGCTCTAATGGTTTCATTGGAAGTCCCACCTGAGACCCATTAGGCTTGGGGACCAAATGCTACGGCTGATGCCTGAGTTCCACTAGCTTGGTCACGTATTGGGGGATTTGGAGTGAAAGGGGACGCTCTGGCCCCTGCCCAGGGCCCGAGGCATTAGCATTCTGGGCCGACTATCCAGGGAAAGACTCCCGGAGTCACAAAGCGAGGGATAAAGGTAATTGCTAATGGATGTGTGCACCTGCTACAGTGGAGCTTGAGCCCACCATGAATAGAGAGAGAGAGTGAACCAGAGCGGGTGAAAGTGGGTTAGAGAGAGATTTGTGTGTCAGATGCTATATGGTCAATAAATGTACATGGCTTTCAATTAATTCAGATTTGTGATTTTAAAGTTTGTACATTTGTGTCTATATTAAGATTATGTGAAGAGGTGGAGCTTAACACATCTGTAATGATGATCAATGAACTAGTGTGAGACGAGAAGAGGATGTGTGTTTGAACCTGCTCTTTCAATACTGACATGTTTACTTGTGTTCTTCTATTATTGACTGTAACTGAAGGTAAAATATTCTTTCATCATTATATTACTATACTCTTATTTGAACTATACTCATATAATCTTTTGGTGTAGGTTACAGAGCTAAAGAAATCATCAGTCTCCATAGAAGAGATCTTAGAACAGCTCAGATTATTTTAGATTCATCATTCAGCACAAATTCTCTTTCATTACATGTAATATATTTCCATGAACATTTACTCTGAGTCCTCACAAATACTTTCTTAATGCACAAAACATGCATATATACATGAACGACAAAACCCCTAAAACCATGCTCAAATATATCCCACAGATGAAAGAGTCACAAACAGGTTTATAACCTTTCCTGTAGCTCAGTGGTTGCTGTGCAATATAAAGTATCAGCACACTCTCATGAATTGAGTATAAATAACACACACTGTGCAATATCGTGTAATACGTACGCTAAAGTTTGATTTTGTGTGCATGTGATACAACACAATACAATTTAGCGTGTGTGCATATTAAACAGCAATTTGTCTCATTAACCTTTCCCCAAAACCAAACCCTAAACCTAATGTTAGCGTCCGTGCATATTATAACCTCTACCCATCTCTAAACCTAACAGAATTATTTTAATTATTTCAGTGTTTCCTCTTCATGAACATTTTAAAATGGCTCCTCTCCACCCAGGTGCACGCAAACATTGGCGTATCATCTGCACGCAAAATTGAACTGTGGTGTATTACATGATAATGCAGCAGCCTGTTATTTATACGCAATTGATGAGACCGATTGATAGTATAGTATGTATATGATAATATAATGTAAGTTACTCTGGATAAAAGCCAATCACAGATCACAGAATTTGTATTTTTAGAATAAACTGTGCCTTTAAGAGAACATTACATACATTACAAATAAAGCTATTACAAAATACTAATTCATAAGTCAATTTAGTGATATACTGATGATCTCTTTATACGCCAGTAAAATACTAGTAAAAACTATTAATTTTGTTTAAAACAGTAAAAAAGGCTATAGGTGGCTCTATTGAATTATGAATCTAGCTGGAGAAATCCTGATTATTCAATTCAGTTTTATTTAAATAGCGCTTTTCATGATGGGATGGTCAATCCGAGGTTTCCTCCACTACAGACTCATTGGACTCTCCAAATGTTCTTGGTCTCGACCAAGTTCAATGATATTTTCTGAGTCCAAACTAAACCATATATGAAGCATTTATGTCTGCTTTAGTTGGACTCTTGACTTTCATTAAGTTAATACTCTTTCCTCTTGGAGTAGGTTACATTTTGTGATGGGTGTGAAGCTGTAAAAAAAGATGATAAATTATACTAAATGAAATGATACTAAATGACTGATTTGAGTGTTTTGGCTAAGATATTGTGCCATATTAAACTGTTACTGTGATACTGTGCCTCAACAATTCTGTTTTAGCACAATGTTATAACAGACAATGAAAACCTAACGTTAAAACACAAGAATCAAGAACCCAACTAAAGAAAAAACTGATCACTTCACAACTTCTACATTATTTCAACATTAACAGTAAAAGTGTTGTTGATTCAATGAAGTTATCAATGACAAGTCAACAAGCTGAGAATGGGAACATTTTCCATTGTCAGCCCAGAATGTGATTGTTACACTACAACAAAAAGACTGAAAATCTGAAGTTGCACTTCGGCTTTATGTGACTGGAGAAATTTCTATACGTATAATAATAAAATGACCTCATTTGATCCGCTTTGTGATTATTACAAATAAAGTATGTGGTCTTGATTTTTGAAGACGATTCTTTGTCTGTCTCTGTCTGGACCGTTTCATTTGGATGCGGTCTTGACTTGGACTCAAACCTCTTTAGTCTTGGAGTAAAATCTTCTTTAGACTCGGTCTTGACTCGGTCTCGAATAGTCCTGGTCTTGGTCTCGACAAAAGTGGCCTTGACCACAGATCTGCCTGATTGTAGTGTTTTTAATGGATATATCATGACTCATTTCATGTTTTACAGACTCATTTCAGCCCAGCCCAGCTTTGTTTGTTGTTTTGTTAAAGAACAGTTCACTGTCTTTCTTTATGTTTGTCTCTGAGCAACAGTACTATTTCCACGACTATTTTGACTTTCAAAAACGAGTATGTGGACCACAGCGTCATGCATCTTTAATGAGGAAGAAGATGCAGTGTTTTCTACAACTTGATTTGTGGGTAGAGAAACACGTTGGTGGTGTTTGAAAGTTTCTCAAATCTTAGCAAACACTAAACACTTTCTTAAATTCCTCAGAAAATGAGTCAAACAGTTGTTCACCGATGAGTGTGTGAGCCATTCGCTAAATCCTATCTAAGTATGTGCTATTCTCAAGAAAACATTTGAAAATATTCGCACGAAAGCAGTCAAACGTCATATGTTTTTACACTAAAGGTAAACATTGTGGTTCTCAAAATTTTATTGAAGTATAAACTTAATAGAAACTTAAACTAGTTAATAGTTAGAACCTAGTCAAATGAGAACATAGATTGTACATATCAAACCATCTTTTAAATTCAATAAAAGCCAATATTAGGTACAAACGATGACCATAGATTCAATTCTAATAGTGATGAATAAATATTGATTGATTCCATTGATTGATTGTTCTATATCACTCGGACGAGAGTTAAACCCATCAAAAAAATCAATGCATCAGTATGTTTAGAGATCATAAGGACATATAAATAATTTGCTTTGACTGACCTGAAAAAACACAAAGAAAAGAAGCCGAAACACAAGCTTTGAGAAACAGTGCAACATTTGATCAATGTTTATCTTGTCTGACAAAGAGTCACATCACAAATACACGTATTCTGTTTACATCAGTCGATCCCTTTGACTGACAAACACCGAAAAGATTTCAGACACTCACTTTTTAAATCTAAACTGATAAAGTCGTTCTGTGTGTATCCTCTCACTATGTCTCTTTGTGACAGTCTGTTTCTAACCGTGCCCGTCACTTACACCTGTCCTCCACTGACACCACTGGGAAACATTCACATTTTCTTGTCTCGTTGTGGAGTTGATTCACTGAGTTTCAGGGGTCTGGTTTGGAAAGGGCTCTAAACTGGTGCGGTCTGTGAATTTCCCCAGAGACTGGTGATGAGTTGGGGCGGAACAGAGTCCATAAACTAGATCAAGCTGTGTGCGGTCAGCTGAACATGACAGTACTACTGGAAACCGAGAGAACATTTCTCTGAATATCAACATGACAACATAAAAGGATTTTTGAAAAGTTTTCTAATGATAGAAATCAGAGGTGCTGCCATCCTGATCTTGTACATACGTGCATCTGTAAGCCTGTAAAGTCCCTTTAAGTGGATTAACCAAACACTTGTAAAACTACAAACAAAATTTAAAAGTTTTCAAATTTTTATGAAAATGACCATTATTAAGTTATATCAAACATCCAATTTATACAACTTAAAATAAAATATAATCTTTTTATAATTTCAACTAACTTTTCACCCGATAATTTTCAACTGAATTCACCAGTTTTACTAAATGAACGAAGCTCATTCTCATGCTGCGTTCTCTTGCGGTTCACTGAGCTTTAAATGATTCACTGTTCTTTAATTTTCTGTTCAAACCAATCGGTTCAAACGAGTCGTTTGTTTACGAGTCGTTTCGATCGCAATGTGTGTTCACACTGGCGAACTCGCCGTGCAACGCTGATTCAACGAGCCAACTGCACAGCTTAAAGCATTACAAGGATGCACAGCAGGTCACTTTAATGAATCTTTTCAAGAAATTGAACGTACTTGGAAGCAAAAGAAACAATGTTGACTTGACTAGCCGTGAAATATAGCTAATCCATCTCCTAACAGCTCTTGTTCTGTCAGTGTCTCTTCAGCGCATCAATGGTGCTGATAATGAAACAGCGCCTCCTGTGTGGCGTAATGCCGCCACTGCAGTTCAAATCACAGTCTGTTGAATGATCGCTTTGTTTTTCTATTTAAGACACCCGACTTAATTTGGGTCAGAGACCGATGAGATTTATATGCTGGAGAAATCCTGAAAGTGAGATAATCAAACAGGTTTTCACTAAGCGGGTTTCAAATCTCTGTGCATCTTTTTAACATATGATATTGTAAAAGTGGGGTAAATTAATGTGAAGTGGAGCACTTTTTGACACTGATGTGACCTGACTTCACCTTTTGTTAGATGTTATATATACAGAAGATAAAAGAGACCGGGGCAAGTTGTGACCCTTTTATTCCACTTTATATTTCTCAACACCTTTTTATTTTCCAAAGCCAATTCCAGCAGATACCTTAAATCTTTAAAGAAACACATATTGAACATTTCTGCCTCTGTCCAGTAAAAGATGATATTGTCCTTTAAACACCTAAAGACATCACACTACATAGTACAGGCATTTTGGTTAGTTTTAAATATTAAATGATATCCAAAAATATGTTTAAAATGCGCTTTCCAAAACAAAATATGCACATGTTCAAATTGGCTGTTAAATTATCTCTTTTGCAGAAATAAAAATAAGGAAAAACAACTTGCTCTGCCCTGACATTTATGATAAAAAAAGTATGACTGTATTGTGTTCACTATTAGACTAGAAAATATGTTGTTGTAAATTTTTACCAAATACATTTTCTACACATGAGAATGTTTTTACTCTATTTTAACAAAAATGTAGCCTTTGTGACAACGCCCCATGTGACAACTAGGCCTAGCCTCCAGCGTACACATAAGCCAATGATAATGAGGAATGACAAAGTTCAGGTCAGTGGACATAGATTACTGTATTACTGTTAGAACATATGAAGCCTGATGAAAGCACAGAGAAACGGACTCTCATGTCTGTCTGCCAGAAGAGGGCGTTATGAGACAATCCAAGCATGCAGCTGGAGTGTCAGCTTTGAAATATGTCCTGATATATTCTTCATTATGTCTGGGGGCTGTGAGCACTTCCACCCCCTATAATTTAGTGGGAAAAGTACATTACACGGGCCTCTGTTTTTTGGGGGAAAAGCTATTTACTGAGAGTTAAGCCTTTGAGAGCTGAGCTCAACACACCTCTCTATAAGACACACAATAAACTTAACTCATACAGTCAGCATCTCTATTACTGCCACAAGCGAGGATTAAAACAAAAAACAAATCTGAAAATGAGTAAACAAACAAAGAATCAATCTATTATGTTTTAAATGCATTTGTTAAGATATCAAGTGATATAGTTTTGTTCATTATTGGTATTATAGAATGTGTTAGATTATTAATTGGGAGAAAGGGACACAATGCAGTTGTAATGACAAATTAGTAGAGATGGTGGTCTAGTGGGTAAAACCACTGGACTGGTAATCAAAAGGTTGCTGGTTGGATCCCAGCAGCCACCACCAGTGTGTCCTTAAGAAAGACACTTTACTCCATGTTGCTCCAGGGGGATTGTCCCTGTAATAAGTGCACTGTAAGTCGCAAAGCATCTGCCAAATGACTAAATGTAAATGTAAATGTAGTAGAAAACAAGAGACAGTTAACTGCTGCTTCTCTCATAGTGTTAAAACGCTCAATGAAGCACTTTTTAAATTAAAATCTGAAATTCTTTCTCTGAAAATGATGAGTGAAAGGAGGCACTTAACCTTCAGAAAATGCTGATCAACCTCACGAAGTATGCAACCCCGTTATCAAAACATGCATACATCAAACTAATTAAAATTCAACATAAAAATTCGACAAAACTTTGCTAATTAAAGTTTCTGTAAACTGGAAATATACCGTAACATTTTTTTATTGTAATTGTAATTTTATGATTTTGACCGTTTAAAATAAACAGACTGTAATAAATGAAATCTGTTAAAAATAACAGAAATTTTCAGTCAGCTTCAAATTAACATCTGAAGTCTTTTTCTCAGAAAATGATGAGTGAAAGGAGGCACATAACCTTCAGAAAATGCTGATTTACCTCATGAGGTATGCAACACCGTTACCAAAACATGCATACATTTACAAAAATGCTGATCAAAACGTCAACATGTAAATGAAAAATAAAACAAACACATCAGAACCATACCAAACATAGAGATTAGGGATGGGCCGAATAACTCTTACCACTAAAGTTCTCTGTTATACTGTAAGGTATCAGCTTTTTTTGTTGCATCGAAGATGGAAAGGGCAGGAATATACCATTATCTGCTCCGGAGAACATTTTTGTAGGAACACTTTAGTACCTTCTATGAGGCAGGGTCTGGACCTCCAAAATTCCATTAAGAAAAACTGAAAGTTTCTGTATACTGGAAATATACCGTAAAAAAAACTGTTTTCCAAAAAATACATAAAATCTGTAAAAAACTGTAAAATTACAGTTTTTACAGCGATAGCAACAATGGGTGACGTAAGTAAACACCAAAGGCTGTTTTCTGTTTGTTTGTCACTGTTCCACGGACTCGCTTAAATGTTGACCGGCTTACATCACTAAATAGTTTCTATAGATGCGAATACAATCGGGGGAAAAGCCTTTGAAAACTTAGTTCACGAACCACAACCCTCTTTACTCGCTCTGGGACTTTTCTTCCTCAATTTATCTGATCGGAAGGTGTCTTTTTTTTACTGTGATTTTAATTGGCTTAGTGGTTAGTGCGTGGCGCTAGCAACCCAAACACCATGGGTTCAATGCCAGGGATTGCATGCAGCCAAAAACAAATGTTCTGTATAATGCAATGTAATTCGCTTTGGATAAAAGCCTCTGCCAAATGTGTAAATGTACTACAATGTTTAAGACAAGTTGATAAAAGAAAATGCCCGTAGCACATGATTTCCTGTAATAAAGCAAAGTCCTGCAAAGAAATTTTGCCTTCTGAAAGTCAAGTGCAATTCAAGCATAAAAGAATAAAATCAGACAACTACATAAAAGAAATTATCAAAAGCTCTTAAACAAAAATACAAGCTTTACATTTGTATGTAAAGCCCATAACCTGATCTGACTGAAATTCATAAGTATTTTACAAAATGGCTAATTGGAATCAATGTGAATCCAACAAAAATGGGCTCGTTAGGAAAAGCAATAATAAAGAACCTTGTAAAAGTTCCCATGAGATTGCCTTGCCCCATAGAGACAACTGAGAGACGCGATACAATTATGTTCTGCTGCACTAAACAGCCAATAGAGCCAAACTTACAGTACATCCAACTCAGAAAAAGATTTATAAACAGTTGGAGGACGGATCTGAATCTTCCTTTCTACCCCACACGGCTCTGTGTCCAGAAAGCATCTGTCAGAGATCATGTGGCTAAATCTCTGTTATTGTTGACCAGGTCGTCCTTCATTTGCATCACCTGGACAGCTGTCCACTTTTGTCTGTCCACCAAGCATCCACCTAGGTCAGTACAGGTTACATATCCCGTCCCCGAAGGGCGTTAAACAGACATTGCATGTGGACAAACAAAAGCTTCCACTGTTCGGAAGACAAAACATTTTCCCACAAAGTCCGCACAAAGCCGCTGATCTTTAGATAAACACGACGCATTCATTTTTAATTCAGAAAGACAATCGACAGGATATTACAGCCGAGTAAAGACTGGACGTAAAGCTTTGTTCTGCCGTGGTATGAGAAGAGAGATGAGCTTTCAAAAGGTGACAAGCTTATGTTGTCTGTGATGCGGCCCGAAGGGAGTATCAGATGATCTGCCCCGCGGATAGAATAACAGTCAGAATCCTCACCTACCTCCAGGATAAAACTTCAGACAAAAGACGTTTTAATATCAAAACACATATCGTTCTGTGCCTGTTTGATCAAAACACCGCCATGTGAATCATGTGCCGATGCCGGCCTGACTATTTATCAGCGAAGCTTCAAGTCACACGGCAACTGGTATTTTTGGGTGGTCTCGAATGGGCCATGATCCTTTAAAAGAGAACCTTTTGACCTCATTTCATTGCCTTTGAAGATACTCAGAAGCAGACAAATTGTATGAATAAGAAATAAAAACAAAGCACTGCTTTAATACTTCGGAGTAAGGACCATAGCCGAGTTTAGGGTCTTATAACAGGATTAGAAGAATATCACAAGACGGGGAAACAAACAAAGCACATTTATGAGACATTCTACCAGAAACGTACAATTACTGTGACAGGGCCTGACTCTCTAGCTCATCCTCCTCAAAAAAAAAACATACAAAAACAAGCTAAAAATCATTCAATCCAATGACAGAACTCACCATTGAGTTTTATGTAAAGGTGACAGGACTGACCAAAAACATGGGGACAGTAGTTAAAATATTATTTATATGTAGAATTTCATGTTTTTAATAGTTTAATAGTTAAGAATGAAAACAACCTAATGCGGCGGTCACACTTGAATTTGTGCGTGCGAAATTCGTTCAGGCGGTGTTGCGAAAACTGACGGGACAGTCACTAGAGTTGATCAAGTACACGCACAATAACTTAAACCCTAAAATCACAGCCGCCAAGGCTTATTTAGCTAATGTTAGTTTCACGAGGTGGCAAAGCATTGATAAATGGCTCACCTAACCCCGCCCCTAAACCTAACGTCACAGGGGAAAAGTCATGTCGTAACAAAACATACCAATACGATCGTAGGATTTCACACGAATGAGCCACCATGTAAAATATATATGAAATTCCATCAGATTGCGTTGATGTATATATGAAGAGCTCTTTACAAAACGCAATAAATGCATAAAAAAAATGAGTTTGTCATGCCATTTTGCTGTGTACTAAACCTATTCACTCCTCCATCAATGTTTCATGTCAAATCGCCATATTTCCTTGTTTAAAATGTTCTGCAAGATGCAGTTTCTTTCCAAAACGCTATAAATCCCGAACCTGTTTTTAGCCTAAATGCAATGTGTCCTCTCGACCACTCAGAATTTGATTGTTAGTGGTATTTGAATGTGTTATTTCTAAATTATTTGTTGTATGTGGTGGAAAATATTTAAACATGAAATTTTAAATGTTTATTTTATTTTACTATTTAGTTTGTTTCTATTTATTTTATTTGGCTGTTATTTATTTCATCCATTTGCATTTATTTGATTAATATTAATTTATAGTATGAGTCCCTGATGTCATATGTGTCATGTTCTCTTGTTTGTTTGGTTAAAAAAAAAAATAAACCAAAACATTTTTGAAAAAAAGGATGGATTTTGAAAAAAAAAAATTCGGAATTTATCATCCACAATATTGTTGTTTCATTTAACAATCATTGTTTAACATGTTCAGACTGAGCCAACAGACAATTTTATCAGGATAAATTGAATATTAAATAAATGTATGGGTCTAGATGTCATTTTCATGAAAATATTAAAATGGATTTATAGCGTTTTGGAAAAGAGCTTTTCATTTATACATATGAAATATCGAATATTAAAGCGTGCTGACCGACAGGAAGAGAAGGGGGAAAATTGGTTTTAATGAACAAACTAATAGATTACGGTGTTGCGCATACAGTGTAAATAGTATGTTCAATATCATCAGCATGGAAATGGATTGAACAATAGCCTATCAAGTAAAAAGCGAGAAAACATGTCAGCGAGCTTAAAGTCAAATTGTTCTTAAAATCATATAGTGTGAACTTGGCATTAGTCATATGAGGTCAAACGTCTGAGCGTGACATCAATGATGCGTCAGGTAAAGAAAGGATTGATCCATCAGCCCTGAGTTCGGAGATCATAGAAGTCCGACGTCGTGTGGCGGTTCCAGACGTTTATTCCAAGTTTTAAGCTGGACATTGTTAAATTAAATCCGGTTTGTCTCGAACGCAGATTACATGCTCAAAAACGAGTTTGTTATTTGTATTTTGATGTATTCTCTATGGGGAGTTTTAAAACGTTTAGTATTAAATAAAGCCTTCATTTCATTCTCAGAAATGATTTATTGTCTTAAGTCAGCAAAACACATGCTTGTCAAGTATCATAATCAGTAAAAAAAAGTTTTAAATGTTACTGTGCTTTATAACCAGAAATACCACTGCTTGCCTTTGTCTTGTATGTGTTTATACGGGAATTTTGCCCTGTCAAATATGACTTTGACATTCTGCAGCAAAAGCTGCATAAAGGCATGTTTATGCGGCTGTAACGGCCTGTTAGGTTCCTGCCTACAAGAATAGAAGAGCATACGTCTAAATGCCATTATATGCACTAAAAAGTGTCTAAAAAGAATATATTAAACATAAAAAAATCAAATGTATAGTAATTTTTTTAGTTGAGGTCATGTATAGATTGCAAAATGCAATTCATGCCCCTTTAGTATAATGGCCTATTGGAGAAATCCCCTAACATTATAAAACCTTTTATATCATTCATCACTGTTTGTGCTGTGGACTTGACTGATACTACAACTTCAGATGAGGTGTGCTATTACTTTTCTAAGTGGTCGGGCATATTGATTTTTGCCTGCCGGATAATAAAATGGCTTAAAAAATCCCTCACATTGAAGAAGGGACCCAAGTCATATTTTGAGTCCAACATACTGTAAAGACCCTTGAGTGGTCGGCTTCTTATATGGTCCAGTAAGCCAATACATATCTTGAGGTTTGCATGGGCGACCATCACTAACATTCGATTTGGAAAATGTAAAAATTTTGTATTATTATTATTATTGTTGTTGTTGTAGAAATAATAGCTAGATTCATATACACAAATAACCTACTGGGTTCAGAGAAATTACAAATTAGGCAGATTTTGGGGCGCATTAACTTTTCATAGGCTATCTCTTTGCTGTCTGACAGTGTATCTGTTTATTAAACATGTCTTAAAGATGAGTTGGACACTTTATCACAATCTTTAATGTAGTGATCAAAGGCCCCGTGCTCATAAGCACACCAAACCAATGTTCTCACTCTGTGAAAACTATGTAGTTTCAAGAGTTTCTAAAAATGCATGAGATGTCAATTACAGCTGTTAATGTGGAGTTTTTGTACACGACTGAAAAGCTGTTTGATTAGGAACAGAAATAAATCAATAAAATGTTGTTGCAAATAATACAAAAAATCATGTTAATTTATGCAATGTACAACCCCTTTCAGAATAATTTCAAAATAATATGTTTTATTTAATTCACGGTGTTATTCTGCATATACATTTAATAATAATTCAAATATGAAAAGTATTTGAAGTAAATTTAGTTAAGTAGAATAGCAGTGCTGGAAAACAAACATGATTTTGTTTTGTAATAGCTTGTTCAGTATATTGCAACATATATAAAGAAACTTGTAAACAAACGAACAGTATAATAGATTTATAAAAAATATTTCATATGAAACGTTTTATATTGAAAATCTGTAAATGTGAGCACAGTTCGAGACATCAATATCCTTTAGAAATTTTAGATAAGATGCATTTGAGATTCCTAGGAAACCTTTCAGATGTCTCTTTTTGATTTCCCTTTAAACGCATTGCAATCTGAGAAAAACAACATTTCTGTGAGCATTCATGCGGTCGTCATTTACAAAGTTGGGCAGATTCCTCGCCACTCGCGTGCTAATGAGCGATTGGTCTAATTTGATTATGCTTTTAGCTACTAATTGAAGTGCAGCGCTCTCAGCTCAATTTAACACGATTTAATACATTTACATCCATTCTGCAGAATCCTGCAGATAGAAACCCACATTCAGCATGGAAAACGAAAACCTAGATTTCAAGTAGGCCAAGTGATGACACGTTGCACGCGATGTTGACATTGATCTTTTAAAACGAGGTTATTCCTAATGCCAAACTTCTTTCACTGGAGGATTCTTCCCCGATGACTTAGATAAGCAACGTTTCATTATTTTGTTTGCACTTCTATTCAAACATGTTGAGACACATTCTGTGGTATTTGTTGACAGGTAATGTTTGAGTCGTACATTTCCTCGTGATAACCTGCCCTCTAATCTCACTTGTGGGAGCACAATGATGTCGGGATGGGAGGAAAAACTGACTATTGATGCACTATTCCTTTAATATGAAATAGGTTGTTTATATTTAGATTTTGACCTACCTTTTTTTTTTTGAAGGGTAAATGTGACCTAAAGTGAAGTGATGTAGCGTATTGTTCTCTTTCTTATGTATCGGGCATTATCCTTCCATTGAAATTTCAATGAATTGACAATTGCTTTAGGCATTTTTCAGAGGTATTATTGATAACAGATATCCACAATGTCAAGGAAAAACAAACATAAATCATTCGATCAATTCTATTTTCCAATGAGCAAGCAAGCGAGTGCACACGGCCTTTGTATTTTGTTTGCGTGTTTACAAGGTTTGTGACAATAAAACCGAATGCAAACGCGCATGAAACCAACAAAAATATTGTCATAGACCTCTTGAAATCTTGTATGTCCAAATTAGCTGTTTTACAAGAAATTGAAAAAACACTGTACTTTTCAAACGGTTAAATACTGTTTTCAAAGTTGACAAGCACTTTTTAAAACGTTTTTATTGGTTAGATATTTGCAAAACCCAGTGACACAAATATAGCCTTTTTGACCCACTGTAAAAAAAATGTTGATTCAACTTAAAAAAATAAGTTACCTGGTCGCCTTAAAATTGATCTCAATGAGTTTAGTCAACTCAACCATTCAACGAGAAATTAAGTGAGATAACTAATATTTTTAAGTTGGATTAACTTAAATTTCAAAGACAACCATTTTATGCTGAACCAACAAATAATTTTTTACAGTATAATGATCTATGGCAATAAAATGAAATCACCAAATATGGAGCAGTGATACACATTAAGAAAACACTCTAAAAAGTGAAAACAACAAACTTAATGATTTTTACATGTTAAAAAATATGTTTTCATAAGTCAGGCTTTAAGACATGTGCTGCTAGAATTAGACATGAACCATTTCTTTTCTTACAATTCTATCAAGTTAAACTTTTAAACCAACTTTTGTTAGCTGTTTTGTATCAATTAAGTTTCACATTGTTATACATTTAGTACGTACTTTAATCCAAAGAAACCAACAATGCAATTAATGAATATTATATTTTACAAGTTATGGAATTCCAGGCTGGTGCGTCAACAGCTGAGTTATGCAATGATGTGCTTTGTTGCCATGTAAAGTGTAATGTATGTTTTCCAAACGTAATCCAGGTTGCGTGTGTTAACTTGCTTGATCTGTGAGGAGCTGGTGAACAAGATTAGAAAACACAAATAGAACAACACGCATTTGTATAAGCGTCTGACTCAACATTACAGAGATAGACGCCTTGTGACGTCTTTGTGACAACTTGCCCAAGCGCCCTGTGTATTATTTGTAATGTAATAAAATAGATTTCAGCATCTGTAAAATTGAGTTGATGCGTCATGTAAAACACAAATGAATGACCGTAATTGACACTACACATCTTTCTCTCTTTGTGTCGAGGTCATTAAGCAGGTGCTATATTAGTTTTTTCAGCGTCATACTCATTGCTCACCTCGGGCAAATATTTAAACCATTATGTCGTTCTCTTTTGATCCAGATGTTTAATCAAACACTAGTTACATAACAGAGGACAGATACGATCGTCCTCATGTTTGCCCTCCATTATAATCGCATGTACATGTAAACACCGTCTGTTCAGTGAGCTATTGCTCTATCATGTGAGCACGCATTTGTTTGCTCACTCAGATTCCCTCAATGGCTCTTTCTCGACTTGTATTCTTCTCTCTGTTTTGTGCATCAGATGTGCGATGCAGAGAAGAGCCAACTCCACCTGAGTCCAGTGCCTAAAAGTGATGTGGAGTAATAACAAGCGATGGTACAGCACAAGCCTCAGGTCACAAGCAACCTGAAAATGGTCTCCAAGTTGAAACTTTACATCTTGTGTTTGTTCTTGACATCAATTGCTCATTTATTTTGTTTGGTGAGGCTGATCATTTTTGATGTTATTTTTGGTTCTTAATAAGCGTGGCGTAGGTTAGACTCTCACTGTGGCTGTTTTCCAATATTAAGTGAGCTGCCTTGTTGTCTACTGCATGTAGCGATCGAACAATATCAGGATTATGAGGATTCGTCCTATTTGAAATACAAGCTGTCTGAATTTGTTCACCATCTCATATGTAGTGCACTATATGGGGTGTCCGCCATTTTGTAGCGTTGTCCAAATTCTGAGTAATCAACGCATTCCCTACTTTTGTTCACTACTTTTAACCCACAATGCATTCTGGTTTTGAGTGAACATCAATCGCTCGCTAATTGTTCCTATGATACAATGCGAATCAACTTTCTGATTAGAATCAGCTGGAGGACAGGGACCGTTATTGCCCAAAGTTTACATTTATACACTTGCGTTTGTTCTTGTTGACAGTTATTTTATACTTTTTGAGTGTTAGTGTTTTTAAGTCATTTAATTTAATGTGATGAAATGTAAGTGTAAATAAATGTGGCAAACAGTTGTTTTGTACTCTTTTTTAAAAGCTAATATAATAAACGTGACAAAAAATGTAACAATTTAGTAGTAACTTCGTATCATGCAAGAAACTGTACAGTTTTATAAGATTAACCCCAAAAATTGCTTTTATTGACCTATAATGACCTATACTGATTGTTTTTCAAATTTATTTTTGTAAATCATAATTCAGATGTTTTATTATGTGTACTTTTGTCTTTTCTTCATTATAGAACAATCCAAGCTTTGATTTACTGACAATATACGATTTTGGAAGGCCTTCTGCTAGACTTCTCTACGTGTAAAAGCCGGCAACCTCAATGATCATTGAAGAAGAGTTTTTGTTTTTTTTAGTTAACTTTACATTCATTTAAATCTACCGATGAGCTGAGCATCTCCTGTAAGACACTGTCAGCATTCATTAGGAGATGCTGACTGTCTCAGAAAACTGCTGCTTAAGATGCTCTAAAGAGATGCGATCGCACAAGCCAGTATCTGCAAGTCAATTGCATGCATTGATAATGAGACACTATTGACCCTGAATGATAAGATAGATAGAATTACTTTAGAATTCTACAGTAATGTAAACAGTTACACACACACGTGCCACTAAATTTTGATATACCCTACTGCACCAGTAGTGAGCGTCCAAATTCATATACATATATATATTTTACATTTGCGAGAATTACTTTTATTTTATTTGTGAAGAAAAAGCAGTCTTTATTCGCCTGTTGTTGTCCTAATTGAATAAAAATTGCTTTTATTGCACAAACAAAATAAAGGTAATAGCCTATTCACCTCAAATATAAAAACTAGATACTGCAAATTGACCCCGAACAGGCAACTTTTCATTTATTTCAACCTCCTCATCTGTTTTCATATGTCTGCCTTCTCATATTTATCAAAACCCTGTGGTTTTCTTTGATTTATGGAGGCATCTGTAAGAATTTGTGAAAGTTGACTCTCGCTTTATTGCTCTCGCGTGGGTGTATGCGACTTATGTAATGAACATAGAAAGGTGTGGGCTGCCGAGGGGCGTGTGCGGTTTGTGAAACGCTACCTGAAACCACAGGGGGAAAAAAAGAAAAAATCTGTCACACAGCTTGCTTCTCAATTTTCACAGAGATATGTGTAAAAGCTGATTTATCTGATATTGTTATTAAACGCGCATTAGCAATCATTAAATGTCATTATCTCAAAATGCGGTTTGTGGTTTCAGGTAAAGCTTTCAAGGCAGAAATTTACAGGTTTCATGACTCATGATGAGGTTTGCGTGATCTTGACAGTCTGGCTGCTATGTTAGTCATAAAAAATGTGAGTGTGTTTGCCTTTTTACCAGCGGAAGGATCCACTTATTGTTGTTCTGTGTACGTTTTAAAAGCACTTTACAAGCATGAAGATAATCACAATATACTATAGGATAGACTTTTAGCAGCACCTTACTGTCTACTGTAAATAAATACAATATTAATGTAGCTGCTGTGTCTTTCCTTTAAATACAGTGGGATCCAAAGTTCATTTTCTTTGCAATTTTTTTACAATTTGAGTTGAAAAGTTCAGAATGTCTTTGTGTTTGGTACATTAGACCCCCCCCCTTTGGCAAGGACTCTACAGAACCAGATCATCCATGATATCTCGGCATGAAATGAGAGTGTTCTAACAGGGCATCTTCTAATGGGAACAAGAAATCTGAACTTTTGTACAACGTGAACATGTACAACCAAAATAATTCCTACTTTGACACAGATCTTTTTTTAATTGCAGTTTTAAAACAAATGCCCAAATGCTTTTTGATTGTATATACTGTATTTGGTAACACATTAAAACATGGTTGAAATAAGGTGTTGACATTGGTTAACTTTGTAAAAACTGTCTGTGCACTACTGTACTATCAATAAAATGGCAAAATAAGAAATGTATCATTTAACAAATACATTTAGATGTAGAAATCATACAAATCGACATTAAATTGTTGTTAATGTCGATTTCTACAATTTAAATATATTTATATAGCCTACATTAAAATTGGTATTTGACATAGTGAACTAATAGGAACATTTCAATTGTATGGCCCATTAACAAAGATATAAATGCTCTTGAGTTGTGCTTCATTAAAGTTCAATGGGAACCATCGAAGTCCATTGTGCGTTGGCTACAGATGTGATGGTCTATTTTCAAATTGATTTTTAATATTGTAGCTATTGGTGTTTAATAAATGGTATAGAATTCCTGTTCATTGGTAACGTCAACTATGCATTTACTAAAGGCAATGAACAAGATCTCACTGTGTTACCAGACGTCTAATGTGTCAGTCATGTAACAATAGCAATGGTCGACACATCATGTCAATCAAACTGTCGTGCACCCGCAGCAGTCAGTAATGACCAGAGTGCGTAAAGACACATTCAGCTCTCGTCTCCTCTCTCTCTCTCTTTCTTCGGCCGCGAGTAAGAAGTCACGATAGACTGTACGGAGGGAGGAGCTCCAGTCAAGCACCAGTACGAGCTCATTCACTGGCCGCAGATCAGACCGATCAGACACTGGTGTCTGCGACTATACCGTCTAAACCGCGGGTGTCCGCCGCGCTCCGGGGGAAGCGGACATCACCACTGCTGAATTTCAATTGCACACTTTCAGTCTCCGTTGCTTGACTATCTTCGAGTGAGTTCCTAACACTCCTAGGTGAGGACGCAACAATTTTGAATAGAAAAAACCCGACTGGACCTTAAATGATGCATCGCGCAATGGACAGCTGAGGGCAAGTTGGACTTTTTCCATGCGGTGTTTTTGCGCGTTGGGCTTTTTCGTGCCAAGGAAACCTAGTGAGGAGTCGTGAGGGTCCGGGCGCGCTGTGTGCGCTGCGTTACTGGCCGGGTTTGTTTGATTCAAAGAGCGCAACTTGGCCAAGTGGACTACAGAGACTTCTGCGCTGCGTAATTTGGGTAAGAATAGCATATCCTTACGCCATTCAGTTATCATTCTCGTTATTTTCTTTACTTTTTTCCCTATCTCTTTGCTTTTTGTTCTTTAGGAATTCATTTAATCTTCGATGTGCGCAAGGAGAGGATAGATGCGCTAAATGTTGTATTACAAATATAAGGATCACAAAGATGTTTAAAAAAGGAGTAGTGTGAGTTTAAGAGAAATACACGAGAGCTGGCACACTGTATGTACTGTATAGTACAATATGCACAACACTTGTTTCTCATCCGAACTGTCGGAAAGGTATATGCTTGGTTTCCAGTGTACCTTCTGTTATATTTTCCACAGAGAAAGCAATGCATCTCTTAGTGTAACCCACCGTCTCCAGAGATCTCTCAGACACCTTATAAGCTTGATTTTACTTATTCAGTCCCAGCTAAATTCAATCCCTGTAAATGAAACTCGGGTGACTTCATTGTTGAAAGCTTAATGTGCCATTGTCTGTGCCACAGATGCTCACCTTCAAAGTCACATTCACACAGCAGACATACCTACAGAGGGAGAGAGAGAGAGAGAGAGAGAGAGAACAGAGATAGAGAGAGAGAGAGAGAGATAGGGAAAGAGAGAGACTCGGAGAGAGAGAGAGAGAGAGAGAGAGAGAGAGAGAGACTCGGAAAGAAAGAGACTCTGAGAGAGAGGGACTCGGAGAGGTAGAGAATCGGAGAGAGAGAGAGAGAGAGAGACTCAGGGAGAGAGAGGAAAAAAGTCTTAATTTAATGTCTTAAGAGGACCAGAGTTCGCAGTGCAAACTCAGCACAGATGTTCTTATCTGTGTGCAGTCCACATTAAACCGATGCTGATAGGCTAATGCTGGTCTGTTTAATGCATTAATATTCACATATAATTTGATCACAGCTCCATTTACGTCTGCATGAGAATGTTTGCCTTAAAAGACCTGATTAACCCTCATGTTGTGTTGAGGGCCCTCGAGGCTTTTGTAATATCTCCAGGAATATACTGTATGCTTCACATGAGTCTTCAGGTTCGATCATGTCAGAGACTTCATTTCTGAATAGTGCGTGATTCATAAAGACGAAAAGCATCCATAATATTGGTCAGTAGGGGTTTGGTCAGGGGAACATTAAAAGAATTCCGGTGGGGTCATTTTCTAAATGAATGTCTTTATGTTTTATATTACAAGGTTCGCCAATGTGAAATTGATTCCGTTACAATGAAACTAATTTCCTCCCAAATTCTCATTGCTGTAATGCGCTTGTGGTTTTGTATTTGCATTATTCACAATGAACGTCCGATTTTCATTACTGTAAAAAAGGAAATGATTTTAAATGAAAGTATAAGTGTTTACATTTTATTTAAATTAACAAAGAGTGTAATTTACACATCACTGTGAGTCTTTTTTATTTTATGTGGCATAAATTGATGTCATAAAAAAAAATTTCATGCCAAAAAAAAGGACATTTTCACGAAAGTCACGTCGTCTCATCTCAAAAGCTAAGTGTTTTATCTCCCGGTCTTGTGGTGACTTTCATATTCCTGTCAGGTTTCAAGAGGTTTGTATGAGACTGCAGACTGTGCCCTCCATGATGGTGTGCATTGAGTGGGCGATGTCATCGGCTCTTCAGGACTGTGACATTACCGAGGGTCTGGCCTCTGTTCTTATACGTGGGTGTTGTGGCGTCTCCCGGGGGCCTGCACACAGTGCCGCAGACACAATGAAGAGGCCATCTGCGCTGGCCCACGGGTTTGTGCAGGGTAAAATGGAGCATCACTGATTCGCTCACTGCTTTGCCCCAAGCCCTGTTTACACTTGTTTTATTCTGTCCATCCCTCCATCCCCTGATCCCCTGTTCTGGATGCTGAGGGCTCACAGCGCCGTACGCTGCACACGTCAACCTGCAGCAGTCTTTTGTTGGTTACTGCTCTTATGGAAAGCTGTGAGCTTATGTGCTCAACATTGAGACAAACAACACCGGTGAACCCAAACTAGCCTTGCAGTTGTTGTTACCTGCCTGGATGTTGTTCAAAGCTGTATCCAAAAAAAATATATATTGCAGATATTGCACACAAGGCCAAATTTCTCATCAAATTATGCCAAGACCAAATTGTCTGACCTTTGCTATCCACAGTCATTTTTAGCTCTGTACTCTTGCTGTGCGTCAACAGTTGTCTGGTTTTATTTCTGCCATGAATATTAACATCTAAAAAACATAAAATATATACTGCCTCTACGTTGTGTAATAAACTGAAGTTGCCTTAAAAACGTAAGGATAGAAAATGGTGCCGTTGCCATTATAATTCAGTTTGTGTATTAAAGTCTCAAACAGGACTAGTTTAGTCTTAGAAATGCACCAACTTCCATTATTTTTCGTTTTTCGTAATTTTACATTTGTCAAAATCGTGTTACGTTCTCTTGACAGAATGTGTATTCCCTGGGTTAAAACCCACAACCTTTGCTTTGTTGAAGGTGCTGGAAGTCATTTTTTGGAGGATCTATTGACAGAAATGCAATATAATAAACATAACTATGTGTTCAGAGATGTGTAAAGACCTTACATAATGAAGCGTTATGTTTATATTAACTTAGAATGAGCTATTTCTATCTACATGCACTGAGGGTCCACTTCAATGGAATTCGCCATTTCTACAGGAGCCCTAAACGAACAAACTACTCTACAGAACGTGATTCATAAATATGTTATCTCATTCGGCAAAAGAAGTTAAAACATGACGACATCGTAGTCCTGTGTCAGCCACCGCAGTGATTTAAAGGGGAGGGGTTTAGTTTGCCATTGGTTGCAGTTCGCAACCTCACCACTAGATGCCGCTAAATTTCTTAACCTGGTCCTTCAACGCAGTCCTTTACCAATTTGGCTTATGCCGTCTGAATTTATTCAGCCTGTTCCATAGTTATTTATAATTTAGAAAAAAATGACATTTGCATCATGCTTTGTGTGGTGGAACGCCACTCACTCAACTGTAACATTCAACATGTCATAGCTTCTTTCTGGGATTATATTTGTAATCGGAAAAACTCACAGTTTGAGAACTTTGGTGCAGTATGTTTTTAGACGATGCCTGTTGGTGGAAGCAACACTGAGAAAATTAAATCATTGATCTTCCTTCTCTTGTTTGAGATAATTGTGCCTTGTTGTAAATACATGCATTTCTCCTGAGGCTTCCCATTGAGCAGCAAGATGATTCACATTCATTTAGTCTAGATGACTTTGAAATCCTTTTGTCTGGCCAAATTGTGTAAGGATACATCGATATCCACATGGGAAGAAAGCAACTTGTATATCTAGATGCATCAACTTTGACAGCCATACTCACTGTACATGCTAAAGTAAGCAAACGAAAATGCTTCGCTACTTTGTTTTGTGTTTTGTTGTTAAATATCTGACTAATGCGATTTTTGTGTTGCTGCGACAAAAAGTAGTTTTTACACTAGTTTTCTTTGTATGTTAAACACGTGTTGATGAGCAGGTTAAAGTCGACATTTAATGCTAGCTAGCTCGATAAATATTCATTTTAATGGCACAGATGTTCAAAGTTAATTCACATCACAGTAACGGAAGCATGTTCATTGCATGCGTTCGCACGCTTACGTTCGTGTCCACGCTCTTGCGTAAAGTTTGTAGCCTTTGAAGAAGAAGAGCTTGTATTATGAATAAAGCGTGAACTGTTGAGAAGCTGTTGGAAGTGATTGTTTTATTAAATGACTCAATCACTGTTTTACCTTCTGCTTTTATTCCAGTACTTACAGTCGTTTCCTGAGCTCGGGGCGAAACTCGGCGCTGGATGATGTGAACGCCCTGTGTGATTCATCCGGAAGAACAGAGCTAGATATATAATTTAATTTTAAGAGGTGTCAGAGCCACTGCTGTCATTATTTCATTTGCTTCGATAACCAGAGCTATTACGGAAACTTTAAATAAGTCGCGTATCATTTTCATCTTTTATTTAAACTCACATGAGCAAAAGAGTTGAATGTGGAAGAAGTAACTATTTTTTGGTCCCTCTGGATCGAGGCCTTTTTTTAGGAATCAAGATAACTGGTTCTTTTGCCTGTTTGCATAGAAAATATTAACACAGTTGTTACACAAATCGTTCACGTCTAGCCGAAATGTTGCGAGGTGAGTTGCTAGGCAAACTTCAATACTTAAGGGTTTGAAATCGCTGACTGCAAGTGTGAGCAATAGTAGGGCTGATGCCTGTCTCGCAGAGAATTACAGGGTTGGGTTGTGTTAGAATTAACTGCAGCGGAGGGGAAAATCACATGGAGAAGAGAAAAACTGAGAACTTCCCGTAGTGATGTTGATTTGCAGGGAGAGGTGCATCTGCTGCGTGCAGATGTCTGTGTCTCACAACATACAGCATTCCCTCGGTAGATCTGCCTGCTAATTCTTGTGAATTAATTGTGGCACGTTTGTTTAGAGCAACATTTGGGAGAAAAGTTTTTTGTCACCGCTAGCTGTATTAAACACATTTATTCATATGATTTTAGAAGACAGGGATGGAGTTCTTCTGCTCTGAACATAGTGAGTTAACTGTAGAGGATGTAGGTTACAGCACAGTTTTGCTCACTTCTGAGATCCCTTCTAAGGCAGCATGGCACCTTTACAATGAAGGTTATCACATTAAGCATCGTGACCAGCGCAGAAAAGAATTCATCAAGATGGCAGATAAAATAAGAGAAATGAACAGACTTCCTTGCAATTTGTCACGTTTGCCTTGATGTCACCATCTCTGTTGACGACATGAAACTGCAGGTTTCTTTTCCCATAAAGTCGGTAAAAACTGAGTGCCCAGTATTAGTGTGCGTAGTGTATCTAATAAAGATGCACCAATATATCGGCCAACTATTGGTATCGGTTTATAAACCAGCTATCGGCAGATAGTTAAAAACAACAGATGATCAGGGCCGATATATCCTGTTAATCAAAAGAGGACAGGAAAATGCTAAAGATTTGTGCTCTGCAGAAAGAAAATGTTGAGAAGCATCACCAGTTTGATGTTCAATATTAATAGTCATTGTATCAATTAATAACATTCCGAAATAATCATGTCATCTTCAGTATTGGCAGAATTTATATTTATTAAAGTTTTGATTCAAAATGTTAATGTTAAACTTTATTAAAATTAGTAAACCATTCGAAACCATCACGAATACCAATGGTCTCTTTTAGAATACCATTATGAACCAATAGCTTTTTCCATTAAAATCATTTCCACATTTCTTTTAGTTGTGTTCAGGCCATCATCCCAATAGAATTTATTCATGTTCTATTGGTTCCCATCTGCTATATAACATCCCACCAATAGAATCCATCACATACCAGTGGAACCATTACAGTTTCCTTTAAAACTAATACAAATCCCTTTAAAACCATTATAACTTCTTTGATGGTTCCTATAGTTTTTTTCATCAGGATTCCACCACAATCCTGATGAAATATAACCATTAAATCCGTTAAATTTTCGATTGTGTTTTGGGCAGGGTTCTGTTATTTTTTTTAGCAGGGCGTGAGGATTGTTATTTATGTAACTCACAAAGTCGCATCCTATGTAGAGCGCTCTAAATAAGTCAGTTAGGCAGGTGTTGGATTAGAGCCTGGTATCTGCTCTGTAGAGTCAGATCTAATATTTCTGTTATTTGGACGGGCGACAGTCACCTACTGAAAACAGAAATAAAAATAGTCCTTGTGGTTTTACCTCGGGTGTGAATATTAAATGGTCCAACGGTTGCATGTCCTGATTTTCAACATGCTAGTATAATGGGAGCTTGTTACATCTAAACTATTCTTCCTGGAATGAGGTGACAACCGTAAACTTGTACTACTGTTAAACATTACCTTTGTCATATTCATCGCTTGAGGACTGAACTGCTTGACAGCAATTCAACAAAAACATGCAATCCAGACAATGCTTATAAAAGATTAAAGCGTTACCTGCCCTTTAAATAGCGTGTCCTTTAGCGGGTTACGCAGATGATTGTTTAGCAGTTGATTGGCTTGTACATGGCAGACCGCAGTCATTTTGATTGCCATTCTTCATTGGCCAACCTTGTTTTCTTGGCGTTTCATTACTGATAAGATAAATTATGAATGCCAAGCCCCCCGTTGTGGTGTCTTAGCAAGTGGCCATTTTCTCGACCTGCTCAAGCAAGACAATGCCCGCTGTCTACAAACAATAGTTCTCCGGGGACCAGATCAAATATAATTTCCCTTTCAAAAAAGGTTAGCGTTGTACCACGAGAGCTGTTAGAGGGAACACGAGTTTCTGCTCGGATGCAAATGAGTTCTGAAATGACCCACAGTGTGCGTCTTCTACTTTTTGCATTATATAGTTTGCAAACTAGGCCGGATTCTTCCTCCCTGGGAATGGCGGTAAAGAGAAATTTACGTTGCTGTAGGCCCCTGAATGTGTTTGGGGTTCAGTTTAGCCGAGTAAATGGCACGTAGGGGGCCTATATGTATCGCCTCAAAACAAAGGGACTGAATCTTGATGCCAAGATAAGATAGTAGAAGCAACACAATATGATTCCTTTGGTTACTGTTATCTGAGGAGCTCGCACAAAAACAAACCTGCTTTAGTCATACAAAATTACCCACAGTCCATTGAGTGTTGTCATTTTTCTTTGGTTTGATGTTTTGGAATATTATCATAATGCTGTCGCTGATGCAGTGATGAGATGGCAAATCTTTCCTTTATGGTCTAGCATGCGTGAGAGCTAGTGAAATATACATTTTATCTACTTTAGTGTACTCAAACTCCAAGAAGATGGCCTGTTGTGTGTTACCTGATAGCACACAAACATCTGGCACACATCTATTTGCATACATCTCCATTTACAGCAGTATTGAACCCTCAAAGCCCTCAATGATGACCAAAACTATGGTATAAAATAATATTTAAAAACTTGAAAATATTATTTTACTCAAAGTTTCCCTTTTAGATGTGTATATTTGACTTCCATGATCGATGCCCCTCCAATGGCTCTGGTTTTCACTAACTTTAAGGTGATTTCCTCCATCTTAGGGATTGTTCGCCAGCAGTTTTGTAAAACGTGACGAAAAAAGAATAAAGTGTAAAAACATCTCTTAAATTAGCCTGTGGATGGACTTTATTATCAAGTCAATGGAAAAAAAGAGAAAAGCTGATAAACGTTGTTCAATCAAAACAACAGAAGGAAGTAGAGAAATAATTTGAAACTGTAAGTTAGGATTTGTTAGGCCGCCGTGGCTCGATTCATTCTGGTTGCTGATGTACACAGTTGATAATGTTGCTTAGCTTTGTTTTAGACGAGTGATTGCGATGCTCAGTCTTTACCAGAAATCATTGTGCATATTTGCTGTTGTTCCGCATAACAGTGACACTTTATCAGACAAATGGGGAATTTACTACAGTCAGTTCTATGAGTTCACTGTACCAGTTTAATATAAAGATTTATTCAGTTTTATTTATATTTTACAATGTTTCATTGCTGCAAAGCAGCTTTACAGGATGAAAGACAAAAATAAACAAAAGTTATTATCAGTATTAAAATAACAAGTGTTTATCTTTTCTCTTGAGTGTTGACAGAGATTGGCTGGGCTGGAGCTGGTGTGATCAGTGAAGTTTGAAGGAGGATTTTTTATAGTTTATTCGCTGGTGAATCTCTCTTTACTGTCTGCCATTGTAGTCAGCGGTTTTCTTTGCTGAGAGCGCTCTCACGAGGTGTCGCTTTTTAAACTGGTCTTGTGCACAGTAGTGTTGGTTTTATGGGAGGTAGTGTTGGGAGCATTTTGTGTTATGGACATGAGCTATAAATGCTCAGAGAATGAATTTGTTACGAATATATTGAAGCATCTGTTTATATTTTACTGAACCCATGTTGATTGAATCTAAAACACATGTCAGTCTATCAAAAGATGTTTTATTTAAATAAACATGTGTTATGGAAGTGACAAAAAAAGGACACATTTTTGGGAGACGATAAACTTGGTGGGATTTTTGTAAAATAAAATGCACAATCCTGAAACAATAATACACAACGATTGGAGAAGTGATGCCTCTTTATAGAACATCAATTAGTTACTTTATATTTATTTTCATTTGTCCATTTATGAGGAATATGTAGTGTTATGGATGTGACAATCCTGAAAATGGCTCTTACCTTACTATGAAAAATCATGCAGTAAAAATAAAACAAATAGTTTTATAGTTCTCTGTCTGTAACATCTGCTGTCCTGTAGCCCGACTGATAGGGCATGAGTTCTTGCAACATGAAGGTCATGGGACTGTTTTTCCAGAGAGTGCACATACTTATAAGACTGTATAGCTATTAGCTTGAATGCATTGTAAGTCACTTTGCTAAATAGGATCAACAGGAGCGGAAGTGGTTAGTTTAACCTCCATAACTAAGTTGCCAGGCTTTTAGTTGACTCAGTCTTAAAGGAGGCCATACAGTGCTTAGTTTGCTCTTTATTTAGGCCAAGCTGGATTCTGCATCCCAGAGGGAAGTTTGTATTGCTGTGAGGTTGCTTATGTGCAGTTTAAGAGACTTTATTTAGTTCTCAGATATCTTTCATGTGAGGATCCTTTTTGTTTCAGAAGACAAGAATACCTGCAAATGAGGCCGATGTTGACATACGGTGTAAATGAATGTGGCTGGCATAACTCGGCTAATTCGTTCTTGGAAGAATTTAAAGGGTAGTTTGGTTCACATTGAAACACTAATAATGAATTGTGCCGAAGTCCGTTTATGGAAGTCGTGCAATTCGGCGGCCATGTCTGCCACGCCTCCAGGCAGATATTTACGTCATAGCAAGTCAACAGTCCTATCTCTCTGAGTGGCGGAAGATGGATATTTCTAAAATCACTGTCAACAATCACAATTGAAAAGCGTATTTTCGATCGATGATTAAACCTGATATGTACTGTACCATAACTTCGGTTTGCTAAGCTTAAATTACATGAAAAAATCACAAATTTTTTTTTGAGGTTTCTTTACAAAACAGAAATGTGGGTTTGAGTAACAGACAATGTTTAAGGTTGTTAAAGGGTAATTCACACAAATATAAAAACTTGATCATCATTTACAACATTTTTTTTATGTTGTAGTAAACCTGTATTGGGCACAATTATGAAAAAAAGTGCCAAAAGTTAAGAGACAGGCTATTATAACGATTAATTACAATTCATTTATGCAAGGATCAAATTAAAGATTCGTTAGAAATGTGAAAACTCCTTAAATAACCAGTAACATTCCCTATAGAGTTACCTTAACAGAAAATTCCATCTTAAGAGAAAAATCTGAGATATGAGGATGATGTCGCCTCCCTGTGTAGATGGCGCAAATCCGGAATCACTTTAATAAATCTCATAAACACAAAAAAAATCATATAAAACTCAAATGATGGCGAAAAGTCATTTGAACATAACAGTGAGTGCAGATCAAGGACGGGGGATGTAAAATGCTGCAGATCATCCTTGTTTGCTAAGGATTGCGGTTGTCTGAAATAATGATGTTGAATAATTACGGTTATTTCCTTATTGTGACTGCTCTAACCTCTCTATGACTTTTTCTCTGGAACACAAAAGAAAATATTTTGAGAAATTTCTCCTCTGTTTTTGTATTGACAATAGAAGTTAATGGAGTTCAATGTTGTGTGGCTATTAGCGTTTATGTTTTTGTGTATATTTTCTCTGCAGTGTTGTGCAGAAGAAAGAAACTCATACAGGTTTACAGCAACAAGGTGAAGCCCGGCAACGTAGGCTGGGCATTTAAGGTACGGTGGGGCATTTAATGTCGTAGGCGTTGGTAGACATTAGACCCTGCTTTAATGCATGAGAGGGCAATATATAGGCTTCAGTAGCTTCTAATGGACCACAAATTCTCTCCTCACTGTCAGACACACGCTGGCGCTTAAAAATAGAGACTGTTTTTGTCTCTTCTTTGTCCTGTCATCAAGCGTGACACGCAAGTACTCATTTCTCCCCGCAGTATTTTTGCATTTCTTTAATCTAATTTTATTTACGCCCCCCACCACCGCTGTTCTACCTGCATCCCCGAGAGTTCAAACGGAGCGTGTGTTTGTCATCATCTCATGCTGTGTTTGCTCTGAGCTGTCAGCACGCAGCCCGTGGGTGTCATGCGGCACGCTGGACCTCTCAACGGCCGAGTCGATACGATCGGAAGCATTTCAGTCTTAAGTGTTCCACAGGGACTGGTCGGGTGTTTTACGTTTCATCATTTAGATGGAAGTGTGTTGTGTTGAGATTAAATGACATTGGGAGAAATACTATGGGGCTTGTTTCCTTGCATTGGACACTTACGGTCACCCAGAGGAAGTTGTTATTGCTTGACGGTTGCTCTTTTATATCCTTGATGGAGTTCTTTGTCGTTTCATTTAAGTGCAATCTTTGATTCGGTTGTGTCTGGTAAAGTTCCGTAGGAGGCTTAAAAATAGAATCAAATGAGACGATTGTTGACAAGCGGTTGCAGTACGGAGCCATAAAATTATGCGGACGGCTCTGTTACGTTGCCCTGGAGGAATACGATGAGAAATAATTGGAAACCACATCATTGGTTCGAATCCCAGGGCATTGGAAGACTAATCTGAATTCAGAAGCAAATCTCTATGCACATTAAAGTGATGGTTCACCAAAAAATGAAAATTCTGTCATCATGTACTCACCCTCTTGTCATGTCAAACCTGTAGGAGTTTAACAAAGATATTTTGAAAAACTGAACAGCGATGGCAGCCATTCACTTGCATTGGTTTGTGTCCATACAATAGAAGGCAATGGCTACCTTCGCTGTTCGGCTATCAACATTCTTCAAAACATCTTCTGTTGTGTTCTGCGGAAGAAAGAAAGCCATACAGGTTTGAAGTGACAAGAGGGTGTGTAAATGATGACAGAATTTTCAATTTTGGGTGACCTGTCCCTTTTAATGTAGATATTTATCATTTTAAAGGAGGGGTTGTTGTTGATATAATGAGAGAATTATGTGCTAGATTTGTATGGCATCCAGATGTTCGAGGTAGCAAGGGCAGAAAAGGCACATCTTATTTATTCAGAGAAAAGTCTCATTTACTGCAGGTCAGTGCTTATCAAGTTAAGTCGGTTTACATCATTCAATGTGTTTCTAATTTACCGTCAGTGTAAAATGTATGCATGCATCCGGTAGAGGACTGTGCAGCAGAGAAAACAGCAGAAAACATCTTGTGGATTGCTTGAAGGGAAAGTTCACCCAAAACAGACAATTCTGTCATATTTACTGACCCTCAGGCTGTCTCAAACCTGTATAAATATCTTTGTTCCAATGAACACAGAGAAATATATTTGGAAGCAATTTTCGGTTATGGGACACCGTGTACTACCACAGTATGTAGTACTTATTTCTGACAGAGAAAAAGACAACACATTCATTATATTATATAACATTGCGTAGCATTATATTATATTATTTCTCCATATTTCACGGTTTTTATTTTTTGCCATATATCATTATTATTATTAGTCAGCCGTTGTGAATGGGATTTGCTAACATCTAACCTTTAAAATGCATTCACAAGTGCTTGTCAACTTTGACAACATGGTATGTAATCATTTGAAAACAAATTTCCTAAAAACCATCGAATTTGGACATCCAAGGTTTTAGAAGTCCTGCAACAATATTAAACATCATATTATATATTATGAGTTTTTTTGATGAACTTTTTAACTTACTTTTATAAAATATATTTCTCTTGACTGTTTCTCAGTGTTTTGATATTAAATTGCTTTTGTTATGTGCTAATAACTAACAACTGCACTAATTACTTTTCTTTCTCTTGTCTTTTTAGATACGAGACAAAATGCAGGCCAGGATCATTTTCATTTGCCTCTTCTTTGCTGGTGCCAGTTCTGGAGACACCGAAGCCAGGGTATCTTACGGTGGAGGTTGCGAATCTTTGTGTACCTGCGAAGAGAAAGAGGGACAGTTGTACATGAACTGTGAGGAGAGAAACATAAGCAAAATATCTCAGGTGCAGGTTCCAGCAAATAAGTCTTTCCATCTAAACCTGTACAAGAACGACCTGGTAGAATTGCGTGCAGAGGATATGGATGCTTTCCAGAAAGCTTCGACCTTGCATCTAGGCGCCAACAGCATACAAGAGCTGGAACCTGGAGTCTTCAGTTCACTGGGCTCTCTGAAAAAGCTTCACATCAACAGCAATTTCCTGGTCATGTTAAAGGAGGACACGTTTCAAGGCCTGGTCGGTTTGGAATACCTTCAGGCCGACACAAACTTCATCCAGGTTGTGGAGCCCGGGGCCTTCAGCACGCTCATCCGTCTTAAAGTTCTGATCCTCAACGACAACTCCATCGAGTTCCTTCCCGCAAACATTTTCCGCTTCGTGCCTCTGACCCATTTGGATCTGAGAGGGAACAAGCTGCAGACTCTGCCCTACGTGGGTTTCCTGGAGCACATCGGTCGGATTATGGAGCTCTTGCTGGAAGACAATGCATGGGTATGCGATTGTGAAATCTTACATTTGAAGGTCTGGATCGAGAACATGCGGGCGCAGTCGTCCATTGGCGATGTGATCTGCAACGGCCCCCGTCATCTAAAGGGCACACCGTTGGCCAAGGTAAAAAGGGACGTGCTTTGCCCCTTCCATGCTGGCATCAACCTCGAGGAGCCGTCCAAGTCCTTAGACATGGTTGTCACCCCATCCTCCAAGGTTGTTCAAATCCCTAAAGCAAAAGATGATGCAAAGATTCCCACACCTGCCAATGGCCTAGGGACATTCTGCGTGTCGCCGTGTTCCTGTCACAATCACCCGAGCACAGGTTTTTTAGTGCACTGTGAGGACCGAGGCATTCAAAGGATATCTGATCTAGGTGTTTTTGAACAAAGCCCGACCAAGCTGGTTTTAACGGGAAATTTGATACAAAGACTTTTGAAATATGATTTTGTGACGTATGACAGTTTGGAATTGCTCAATTTGGCAAACAACCAAATAGACTACATAGACAATGAAACCTTTCTGAGTTTAAGCAGTCTGAAAAAGCTGTACCTCAATGGGAACCGCATGGAGAAGATTTCCGCCACAATGTTTCTCGGCCTTCATAACCTGGAATATTTGTATTTGGAGTACAATTTAATCAAAGAGATCGAGGCGGGGTCCTTTAACCCCTTGACCAAACTCAAGCTTCTTTTCCTGAACAACAATCTGCTCAACGCTCTCCCTGGCCAGATCTTTCGGAACGTGCCCCTGTTAAAGTTGAACCTACGTAAGAATTTTTTTATGCACCTGCCCGTTAGCAACGTGCTGGACCAGCTCAATAATCTGGAGCAGATTTACCTCGAGGACAATCCCTGGGACTGTAGTTGTGATTTAGTAAGCCTCAAGCAGTGGGGAGAAAAGCTAAACAAGGACACCGTTGTGGGTTCCATTCTGTGCCACACACCTAGAAAGCTTTCTAGCATTGAGCTCAGAAACATCAAGCATGATGTCCTCTGTCCTGGTTTGGTCACCTATTACTCATTACCTGGTGCGACGGAAAACGGTGTTCCAGTCACGACTGCTCCAGAAGGTGGAACCAGCGGCTTCTTTCGCTCTCTGACTGAAGCAGTGCCACTCTCGGTGCTTATCCTGTGTCTTCTCATCCTTTTTCTAATCGTCATATTCTGTTCTGCCGGCATCGTAGTCTTCATGCTGCACCGTCGGCGAAGGAAAGCCAAGAAAAAGCAGGCGGAGGAGCAGCCGCGTGAGAGCAGTCCCATCCACCTGCATTACAGCATGTACGGCCATAAGACCACCCACCACGTGACCGAGAGGCAAGGAACCAGCATGTACGACGATGCAGGCCGTAGCCCGATCATTCAGGTCTGTAGGAACCCAAGTTACTGCTCACAGCACAAAGAATATGAGCTAGATGAATACGACGGCGAGAAGCCCAAGCACATTTGCCCTAGCATCCTCGACAAGGAGGGCGAATCACTCCTTACGGGGGCCAATGTGAAGTTCAGGGCTGTTACCGATTACCCCGCCGAGTTTGGGAGTTTGGGAGACGCGACCTCCCTTTACAAGAACATCTTGGAAAGGGAACGGGAGCTCCAGCAGCTCAGCCTCACGGAATACCTCAGGAAAAACATATCGCACCTTCAGCCGCCCATGGACATGCAAGTCCCAAACCATCACCAAGAGCTAAAACTGATGGAGAGGCTGGTGTACGCAAGGCCGAGGAAGGTCATGGTGGAACAGACTAAAAACGAATACTTTGAACTCAAAGCCAACTTACATGCAGAGCCAGACTATTTAGAAGTCTTAGAGCACCAAACATCTTTCAACTGAGATCATGACACTGTTACAATACACCCCATACTACAAGTGCCTTAGAGCGAAAGAAAATATTTTTACGAGGGCACAATGTCTCATTTCAGGTCGTGCTTGGATTCATAGCCTTTATACGGTTGGACAGTGAAGCAGTTGGATTAAACTTTGCAAAAACATTTAGCGCAATGAATGATGGCGTGATGTTTTGGCTTTGCTAAAGTTCATGATACCTAAACATTCATCGTGCAGTGGAAACACTGCGTTTTCTTTGTTTGCTTCCACGTATATAAGAATATCATAGATGCGCTTCACAATTCTCTATGCGGCCGATATAAAGCTCTGTTTACCTGTATCAACCAAAAGAAAAGAAGAAAAACATAAGAAAATTATTTTCGTCAGACAGAACCATAATTGCTAGTCGTGACATTCCCTCATCTGGTAGGTTGTTTCAAAGTGCCCAACACAGTTTTCGCTCATTAAATATTATACCAGACCACGGCGGGTAATATTTCGACCGCGAGGTCAGACTTTACGATCGGCCACCATGGCCCTTATATCGTGCTTGAAATTGGCCTCTCACCTGGAATCATCCGGGTAACTAAAGAGTTTGTTCAGAAATTATATCGTATAAACCCACTAGCTCGTGTTTCAGATATGCGCAGAAACTCTGTTGGGCGTCCTTGGAGAGACGCAGAAAAGAATTGCACTACTTAAAATACCATTTAAAAGTGGTTGATGACAATCAGATGTTGTGATGCAGCACAGACTACAACATTTTTCTCTTGAATACCCGGGGAGTGTAGCTTCTGCTTTGTGTAATAATGTTGTTTAAAAGGTTCTTTCATATACACGCATCATATCCGATCCTTTTCTTTGGGCATGACAGTTGTGCAGGGTATTTTATCTTCATTTTTTCTGACAGAAGAGAGAATTATATATATATATATATATATGTGTACATGTATATAGAGAAAATATGCACACAAGCTGTTGTGTCGAGCCTTGAAATGTTTTATTGTATGAAAGAGCACCATAGCTTTATTTTGTACCGGTGTAGATGAGAGTTATTTATTCTGTATATTTGTACATAAGTTAACATTTATATGTTTGTGCCTTTAATGTGGTACCGATTAAGCTGTAAATAAATAAATAAATGAATTGAGTGCATTGCAATATTGTACCCCAATCAATCCAAAAAGTACGCTGTCTGACCGCGTGATGGCAAACATTTATAAAAATACTTTCTTTGAAGATACAGCTCTCTTATGCTAAAAATTAGGACTGTCATTAGGTGCGATTAATTAATCGCGATTAATCACATATAGAATAAAACTTTGTCTTTGGATAATATATGTCTCTGTACTGTGCATATTCATTTTTTATTCATAAACATAAACACAAAAACATGTTTATATATATATTTAGGAAATATGTATATTTATTTATTAATTTACCAATAATTAAAATGATTTATAAATACTTTTATTTGATATTTTTTTCTAAAATATATGAATGAATGTGTATGTGTTTATAAACACATAATATGCACCAATACACAGACAACACAAACTTGAATACTGGATGTTATTAATCATGATTAATCGTTTGACTGCCCTACTAATAATATAATAAAATATAAAATTACCTGTTTGTTTCTACATTTTCGCCATCAGACCATAGGACACATGTACAGTATATTTCTCAAATACCTAAATATCTGTGGAGTGAATAATCCATCATGTTAGATCTACAAGAAATATTGAGATGTGATCAAATGTGCTTTTTGAGAAATACATTTTTAAAAAGAAGAAATGTGTGTTTAAAAATGTATTTATTTCTTCTTATCCCAATCAAACTCTTCTGGGGCTGAAAATTCATCTGTTAATTGGTAAATGGACAGATTGCGTGACTTGCCCTCATGCAGAACTTTGCAGATTGAATGTGAATCCAGACTACATCAAATACTGTTTAGATTTGGCACTGTGTTGATGTACGATCTGGGCTCTGACACAAAACCAACTGAGACTTTTTCTAACTTTAGTTTGTAAACTAAGTGTCTGTTCTAGACATTCCATAAAGCTAGTGTTTTAAAATGTTTATTTCTGAACCAGTGGCTAAGATGATTAAATCAGTATAAACTATAAAGTTGTAAATCGTATCCAGCTGTTCCGACAACTAAATGACTTTGTCAGCGGTGAGTTTGTGAACTTGACAGCTTGCGTTGCCGCAGCACAACTCTATCAGATCTTTGTTTTCAAAAGAACATTTGTGCGTGCACAGGTAACACATGACAAGGCTGAAGGTATTTTTTCATCCTCCTGCTCTTGCATCGTCCTCTTTTTCCTCATCCAGTGTCTCTCCGACATCTTCCCATTAACCATCATATTCACTAATCTCTTGAGAAGCTGTCACCCGGCCATGCAGAAAACAGCATTACGACAAAACATCCGGCTTGTGACAGGTGGCTCGATACAACTTCAAGCAAAGTGCAGACCAGCGTTCTGCGTTTCTTTTTTAAAGTATGTAAATGTTTGTGGTGTGATTATTTCACGGAGGCACAGAAGAATGCAAAGTGGCTTCACATTGTTCTGTCTGGTATATGTGTAACAGTATGGCACGCACTTGAACAATGTGACCGTAGTGATAAACGGAGAACTGCAATCGACTTGACATGCAAGGTTCTGCTAGAGCGAACACACGGAGCTCTCGCTATCCGAAACCTTCTAACCTTTTAATCCCTCCCGTATACCGGTTTTAGGGCGAGTCTGCTACACTTCAGTACACAAACTGATCCTTCATCCTGAACTCGCCTCAATTTGGCAAATCCTCTGCAGGGGATGCTCAAAAACGGATGTAGGAGGCAGTGAGATGGGTCACTAAAGGGTCCTAGAGACACAGCGAGTGGGGCACACTGCCAAAACACTGAACTGCAATGACGTTCAGTTTCTAATTTTAAAGAGATAGTTCGCCCAAAATATAGAAATTCTGTGAAGACCTATATATGTTTTTTATAACACAAAAGATATTTTGATAAATGTCTCGGTGGTTTTGTGTTCACACAATGGAAGTCAATGGAGATCGCTGTTGTTTGGTTACCGACGTTCTTCAAAATATCTTCTTTTGTGTTCTGCTATACAGGTTTGAAACCACATGAAGGTGCCATTTTGGGGTGAACTATCTCTTTAAGTCTTTTTCTACGTGACTCTTACCTTAAAGTCATTTAAACATCGTATTACGATTGTTTATATTATAAATCAAGAGTTTGTCAAATACAAGATTTAACTGAGACTATAAATGTCTGAGTGATCTAAACAAGGTCTCATAGGTACATTAATGGCTCTATGCGTAGTTCACTATATACAAGACATACCAATCTCTCGACTCACCCGGTGAGATGTTGGGCAACTAACATTTATGCATTAACAGTGTACACCACTGACATGTCTGGTCAAAACTAACACAGACTTGAAATTGTTGGAAGTTAAGTCTTGTTAAGCATTAGAGAGCATTAGAAAGACGTTCAGCAGTGGATTTCAAACAAACCAGTGCATTAAACTGTTTTTTTTCCCATGAATACACAAATAAAAGAATTCTCTGGAGAAGAGAATGGCTTGAACTTGACCGAACAAGTATGCACATATTTTTAGTCTGTTTATAATTGAGTTGCCATGTGCTTTAATACTGTGCACGTAAGTTGTTGTGTGTTTAACATGCATTTGCAGATATGCAAAGAATCTCTTTTGCCTTGTGCATCTTTACATACTTTACATTTCTTTACACGTACAACATGGAATTCAATTATTTAATACCATATTCTGTTTGGATACTCGATTCTGATTTTGATCAATGTTTGACATTAACTAAGGAAACATGTCGAATCACAAATGTCACCGTAAAAAGCCTTTACATGGCAAATGGGTGGTTCTTGGCCTCCACATCGTGCATCAAAATGTTTGACTTTACTAATGTCTGGATGGCAAGTACTTACATGCAGTTAAATTCTGAAAAAACAAAAGTGCTCATCTCAGCCCCTACTGGTGTTTTCCCTAAAGTGATGGAATCTCTTGGTCACATTGTCTCTTGGACACATGTCTCTTATCACATTCTGTTTAAACTACCCTCCGGAATTTAGATGTTCACATGGGACAAACTTTCAGCCTTGTTTAAAATGTGAATTATTTGGCTCGAAATTGTTTTTATCAATTGAGAATCATCGCGAAATTGAGGCCAGTTGTGACCGCTGCGCAGATGGAAATGAATATAAATGCTTTTATTTCCTCCCGCCTTTATTATTGCAAATCACTTTTTACTTATCTTAATAATTCATCACCGAAACACTGACAAGTAGTTCGACATGCTAATGCAAAACTTTCAATCATCAAAGAGATCTCGTGTGACCAATTTTCATTTCCTTATTGGCTTGCTGATGAATTTAGAATTCAATAAACATTTTTGGTGATTGTGTTCAGAGCATTGCATGGTAAAGCCCTTTACACAGAAAAGAGAGGGGCAACCCTGTAAACTCCAGCAGGAATCTTAGAACATCAAATCAGATCCTGTTAGCTGTTCCATGTTCTAGATTGAAGACAAGAGGTGATTGTGTCTTTGAAGTAGTTGCACCTAAACTGTGGAATGCTGTTCCATTGATTTAAAAATCCGTTGACTGAAAAATTACTTGTTGAAACTTGCTCTTGTTTAAACAGTTTTTCCCTTCATTACAGTTTTTAATACGTTTAATCAGATAACTTTGAGGAAAAGCAAGTTTTGTGACACAGCTCTTGAAAGGTGACATAGAAATAAATATTACTTCATTATTTTATTACACAAGCCGTTGAAATGATTGGTTCTGATTGGCCAGTCGCAACATTTACACGTTCGTTATTCCCAGAGAACAACCTTTCAAAACTAATAAAACGGTAACCCTGTGCAGAAAATAATTTTGACGTTTTTTTAACAAAGTAAATATAAACATGTCTTTTAATAACATATATGACTTAATATTTACAATTAACCGAAATTCAACCGAAATGCCTGTTCGTGGCATTTGAACGTCGTTTCCTACCTCAAAACCGAAATTCAATGGCTTTTCTTTGCGTAAGATTTTAATACGAATATTTCAAATTCCCATTTCATGTCCAGTTTTTGCTCTTTTGTCACGTAGCCGTGTAATAAGCAGGATAATGTACAAGCAGCCGTTGGTTCCTACGCTTGGCTCGGGTCCTGATCACACTGACGGGGATTTTATCTGCGATAACAACCGGCTGCCTGTACATTACCTCTTAAATATTTCATCGCTATCCATGGATTATCCCTTGCATCTATTACATTTAATAAAACGGAACATACAGAATAAAAACTATATAAATATATTATTTTACCTTAATTTTACGTATCTTTCAAAAAGTTTTCAAGTTTTTTTCAGTCGAACACAAGAGAAGGTATTTTGAGAAATATCTCCGTGGTTTTGTGTTCATGCAATGAAAGTCAATGGAGTCCGATCTTGTCTGGTGACCAACGGTTTTCAAAATATCTTCGTTTGTGTTCTGCAGAAATAAGGAAAGTCATGCAGGTTTCAAATGATATAATGATGAATAAATGATGACAGAATTAAATAATTTTGGGTTGTACTGCCCCTTTAAATAGATATATTATATTTTAATATGTAAGACGCAGCCCATACAGTAAGATTCCTGACTGTATACAATGACAGTCCTGTTTTCTCAAGTATGATTCATGTTTTACTACTCAAACATCAAGAACCATGTCAATTTTACTGAGTTAAGTACTCTGTTTCCCTCATGAGAGATGTTTGCCTGTGGCGGTTGAGATCATGGCGCGCAATTAAATTCTACTGACTCCCTGAAATTGATATCACTTGTCAGTCCAAAATGTGTCGAAGACGCTCCGAGGATCAAATCGCAACACACTTCATTTCTTTCCAATATATCACTTCTGCTCGCTCTCAATAACAGCATTCAGAGGCAGAGTGACTGGTTCTGTCCATAGTTTTAGAGATGACATGAGAGCTAAACCATCTTTTGGCAATGTCCGTTCTGGAACATTGTGTGGTGAAGTAAACAAGCATGTGACATCAGTTTTCCATGCCATTGGTGATAAATCGGCATCCACCAGTTTTTCTCCTGGGGCGAAATGATAAAAACTTGATTCATCTCTCTGTGAATATTCTATCTGTAAGGCTTTGTTTCCCTGAATGAGCTTTGGAATACATTAGTTGTTACTCATGGCTAATTTGCTCCCTGTTTTTAGTCGCCGCCGAAGTGACAAACTGGTTTGACGGAGCGATGGGCAAGTCATCACAAATGCCCGCTCTCATATTCTTTCCTGTCAGTCACGACAGAGTTGCTCTGGGCTACACCTCAAGTGTGTAACAGATTTCTGCCAGTTCTTCTCCTCCGTTGGCCCCGGTCCGAAGGAGAAACTCATCGCTCCCAAATGTCATAGTTCTTACCCTTGACCTCTCCAGACGAGAATTTGTCAAGTGACATCTGTCTGATGAGCGGATGCTGAAATACATGCACAAGGTTTTTCTCTCCATCGGATGACTGTTATTACACGTTCTCTAACTTGTATTTAGCGACCTGTTTGTCCAGAATAGGATCTTGAAGTGTAACTAAATACAAAGTGGGTGTTGCGAACATAGATATGTATACATAGATGCCCAATGTCAACACATCTGCCAGTTTGGAACATTCAAGTGTCTGTAATCACTCAAGATGACATAACATTTTGTGGCCTCTGGTTGTAAAAACAACACAACTTGGATTTAAATCACAGAAGAAACCAGATATCATTTCACAGGTGTTTATTTGTGTTGTCAAATGTTTCAGTATTACAGGTTTTGAAACTGTGGTTAACTTTTTATGTCTTTTGTATCGGTGCTGTCCTTCTGAAACCTTGTATCTCCATATTTCGTGATTTTTATTTTTTCTCATAAACAATTTTAATTAATCAACCTTTATGTTTGTCACTGGGTTAAGCAAATATCTAACCAATAAAAAGTATCAAAAAGTGTTTGTCAGCTTTGACAACAGAGCATGTAATCAATTTTAAACACTATTTTCTGAAAAACAGCTCATTTGGACATAGAAGGTTATAGAAGGGCAGTGACGATTTGATGGATTAGTAATTATAATGTCGCTTTCTTCACAACAGCACATAACATTTGATATATTTATATGTGTTTGTGAGACTTTGGTTGCAGATACATAGTAAACTTGCTGCTCACAGGGAACTGTTGACCTTTCCAAAATTGGCGGCCGTCTTGAAGAAAGCGGATCATAAAACATCTGTCAAAGAGGCATATGTGTATCTTGTATGAATTCAAACATCACAATAGCCTTTAGTATTTGTAAGTTTATTAATAAATGTTCGTTTTGATCTCTTACTTTAAATGCATAGGTTTGAATTTCACACATATATCGGAAAAAAAACATGAAGTGCAGCATAATTTCAAAGTTATTTTCAGTTTTTCATAATTTATTATCCAAAGGTATTTGTTTTAGATTGAGGTAAAATCAAATTTTTGTTTCATTGTGTCAACTACTAAAAATATTTCTCCCAAATTGTAAATATAAATATCACAAGCAGGTGAACATATCAGAACAGATACTGTGTGTTTGTCCAGGCCTCAAAAACTGCAAAGAAAACAAGTTCAGATTCACTTTTCAGCAATCCAACAGTCATAAAATAAAACATGTCGATTTTTATGTTAGTGGCGTGTGTGCAAGCAACTCTCATCTCAATTCTTAGATGTTGGAGGCGGTTGTCAGGGCGTTGCTATGGGGTGGTGTTTGGCATGTTGGATTCTTTCGCCAATGTGTTCTTGTCGTACAGCATTGCAACAATAGCCTGTTATCAATGTATTTCCTAATTTTCCAGATATGTTTTTCTTCTGTACAATTTTTATTTACTGCTAAAATGCGTTGCAACAATGTGAAACGGTTAAAAATTCCTACAGAAATAAATTTGAATTGAATTGTTGATCGCAAGGTGGGGAGGATCATGTCTGTAGATTTGGTCCAGGCAACTCCTTCTAGGTACTATAATTCGGGAATTGTCTTGTCCCTGCCTCAGATAAAATATGAAGTCAAATAGAACACTTTACCTCAACAAGTCGTCATGAGGACTCATTCAAGGTTGTGGCACAAATAACGTGAACTGAGTTATGTGGCGCTTATCTAATAAATGGCATGAATCTCCATGGCAGTATCAATAAGGTCGCTTGCTTTTGCAAGCACCACTAACCGCATGCGCATATGGTTTTGTCTAAATTGAGCTACATCTTTTTCGTTCTGTCTCTGTTAGACGCATTAGTATTCAAGGTCATATGTAACTAACAGATTGAGTCTTATTCCCCCTGAGCAAGCTGATGAGTTCCCACTTTTAACGTGCCGTCCTATGAATGTAATTGGTGCAGTCCAGCTTTCAAGCAGCATGTGTTAACATTAGGTTGACATGTTACCTGTCCTCTGCATATCTCGTTTGCCTCGGGGAGGCGGCGGTACGGCATGATTTTTATCCCTTGTCAGCAGCCAGCTCATTTAGGAATTCAACAGCCAAGCTGGCCTATGAACTGCTGTTCCTTTGTGCTTTCGATACAAACTACGCTGACAAATGATGAGAAGTGTCCTTGTGTGCTATGCATTAAAATGGCATCGCAAGTCGTTTTTTTACATTTTTCAGAGCAAATGGGAGCTGTCCGTGTCAGTGCGCTACTTGTTGTTCGGGTGCAGCTGACATGTTGGACGCCAAGGTGTTGCTAGGGTGTCACAATTATTTAGAAGTTGACAACCTTTTATAAAGACACACAATTTGAGAAGAAAAAGTATGTTGTAAACCTCTTTTCTTCAGTGGAAGACAAAAGAGAAATGCGTAAATACAAGGGAACTCAATGGGGTTCAGTGTTGTTTGATGACCAACGTTCTTCAAAATATCTTCTTTTGTGTTCTGCAGGAGAAATGAGGACTCAGTTTGGTGATGAACGAAGGTGCGTTTCAAAAACCTTTGCCGCTTCGTTTGGGGCCGAAACGGACGCTTTGGCCGCTCAAAAGTACGTACTATAAACGTGAAAGCATGCAACGTGAACACAAAAGACACATATACATGCCCCCCCCCGGCCGACATACTTGACCATGCATCCCCCCCATTGACAGAAATGGTGGAGGGCCGATGTGGGCCAATTTTTCGTCCCAGTCCCGGTCTGTCAAAACCCAAAGGGTCATCACATGATCTTTGACCTACGTCCACTCCAACATTCCTCACCAGTGTGAACACGTTTAAGGGTCATGCCGTGAATTCTGTGGCGTATGTCAGAGTTCCTGTGGTCCACTGGTTTGTCAGTCTTACTTTGCGATCAAGGTTGGACACCAATGTCACTCTCAAACGCTTTGGCCTTCTCACAATGTCTGCCAGACCAGCCCCGGGGCTATTTTTAGCTGCTTCACTGCGCCTCTGAATTGAGAGCTGGCCTTCTTTTTCTAGATTAGATGCCGTCGCCTCTTTTGAAAGTTGAGAAAAGCGCTCCGATCAATTCCTCTTGAACTCGCCGTGCACTTGAACCAACTTTGCGTCCTCACGTCTTCATGTGTCACACTTAATTTCCTCCAGCGTTCTCTCGATTTATCGTTCGGGCTTCTTTTCGGACTTCCTTTATTCCCGGTCTTGATTGTTTCTGTTACACTCCATTATACATCCAGAAAGTTTAGTTCTTCCAGGTATCTGGCAGGGATGATCCCGGGACTCATGGTAAAGGTCTCTGTGTTCTCAGCTGTCAAAGTTCTTGTAAGTGAACAGTTACGCTGGCTCTGGGTTACCAATGCAAACACAACACTATTGTGGAAGGTCTGGGTGGAATGGGGCGAAAAGATAAATGTGATGTCTTAGCTCTTTGTTTGTCGGGTGTGTCCTCTACTTTGTCGAGTTACCGCTACAGGGCGCTTCTGTCATTCATCTCAAGAATTTGGCTGCGTGCATCTGGTCAGTGTCCAAAAATAGGCGGATTCTTAATGGGGTTCTTAAAAGATTAACACGCATTGCATGTCTCAATAAGGAAGAAAAGTAATCGCAGTCATGGTGCTGCTTCAGGTAATGCAAGTTCGAGTCTGCTTTAGGTGGGGGCCGGTTCTCGAAAGGTCTTCACAAGTATCTGTAGGGTTTTGTGACGTTAAAGGATGAAATAATATTTGTAAAGTCTGTCCTCTATGGTAAAATTTTAACATCATACTATATTTGTTATATCCCTTGGGAAAACAAGCAAACACAATAAAAGCACGCTAGCAAACAGTCACGCGAGGCTCTTTAAGGGTTTTGACAACTTAGCAAATACAGTAAGCACATACCCGCCAGTATTATATGTTAATAATTCATTTAAAGGGATAATTCACCCAAACATTTAAATTCTGTCATACTTCACTCACCCTGAGATTGTCCCAAACTTGTGTAAATTCTGCTGAACAGGAAAATATTTGGAAGAATCCAAACAGATCTCATCCCCCATTGACTCCCATAGTATTTAGTTAAGTATTTACAGAATGGTAACTGACATTCTTTCAAATAACTTCCTTTGTGTTCAGCAGAACAAAGACATGTATGCAGGTTTGTAATAATCTGAGGGTGAGTGAATGATGACAGAATTTTCATTTTGGGGTGAACTGTCCCCTTAAGTTTTTTTTAAAAAGAAATCTGTCAAAAGTTTTCGAACACATTCTCACATACTTATTCTTATTTTTCCAAATTTTAAAATAATACTGAACTCATTAAAATGATGAAATAACACAAAGTGGACTATGGGAAATATATTGAAAAAGAAAAAGATAATAATAATAATAATTTCACTGTACTCAGTGAAATTATTTCTTGGTATTTTGTCAGGCAGCTTCTTAAGGGCGCTTTGTAAATAATATTATTAGTTCCCATCTATTCATTTAAAAAACAAAAGATTTTGAAAAGAATAAATAAAAAACTGTTTTAAATGTAAGTTTCATTTAGCAAAGATTTTTTTTTCTAATTCACACACAAACACATACACGCATGCACACCTAAATGTGTGTGTGTGTTCATGTGTGTGTGCACGTGCGTGTGTGTGAAACCATTTTTACATAAAGTTAGACGTTTTCATAAAGAAAATAACTCATCTATGAAGCATTGGTATGAAGCTGTGTGTTTCTTTTCTGATGTGTTCAGGTGTTACGTTACGCAGGTGTGTCACCTGAAGGGCTCATGACAGTGGCCTTTAACCCAGAACAAAAGTTTCGGTGCCTTAGGGTTTCATCACTTCAAACCACAGACAAACCAAAAGGTTCGAGGAGATAAGAACAGCATTCCAACATTCACGTGACACTGACGGGAGCCAAACACATCAAAGAAAATCTGACATGAAAAGGCGCTTGAAAATCTGACCGCATGAAAAGGTACATTTCCGACGGAAACATGCGCTTGTCCAATCCTTGTCAGTCATTTTACTCTGATGTGTTAAATGGCATTTTCCTGTTTTTCCATCCCGTCACCACAGTTTATTTCTTAATATTTCATCCCTTTCAATGGCATTATGTAGCCATAAAAGCTTCTTTGAGACAATTGGGCATGGAACTCTTTGTACAGACTTGTGAAAGTTGTGTAAATCTTGTGTACATTGGCAAAGGTTGCATGGATGTTAAAGGTGAGGTGACTTGATAGTTGCCAACAAATGTGTTTAGGTAAAATGATCATCCACATTTTAGTTTTATATTCTTTGAACTAGGTCAAGCCCCAAAGTGGCCTAGATACCGATCGCTCTTCTGTTAGTGTTCTTATTATTCTTATTCTTCTACTCCTTCTGCAAGTCTATGGCAGGCCGTATTTGGGAAAGTTCTGAAATTTGGCACAAACAAAGTTTGGCCAATTTGCACAAAATTTGGTATGCAGCATCTAGAGACACTAAAGACAAAAATATTGGAATATATTCGATAGGCTAATCTTTTCTCATATAGCGCGTCTAAGAATCTGACAACAAACAAACTTATGTGTATCGACATGAAATTCGAGTCATGACCTGAGTTTCGGGACAGCACCACCTTCTGGTCCAGAGATATTAAAAAAATAACTTTTTTTATGATAACTTTGAAAACGTTGGTGTAAAATCATGAGAGTAGTCTTGTTTGATTCCTTGAGGCATGTTGAGTCGAGCCATACCCAATATTCCTCATGTGTCGCCCATTTAGAATTTTGTCATTAAATGCTTTATTTCACAAACACAATTACGGATCGCTACCAAACTTGTAATGCATCATGGTCACATCTTGTATGCCTAAAAGAAATTTGGAGAGTTATAATCAATTTTCTTTGTTCTAACTGCCTTTCCCTGTTTTTTTTACTTTATTTAAAAAATGTGATCATCTGAAACGTCCAAAATATTTCACTTTTGGCCGTTATTGGTTTTGGCCCCTTTTATGCTGCTAGCAGCTATATTTTCTAATAGCATTTATTATTGCTTTATCTAAACATGAAAATAAAGTGAAATAAAAAATAAATAAATTTCATAAAATGATTTGTAGTATAATATGAGTTTGAATCCATCGACTCAAACTCAATGAGGACCATTTCTACAAAGCGCTAATGCACAGAGTTTCCATCCACTTCTTTCTGTCAAACTTGAGAAAAAAACATGAAATGACGGAGAGAGAAAAAAATCTAACAAGCTACTGTATGTGGAAATTACAAAGCTTTAGGTCCTCATGCAGGACTGACTATTACAGCGGTCAGTCAAGTGGAAAAGTCACATTTGTGGCGTGGCTGCACTGAAATACAAGGAAATGAGAGACCGCGGCCAACATTGAGTGTAAACCATGATAAAATCCCTCATCCACATCTAACTATATCCAATATAAAGTGCACGTGGACAGTCAATGTCACAATTCATGTGTCTCTTGCAGATTCACGCGGCTGCCGTGTCAAGTCCTCGGCTCTTTGAAGATAACTACACGCTGCTTTATTTGCCATCCGCTGACGTTAAATGAGACGACGAGGCACGAGGCTGTAAATGTAGACGTCTGAAGTCGGTAATGAGCATTGGATGCTGTATATTGGTGTCTTGAATGCTGTCACACCACAGATATGAGCAAGATATGAGGTTTTTATCCAAAAGGTCACTATTATCGTTTAGAGGATTGACTCTCTGGTGAACCGTGGTGTGATCTTCCAAAGGCCATCGTCCTGACGGCAGGTCAAAATATCGTCAAGCTTGTGTTTTCTCAAAGATTTATATGACTGTGTTCCATTTACAAATATATGTTTTTGTTTGAAAGTAAAAATAATTGAGCATTCCAATTAGAATTGGAAACTGTCCCCTTTCCCAGATTCACGTATTATATTCACGATTCACATTTTATGTTTCTTACTGCAGTTCTGAGGGAAATGTCCATATGATGTTGTTTGACTTGAACTGGTATCTATTTTAATATATTATGAAAGATAGGGATGTTCAACGATTAATCGCAATTAATTGCATCCACAATAAAAGTTAGTTTTAACGCAATATATGTGGCTATTAATCTTATATTTTTAAACAAATGCATATATTTCAATAAAATATAAAGATAAATAAATGTTTATCTATATATTTTGACTTAAATCAAACATTATTATATGCAGTGATTGCACAGACATATCTTATTATGTATACACAAACTTTTATTCTGGATACAATTAATCGTGATTAATCGTCAAAATAAAATCTGATATTTTAGTTTTTTTTCAGCATTTTTAAAAATACAGTAAAAACATAAAATTACAGAAAAAAAATCAAATTTAGATGGAATATCCAATATAAGTGCATGCTGTATATTATGGGGGGCCACACAGGAAATAATTATATAATATTTGAAAATAAAGATACAAATCCTAATATATGGTTATAAGTCTGAATGCATATAAATGTAGATCTGAATATATAAATATAAGTCTGAATACATAGATTTATATAATCTGCCTTTAAATGTATATCTGAATATATAAATGTAAGATAGAATTCTTTTGTGATATTGCGGATCTGTCCTGTACTTTACTGGCTCAGCCATTCTGCAGAGTAGCTTTCCATCTTGTATCCATTTGATAACATAATTTTTTTGTCATTATGAGGAAAATAAAAGATAAAACATTTATTTGCTTCAAACCCGAGGATTAAGATAAAACATTAATATGTTCCAAATAAAAAAGATCAAGATTAAACACTCATATGTCCCAAATAAGAACCTTTATCATTTAAATCAAACTTCAAGTATGATGTGTCTTGTCATGCTGATGTTATGTTTGAAAGTATTCGAGAGCTGCAGGGGATTATGAGTTCGATTTTAAGTTTGTCCTACATTCAGACTGATCTCACGGGATTCCATGAATTCAAATGATCTGAAACTAACAAAATTAAGATTTTTAGAAGGTTTTTATTAGGCCCCCTAAACCCGACCAAACATACACATCAGATCACGTGTATATGAATGAGACACTTCATTCAAGATCACCAATCACGTGGGATTGTGCTGCTAATATACAGCCATTAGTAAGACATTTGTCAATTGATTTTCGCGAAAAATATGTCGGAGGACATGAACGGGAGTAATGACAGGATTTTTAGTATTCCATAAACTCATCATCAATTCCCTCATCAAACTTGAGGCAATAATAGACACAGGCATCGGTTCATTTGAAGGTTTACTGCTTCCTTTTACACCTCTCAAGAGCCTTATTTACCTCCATCTCACTTCTCTTCTCTGTTTCCATGTTTTTTTTTAAAACACAAGAGCCTGTCTCCATGTGTCACAGCAACAGTCCTAACTTACACCCAGCCATCATTAGTGTGTGTGTGCTAATGACTTCTGTTACAGCCGCTGTCACTCTCCATATTTTTAATGGCCTTCAACGCTAGAAGATTCACCTGTCTGGCAGGAGGACGCAGGCTTCGTGACAGTGGTCTTCCTCCGGTACCCGAAAGAATAGCAGCACGAGCTGTTTCTTATCACCAAGCTCATTGACTTTCAATATGAGCGCTGTCAGAGTTTTAACAAACAGCGGCGCGTTTGACATTCGCATCAAGCGCTCTAAAAGTTAGCCGCTTTAGTGTTTGCTGTCATGGAAAATGTTGTCAGCTTCTGAAACGAGATAAAAAAGGTCATCTTGGCAGCTTAACGGCGTGTCATTGAAAAGGTACGTTTGTTCTTGAGTGACAGATTTTCCCATGACGGACTTTTAGCGTGAAATGCACAACCACGGTAGCGGTGAGATGATACGATAGAGGAACGCTAAAGATTAAAGGGTTTCGTTTAACAAATGGATTTGAATGGATTTGGATGGAGTGGGTTGGATTTTTTTATTTTTTACTCTGAAGAGGTGGTGAAGAGGTAACTATGCCAGAAACGTGGGTGGTTGAGCTATCTGTCGCATTCACAGTCAGAGAGAAATGAAAAAACTGGTTCTTTTTCTGCACGCACATTAGAATCGCAAAACAACAGTGAAACACAATTGTTGATATGCATGTTGGGTATTATGCAAGAGGCTTTACTTGAGGGAAAAAAAATCATTTATTTGCATAGACTGTGCTGCTTGTCACACTTCTTACTACACTGAATATATTTCTCAGAGTAGGTTCTTTTTTGAAAAGTCAATACCTGTCCGGCTACAAAACAGTTACTGAAAATTGTCTACAAAATCAACACAATTAATTGAACAATGACATTCTACAAATACAAGAATTTCAGACGTTACCTCAATACAAGGTCACATGAATTCATAACTATTTTGCCCAGTGGCTAATTTGCATGAATTTGTATGATCTGATTTTAACGTTTCAGTACAATTTGCGTCAGTGGCGTTCAGGTTTAAAAGTGGCGTTGGGGAGGTTAGTGTAGCTTTTTTCTAATAATTGTACGTTTAATATGATTCGCATCGAACAAACTTATACAAATTTGCGTCCCTATAGTTACGAATTCCAATGAGATGAGGTTGAATTTTCTAGAAACTGTTTTAACAATTGTCAATACAGTTGTCAAGAAGCAATTGTGGCAACAGTTTTTACCTTACATTTTTTATAAATTATTATTATAAAAGAATTGATGATTCATAAATGTAAACGCAGTTCCTCCATGTTCTTATTAGTGTTTATGGACTGTTTGAGCGTCTACCACATAAACAGATGTTCTGTGACCCCAAGTTAACGTCTGGAAGACCTCTCCAAAGAATCTATAAATAATGAGTAGTTAAAAATTAATTTAATACAATTAATATACAATAAATTATGAATACAAATGAATATTAGAATACATTTATTTTTAAATCAATTGTTACATCATAACAAAACACAGTCTGGAAGTTAACTTCAGGCCAGGGATGTGCGTCCAATGAAAACGACGCTATTTACCGATGGAAGCAACAGTCCAACGCATTCATTGCCAAATGTACTTACCTCCAATTAGAATATTTTAATAGTTTGGTTTGTATAAATCATTGGCCTCCCTAAAACAGACAAACATTCTTACATTTAATATTACATTGCAATACATTTTTTAAGTCATTTAATATGTAAATATGCTTTAACAGCAGTATTAAACATTTTAAATAACCGTTGCATTTTAAGAACAAAGATGCTTTAGGATTTATCACAATGGTTATGATTATAATTATAGCTTTATTTATTCAGTATGTTCAATTTGGGCATCATTATGACAAGGGGGGTTTGGAAACACAATCGTTCAGAAATGGTCCATATCTGGGCTGCAGATGTACAAAGGCGCACAGATTAGATTTAGATTACACATCTGCTCTCTGATGGCCCTTTTGCCTCCCAGCAAGATCTAACAGAGGTTTTCTATCCGGGATCTAGCCTTATAATTCATTTCATTCACATCTGTATGTTTAAATGCACATATGCAAGATATGACGCCGCAGCTGGTTAATATTGAAAAATAAACACACAAAGTTCCCGCATCACCGCAATTGGGTTTATTTTAGAATATAAAAACCGGGTGAATGAACAGTATTATGTTTATTATTTGTCTGCTTACTAAACAAGTTATTTATTTGAAGTGACTTAATGAGGTAAGTATCAAATAATGATTTGAGATATTTTAATATGCAAAAACATATAGACGAAACATGAAACTCGCAAAACACAAAACATAAATGTTGTTTGCATAAATCAGCCCCAGTTCTTGTTTTAAAGTTGAAGTTTGATTGCCAACTTAGACAACTTTACAGATAACACTTTTGAATATGTAAGCTTGGAATTTTTCTGTCACAATTGTACATTTTTCGGGCACTTACTGTCCAAAAGTCTTTCAGACCAAAACTTGAAATAAAAAAAAAATATTATTATTATTAATAACGTTAAACTTTTTTCTTAACTTTTTAAATGAAGGATTGATGCTTATATTTAAGAATAAATTAAAAACGGTAGTACTTACTCAAAGAAATTGTGTTGAAGGCCTTTGTAGCACGAGATCTGTTGACTTAAAGATTGAGGAAGCAATTCAGTCATTTAGAAGCAAACAAGAGTGAAAATGTTCACAGGAAGACGGATGTAAACAAATGACAGATGTTTATTCTCGCCGTTCCCCTCGAGCTGTACACACAGTCCTGTGCCATTAATGTGCCATGACGTTGACACAGAAGAACCCTATCATACAATATTAACACTAGCTCAGCAGAATGCAAGATGTACTACATTAAAAAAACTGAAACAATATGCTGACGTTTAAATGTGGTGTTTGCTAACACTTTTATGTTCTGATGTACACAACAGCACGTACTATTTGATATTCATACATGTGTGTAACTTTGCTTGCAGACGGATCGTAAACTTGCTCTCGAGTGTTCACAGACCGGCTTTGGCTATTCCAATATAGCGGACATATAGCAGCGCATAAAAACAGGCCATCCCATCACCAACCGAGGGCAAAGACGGACTACTTGTCACGTAAATTCCAAATTTACAATAATTAGTATTTAATGCTTAACTTACACCACATGACAGCAGTTAGAAGTTATAGCTGTACTCAGTTACATTATGCCATTAGTTTTTTCCCTGCTTATAACATTCTTCTGTTGTCTGATATCGGTCACAAAATAAAAACAAATTAGACCTAAACAGTTTCAACAAATGAAATTTCCTAATTACTAATAAGCTATCTCTATGGTTCATAAACATTTACTTATAAACTTTTAATCAAAGTCAATGGGTGCAGCTGTGACACATGAGAGGAGAACTGGTCCTCCCGGCTGAGTCTAGTTTCTCTCAAAATTTTTCCCTCCAATTATTTATCATTAGAGTTTAGGTTGCTCTCCACAGGGTTAGTTTGCTCACCGGAAGACTGCTGATATTTATATCATTTATCAGAAAGATCTTGATTGTTCTTTAAACACTTACACTGTTCTGTGTTTTTCCTTTCTGTGTTTTCTGTTTTTCTTTTTTTCTCCTGTAAAGTTGCTTTGGAACAATGCACATTGTGAAAAGCGCTTCATAAATAAAATTGAATTGATTTCTCTGTGCTGAGAATTTCTGAACAATATTCATAATGTATTCAACAACTTCAACTAAACATTTAATTTAATTTGAATAAGCATACAGTATGGAATATAGTGAAAATGTTGTAGGCGAAACATTGAAAGACTTTTCATTTACTGTAAATTTTCATGCAATTCCTGTTAATGTAAAAAAAACCTTTGAGCCTGAATCCGCCTGAGCACGTATTATTATTTTTAAAATTCTGCATAAAGGACCTGGCCGCCCCCGCAGTGCTATTCTTATATCCAAAAGAACGACGCTACAGTGGATATTTAAAAGCTTGATAACTCTCAAATCACATTCCATCCATAAACAGTGTGACAGAGCGCACCATTAAGCCTAAAGAAACAATTATATTTAATTATGTAAATAGCTGAATCACCCAATAAAATCCTTGGAGAAATAGGAAAGGCAGTCAGGTCAGCAGATATTTTTCGAGGCCGCTGCCGCGAGTGGCCGTATCACAGCTTGATTTTCACAGTCTCAGGAGTTAATTGAAGTCAATAACATTCAACCCCCGGGGCAGATCTGAGATGATTTGTTGCAGGTGAGTACTTTAAACCCCGCGCCGCTTTGATTTATATCGTCGCAGAGAAGAAAAACTTGACGGAACAAAGCAAATCTTACAAAGGACGGAGGTAATTGTGTTCAGCCCTTCTACAGAGGGAGACAAATCGATATCATTTTGACAAAGACTTGAAGGAAAGACGAGTAGCCTTTCACGCTTCGTACAATTCAACCCAACTCCTCCAAAACGACTTCAGTATCACTCTTTTTTTCCGAAAAATGTGCGTGTTAACAATGTGAACAACAGACAGAGGGTTCTGAAGAGAAAAGACGAAAAAAAACCTTCGGAGGAGTCTGACTGCGTTTGGACTAAAAACAAAAGACTCTCTCAGAGGAGCGCTCTTCTGTGCCGGAGAGGAGGAATAACTTCACTCTTCTGAAGGTAACACAGGTTGGTCAGAAACACAGATTTCACATCAACTGCAAAGTGTAGAACCCGCCATTATGAATGTGGTTATCAACTCTCAACCATTAAAACCATTGGAAAATATCTTCATGTGGTGTGTTTCAGATCCTTTTCCAGTAAGATTTAATGGTGTCTCGTCTGGCATCACCAACAGAAGCCAACATATTACCAATTCCTATTACAACCATAACATATAAGATAGTTTTCTTTTATTTTTTCGCTTTAGGTCACAACATGATTCCCAAAGTTACATTTGTGATATACAGTTTTGATGAGTTTGCAATTGTAAAAAGGATGAATAACCTCAATCTTTTGATTAGTTCCATACTGCACAACTCTCTCTCTTTAATACCCAAAATCCCCTTTGAGTGGTTGGACACAAAGTTTCTCAGTTTGGAAGCAGATGGCGTCTGTGCGTGGAGGACACATTCCTCTGAAACTCTTGTCTCCTGAATGGATAAACACAAGTCAAAACATTTTTGCTGTGAGTGAGTCCTACATTGACAAATGAGCGAGTCCAGTCCCCCGCGGACCAGACCGCTATAAACGCACCACTGACACCAGCCCACTTATCCCACACTCCTCCATGGATGTGGAGCTCCTCCGGTTATTTTTAGACTCACAAGATCCCTCCGAACCCGAAGCCCGCTGTGACAGCCGGCCCTCTGCAGTTCCCCGTGAGCGTGCGGTGGATGCTGTTCACACAGCAGCGCGGCCTGATGGGAAAATAGCCCAGTTTAGTGTCACCGATGTGTTCCGTAAAATGACAAGTTTGGGGCGACTATAAAAGCAACAGGGATCATTAGAGAGCTCTCAGATTGTGGTTTTACTACCTAGAGGAACATTTTATTGCTCTTTCATAGCTCAGGAGGTTTGAGGGAGTTCTCAGTCGTGTATCAAAATACTTTCAGATGTTTCTCGTAGAATCGTTTGGGAGGAATTAAAATAGAAACAAATCCACGAAGAGGCTGACAAATGAATGTCGCTTGTAGAGGTAAAATCATGAGAAATGTTTGAGTTGATATTGAGATCTCCACTAATATTGACTTTTGATTGCAGTCGAGACAAATCTGAGCTCAGTTTCACACATTGTTGACATCTCTTCTCAAACTCTTATGATAGACACATTTCTCACATTTATTACATTTACATAGGAAAAATATCTGAGACACACATGAGACTTAAGCAAACATTTCCATTTGCTCTCCAAATCAAATGAAAATCACTTTTATTATATAAAACATTATACACATTTAGACATTTTACAAATAACCGTAAATAATCAGTAAAACACACGAAAAACACAAAAAACTGCAAAGTCGGCGCCAACTTGGAATCGCTGATCCATTAGATCCACTTGATGTCTATGGGAGAAATAATTGAGATATGAAGGAGATCTCAGTCGTTATTTTTCTAACTTCTGTAGTTTCTTTGAAATCAATAACTAGGATTTGCCAGAAAAGTTAAACATGCAAATGATTTCTATTGTACACACTGAACACAGAGATCTGTACAATGTTAACCTTCAGATTTTCAAACGTAAGTGTCTGCACCCGACCTACAATAATTTTACATCGCAAAGCATTTATTATGTGCAATATAATCAGATCCGTGCTGTATAGTTGCAAATAAAAATTACAGAGACAAGCACCGCAGGCGTATGTGATTGAACATTGTAAACGCTAAAGGCAGAACACACCTTCAGCGCTTGACCCCATATATAGCCCGCTTTACCAGCCATTACAACTGCAAATCAGACAACGTCAAACAATGTAAGCCCACCGGCTCAGCGTATCATTACACTTAATGAGGCTCTGTATGAACCGCAACCGGTTACCTTTACAATAACACATTCAGTTCTTCTGTTGATCAAATCTCAGCCCAAATTAGTATCAGATGCTCAGAGTCGCCCAATAAGCCCATTGCGTTTGGACGACTTCCAGATCTTTTCTGCTTTGCGGTGCATACGCTCCCAGCCAGCTCCAACCATAACTCAGGTCGAAGGTCTGAAACTAAAAACAGATCAGACTTGGCAGCCGAAGAGAGCTGATGGTCTACAGAGCCCCGCTACATCTTAAACAATCGGCTTATGAGAGTTTAAGCCCGGAACATGTTACAGAAAGCATACTGTTGGACTGTTTCTTTCTGCTGTTGGGTTGATCTGAGATCAGTTTGATAGTCATTGTTAAGGCCCCGGCCAGATGTTGTGATATTGAACCGCCTTCTATCCAGACCTTGTGATGAATTTACACGGGATTCACTCAAAAAAGTTCCAAAACAAACAGTTTACATGTGATCACATGTGTTTTCTGCACAGGTCAATTTCGTGTGTCTTTTATGTAATAGAGCTCATATCAAAAACCTATAAGTGCCGTTCTTCTAAAATGTTTTTTTTCAACAGCCTCCAATGTTTATATTAAACATTATTTTACTTTAGTGGCAAAAAGAAGGCATTCATTGGCATTAAAGGGAAATCACTAAAAGATGCCTCATTAAAAATGTTTATTTTAGAAGAAAATTTTAAACGGCACTTTGAGGCTTGTGCATCTGATGTCTTCAAATATATTGTCATGTTATCTTGATATCCTCACTGTTCTTCAGAAACTTTGTATGTAGAAATTCGCTGTTTTTCAGGAAATGGGTAAAAACGCAGTCGTTTTTAAATAATTACATACTGTGTTGTCAAAGTTGACAAGCACTTTTTAAAACTTTTTATTGGTTGCAAGTCCCAGTGAGGAACATGAAGGTTGACTAATAATAAATGATGGCAAAAAATAAAAATCCCGAAGTATGGAGATGCGATGTGTAAGAAGGACAGCACCGATATATTGTGAAGTTAATTTACAAAAAGTTTTTAAAATGTTTAAAAATGCATGTTTTTTTTATTGTTTTATCATTTTCTTATTGTGTTTTATTCTTTAAGATACAATGAAACATTTTTTGCTACTTTCCCAATTTACTTATCTTTAACAAGTTAAATCAAAACTTGAAAGAAATCTTTATACACTACATATATCCATCTCTCTCTCTCTCTCTCTCTTTCACAATTTAAGTTCAATTTCAGTGTACAGTTAGTGTGCTTTATTGGCATGAAAAAATGTGCAAAATCTGTTTAAAAATATTGCAAGTATGCAAACAAACAAAAACCTAGTTATAGTAATAAAATAAAATAAAATAAAGTGTGATGTATTTAGTGCAACTTAAAGTGATTTAAGGTAAATATATAAAAATAGAAATAGAATATAGTTTATCCAAAGATTTACAAAAGAAAATATATATTTAAGTATCAGAATAAAGGGATATGATAATATAATGTTATGGATATATTGGTCAGGGCAGATTGATTGTTTTCTCTTTTGTTGTGACAGGCAGACACATATTGCATTTACATTTATTCCTTTGGCAGACGCTTTTATCTAAAGTGACTTTCATTGCATTATTCTATACATTCATTTCTGAGTATGTGCGATCCCAGGGATCAAACCCATGACCTTAGCGTTGCTAGCACAATGTTGTAACCACTGAGCTACAGGAAAGTTGCAATTATGCAGCTAACACACAGCAGTCCTTGTGTTCTCCTAACAGAGTCAGACACGCCAGTTTCTCATCGACTTTCAGACGTCTGGTGTATGGACTTGATTTTTCCCTAAAACATGGTCCATATATCTGTGTATTCTGTTAGGATGAAGAGTTGTGTTGAGATGACAGTGTGGACAGTCTCTGGTCCTGTGGCAGCCATGTTTGTGTGTGTCTTCCCGTCTTTATAGTGACTTTATGACCACTGTGTCTAGATCTTGTCAATGTGGCTCTTAGTTTTTGATATGTCACTGTGTACAGATAGTCTGCCGTACTGTATTCTCTCTTTAGGGACAAATAGAATGATATGAGTGAGGGTCACTGTGTCAGAGGTGCAATCCATCACTGATGCTAATATTTTCAGCCAAGTTCTAACTGGGATTTCTACAGAACATTGATGTTTGATGGCATATAAGGCCCTGCGTGCTTTATCTCTCAGTTCATTCACTGCAGGATTAAAGATTCCTGTGGATGTGATTTTTAAACCAATGTCATTGTATTGTGATGTGTGTTATGGGGTTTGTGCCGTATGTAAATGTGTGTTGTGATAGTTGGGATCTGGACCTTTTCTGAAAGGTGATTATTTTAGATTTACTGAGCAGGTCCAGGTTCTGCTGTGAGCCGTGTTGGGTGGAAGAACAGAACCAGATCATCTCCATACAGAAGACATTTGATTTGTGAGAGGTTTAGAGTGAGACCGGGGGCTTCAGATTGCTCGTGGATGGTTGCCAGTTCTTTTAATGTAAATTTGAAACAATATTGGGCTTAAACCACAACCCTGTTGGTTTTAAAGCCGCATTTACTCTCGGTGTACATTGATATAATAAGCTCATAGGGTTTTACCACCGAAGCCACTTGCAATAAGTTTGTAAAACAGTCCTTGGTGACAAATAGAGTCAAAGGCTTTTTTAAAGTCTATAGAGCATGCGAATATTTGACATTTATCTGAGAATTTCAATTAGAGATTGAAGCGTGTTGGATATGATCGGTTGTGCAGTAGTTTTGTAAAAATCCTATTTGACTTCTGCTCAGACGTTGTGTGTTGTGATGAAGTCTAAGAGTCGAGCATTTATTAAACTACAGAATAATCTCCCCAGGTTACTACTCGCACAGATGCCTCTATAGTTGTTAGGTCAAATTTATCTCCATCTCTCTCTCTCTCAATTCAATTTCAAGGAACTTTATTGGCACGATTATGTGTTCTTACAATATTGCCAAAGTATTGAACATATAACAAAAGACAAACAATAAGTACAAACATTAGAGTTAAATTAAAATGAGTTACTGAGTAAGACATAAATATAGAATGATTACATACATTTTCTCTCTATATACAGTATATATATATGAATAGAAAGCAACCTGTGAACATCCATCCACAGTGGAGGCCAGCAGATGTTCACAGTTTCTCAGAATGGCACGATCGAATTATCATTAATTATCATTATTGTATATTCCTGTTATTTTCCTTATGCATGGCCGAGGTCCAAATTTCATTTTTGTTTTGGTCTGAGCAGTAAATAATGAATATTGACTCAAACGTTTATCCGGCAGATGTTTGGCTAAATCTCGCATATCGTTTTCTCTCCGGATGATTTGAGCGGATCAAAGCAGGTGATTTTCCATTAAATATTAAAGTGCCAACAAAAGAGGACAAAACCGTTTCTTTCATAGGGAGGCACATTTTTATGGCATTACATGAAGCACATTTCTCCCCTGCGGTTGATGTGGTTGGACGTTATTATAATTGCTGTAAACACAGACGGCATCATACCACATTTTTAGCAACCATTTCTAATATCTGTTTGACGCCGTCCTGGAATTTCTGCCAAACAGAGCTCTCCATTCATGAGATATTCACTTTGAAATATTCCAAAGGCCTGTCTCGATGTCAGTCGGGTGATGTAAGTGGATCAGTCTTATCAGATCATTGCCTCCCCCTCTAGACAATGAACATACCCTGTAATTCAAAATCAATGTGTCATTGATGCTTGAAACTCTGATGGCGCTCTGAAACAGCTGCGAACAGGCGGTGCTTAATGGACTGAACAGATATTTATTGGGATGTTGGGAAGGAAATCCAGCGTAGAATCGTGCATGTCATTCGGGCATGAAGTGACCTTTTTCAGAAAGACTACCACCGTTGGCTGCTGTGGGAGTGTTGCGTGTTTGCCAAAAAGATGCTTGCTGTGTCGACCTGAACTGTCTGACAAGTTCGCCGCGGAGGTCGGGTCTAGATGCAGGGGTGGTTCCACATGGGGGATAACGTCGCGTAAGACAAGACAGCGGTAGCGTAGATCGACGTTGGAGTCATCTTCGCGACGTTGACCTCTGTTGACAGAAAAAGCGTTGCGTGATGCACAGTTTCAAGGGCACTTTGATGTCCGAGTTTGACAAGCGCACATTTCTGGGAGTTTTTGCATGAATTCCCCAGCCAGGAACCGAGTGACCAAGGCTTGTTGTGAATATCAATGTCAGGCCTGTCAGACGGAGCGAAGACAAGCCCGTGGGATGATGGCTGATGCAACTTGGTGCCAATATAATTCACTGTCTAATTGATACAGCAGGTTCTGCTCCGATCGAAGACAACCTGAGGGATATATATATGAGTGTACATTTATTTCCGTCCGACATGAAAGTGCCTTCAAGCAGTAAGATTATAAAGGCCATGTGTTACAGTCATGTTATCACAGGTCTTATGATGCAAAGCAGAACATTCCCTGTATATTATAAGCTCATGTGGCGGCCTATTGCATTTCTACAGCGATATGATGAGACACACTTAATAATTTCATTATTGATAGTAAAAAATGTTTTATTAGCATAGAACCTCAAGTATGATAATTGCAAGTATATAAATAAAATGTCTCTAGATATGCAAAATTAAATTAAATAAAACGAAATGAAAAGATTATAAAATAGAATATATTTAAATATTATAATAATTGTACATATTATAATAAAAAATATGTAATAAGTAAAATATAGTCAAAACCTGTAAGTTATAAAGGAGTTTTAAAATAATTCAAGCAACTGTCTTGGCATTTGTGTAATTTTATTTAAATATTGAAAATAAGAAAAATAAATATCATCTAAAATAATCCATGAAGTCAAGACTTATAAACATATTTTGGCTGCGATGTTGCTTTTTCACGATTAGGCGTGTTTTACGACATGCTTTGAAATATAATTTATGCTTAAATCCAAACATCCAAGACCCAATCCTCAACATGTCGTATATCTATGTTTCTTCATCATGCACAGTTCTGTTGGGTGTATTCAACATTTGCAACATCTGTTTAGGCAGCCTACTATTAAGGCACCATTACGTCCGAGCATAACAGCGGCGAAGCAATTAGTTTAAGTGAAAACTACTCAGCAGGCACAATTATTTTACGCAATAAAGGCTAAAACGTAAAATGGACCATCTTTCCACCTTACATTCTAATGGGACACGAGCGTTTGAGTCGACACGTGCAGCCATAATGGATTTTCAACACCTGACAGCTTTGGTTGCGCGACAAACTCTCCTCGGAGACGTCCTCATGGGAATGCACATTATCGGCGGACGTGACGCCTTAATCAATGGCGTCCCTTTAACGCTCTGGCGTGTTTGTTTCTGAAACATCTCACACATCTGTTTCTCTTTGTGCTGTATATTCAATAAATTGTATTCAGTGGATCTGCTGTAATATCTCGTGCTTGATCTCCACACGAATAATGTGAGAGCGTGTTAGATGGGCCTACCGTGTGTTTGCTGTGACAGATGTTAAGAATGAAGGAAAAGTTAAATCAAAGCTCATTACCGGCAGAATAAGGGCACGGTTATTAAAACATAAGTTCATCTCATGCATACGACAGACGAATTTGGAAAATTAGGCAGCAGTCGCAGGTGAAATGAGGCTGAATAACCTGTGAGACGATCAGACGGCATTATTAATTGTTGGCACAGGACGGCATCTTCAAGCAGCGGGGAAATAAATGACAGAGGCAGATTGTTATGTCAGAAAGCTGACTTCAATGTAAAAGTAATTATTTCTCCAGACATCGATTAAATAGACAGCAAATGGAAACTTACTTAAACTCAAATCCACATCTCAGATATTTCTCTTGAGAAAACGAGTCAGAAATGTGAGAAATGTGTCTGTGATAAGAGTTTGAGAAGAGATGTCAACAATGTGTCAAACTGAGATCAGATTTGTCTCGTCTGCAATCAAAAGTCAATATTAGTGTAGATCTCAAAACGTTTCTCATCACAATTTACACAAATCCTTAAATTGGAAGACTGCAGTTTTTCCTCCTTATCCCCGATGGGTTTTCCACCTTTTATACGCTCTCATGATGGAAAAGATTTGGTTCGAAATAAAACAAAAGACAGAACTTTTTCTGAAAGCCCGGATCCCTTTTTTGGAATATTTTAAGGAGACAACTATATCCTAATCCTCCCTATTTATTATTAATATCCATCACATTCTTTTTATTATTTATTGATTTATTTAACTTATTTACTTATTACTCTTTGTGTAAAACTATGTTTGCCTGGATTTTTTATTTATTTATTTCTAATATTCTTTTTTCCCCTTTAATCTGAATTATTGTATGGTTGTATGTTATATATGTATATGTGTATATTTATGCTTCTATATTATTTATACTATGTGTTAACATTATTGTCACCTTCTGTCAGACCTAAAATGAACCAAAAAAAGCAAAAACTTAATAATCTAATTTTGAGAAAAACATATGAGATGAAGTTGTGAGACGAACTGGATATGTTTACAGTTTACATACAAACACAGAGTTTACAGGATTGATGTGACAGACAGTTTTCACTTTTGTTTGTCGGCAAGCGTTGTTTATTTTCCTGAATAAGTTTGTTTTTGTTGAAATCGAGGGAATTGATGTACGGTCACAGATCGGCTGCATTTCTCATCACGCTGGCGCCGAGACAAACAGTTATCACATTTTTTCATTCCACACTATTGTGTATCGCATGCTAAACTCAGAGAAATCTAGTTTGCCGAGATAAAGCACATGGTGCAAACTTGTATAATTTGAGATTTCAGAGGTTGTTTTGTTGGTGTCAGGAGAGTTGGGGGGGTTGACTCATTCCTGTGATGGATCCCACAGCTTCACAGCAGTAGAAGGGCTTGGCTTGCAAAATAAAGCAAAGATGTGCTGAGTGAAAGAGACGTGCTTATTGATGTCAAGTGTGTGAGTGACAAAAACATCTCAAGGGACTAAACTTCTGTGTGTGTGTGTGTGTGTGCATTTGTGCGTGTGTTTGTGTGTGTGTGTGTGTGTGCGTGAGTGCATGCGTGCGTGAGTGAGTAGGTGCAGGTGGTGGTCCTAAATAATCGAGATATATAGGAAGGTAGAAAACCGTGTTCAGAGTTGCTATTGTTTCTCCAAAACTATAACACACTAATGCCCAGAATAAAGAATAGAAGCATGTTTTTTTCTATAGGAGATGCGAAGGAGATATTACGGATCTAACTTTGTTTTGAAAGCGAACATGAGGTTTTCTCTCCCGTACTGAAACATTCAGTCAAAAGTTCTGGAGGGTTTTGGTGCGATCCAGACCAGGTCAACATCAAAGCTTCACTGCTCTTTTGGCCTGTATCTGTCTCCACAGGTACCAGTTTAATTTGAAATGTATTATACGTCAAAAGAAGCTCATACACATACACAAGAAGAATACACATATTCTATAAAAAAACGAAATGTATCTTTTCATACATCTTCCAAAACTTCCTGCAACAACAAACCTTTGATTCTTTACACTTTGTTTCTGGCTTTTCTTACAGAAAACAATAATCAATTCTCTTGTGTACAGGTTGCTCAGATGATTTTATGGAGTTCTCAGATGTCTCATTTAAGTCAGATGTGTCTCCTTATAACCGGGAGAAAAAAAATGAATTGAGTGTAATTGTTGAAACAAATGAAGAGTCTGGAGGTGTACATGAATGAAGATTGATGTGAAATCATCCGGATGTGACGAGAAATGTTTGAGTTGATATTGAGATCTTCACTAATATTGACTTTTGATTGCAGACGAGACAAATCTGATCTCAGTTTGACACATTGTTGACGTCTCTTCTCAAACTCTCATCACAAACACATTTGTAAGATTTATGATTTTTTTCTTAGGAGAAACATCTGAGACGCACGTGACATTAGAATTTGATAGTGAACCACTCTTTAAGCGAAAGTATGCTCACCATTTAATCTGTCGAGGAGAAATAATTGAGACATTGGATCTCTTCGATTAGTTTTCTTTCTTATGTGTAGTGTGACATATGAACATCCGTTCATTCAGTGATGTTACCATAGTAACAGTTATCTTCAGACACCTTTAGAAATGCAGTTTAATTGGTATTGCTGAGGGATGCAAATCCCGCTGGCGGTGTTTCGTCTCAACACTTCTGCTTCTCCCTAAAGCAAGACGTTTAATTCCTGTCCGCTCCAGGAATCCTCACGGCCCCTGAGCACTGACCTCCCACCTTCTGCTCGCAAGCGCACAACTCTTTCTGCCAATCCTCTAATTGATGAATCTATAAAAATGACAACAACGTGGGATTCTTTTTACTCCCTCTGTATTGTCATCAGCCAGTTCATTTCAAGTTTGGCTCGTCTGGCGGCTGCCGGGTAAATGCGGGATCTGTTATCGAAAACTCATAATATGCAAATGAATTCTCTGGATATCAGTGTCATTGCATTCCTTCCCTTCGGTGAGCTCGCTCCAATCACTCTGACAGACGAACGGCGGAGAAACTCGCATTGTTCAATTCGCCTAACAATGCGGGAATCAAATCCCTCCGGGCGTGTTCTTTAAGCCACTAGAAAAGCCGGTCCTGCATGCATCGCTGGGTGTGCGACTGCCGTTACCCATGCGACATGCGATGACACGTTAGGGTATTTTTCAGAAGGTAAAGACAACTCGAGGGCATTGCTGGGGAAACGGATGGCCGTCCCTGTTAAACTGCTTGTGATTTGAACAAAATGTCGCCTGAAGAAGATTATATATTAGCTCATTCTAAATGATATTAGTTACGAAACTGAAACACGTTAATATATATTAATGAAAGCTACTTAAACTTTACATCATAAATAAAACCTAAAATACAGTGTGTGTGTGGTTTGAAGTGATGGTCGGTTCCGGGGTTGTTTTGGACTCTTTTGACATCTCCGGTGCATTTTCTGATGTGTGAAATCCTTCTTTTGATGCATCTCTCTCCTCTCGGTTGGTTATTTAATTTTTCGAATAGCTTCTGCCGCCAAGACAGATGGCAAAAGCATCCCTTCATGGACTTAATGTGAGTTTAGAACCCAGTACCTCCAGGATATGTTTTCTTCTTTGTTAAGAAGGCCATCTGAAGCTAAGACAAGATGTGTATTTTGCTTCAATCTTTTATATTTAGTGATGCGCTGAGAAGAATATTATTGGTTATTCTTTCAAAGCTCATTAGATTTTAATGGGTTTCATCTCAGATGTTTCTCCAGCGCTTCCTTTAAGAAGGAAAGAAATGCATTGACATCAAGGAATAATACAGTGATTTGCATCTGTGAAGCATTGAGTCTCTTTCTGTTCTCTGGTTAACTGAGATATTTTAAGACACCTTATTAGTTGGTTTCTTGTATTGCTTCCACAAGCTGCATTTGTTTGTATTCGGAGATAATTTGTCACTTTATTTGTTGAATATTTCCCACAGTGGTAGGAATACATCATTTCACATCTAATGATTATTGCCGTACACAGTCTGTGAACAGAGATACGGGTTGGATCATTGCATCTCCTGCATCGATCTGAAGTGCATATTTACACAATTTGAACAATTGATGATTGCTCCGGACAGCATGACATTCCTACATGACGGACATCACTAAAATAGGTTTCCGTAAAAATAACACTGGATATAAAAGTTTCCTCGGTACCCACAAGACAAAACACTGCAGCATGTGTTCACTATAGTTAACTGTTTTTGAACCTTACCATAGTAAATATTTCTCCATACTGCAGTGTTTACTGTAGTCTGTTCACTAGCAATAATAATAGAGAATACTGTAATATACTTACTAAAACTCATTACAATGAATGCTATATGTTTTAGTATACATTTACAAAGCCCACTAATTTTTATATAATTCTACGGTTTACTACAGTTTAGTAAAGTAAACTGTAAAGTATATCATAATACATGCTGCAGTTAATCAGTTTACCGCAGTATATAACACTGAATACTATAGTATGCATTTATAAAGCCCTCTATTTGCTACAATATAATAGAGTATACATAATGTAACCCCATTTTACAATAGCAAATAATAAAGTTTACTACAATATATACTACAGTTTATCAATTCACTGCACTAAATGCAATAAAATACCATTGTATACATTTACCAAGTACACTAATAACTATAATACTACAGTATACTACAAGTTACCACAGTTTAATATAGAAAATGCTAACGTATACTACAAGATTTTGCAGCAGTTAATCTATTCTCCAAAATTAATTCTAAAGAATACCATAGTGTACAATAACAAGGGTACTAATAAATATAATTTACCACAGTTTACTATAGTAAATACGAAAGTCTACTACAGTGTTTTTCATTTAGGTATGATGTGAAATCAAGCTGATTACTATTCCAGATGGCTTTAGTCTTCAACCCAAGAGCTGTTTTCTTTTTCTGATTCCGTTGTGACAATCCAGACAATGTAACTAACAAGAACGAGCATTATTTAATAGGTAGAGAGGCAGACGACATCTGTGCAGCTGTCCTCTGGTTGACCGTCATTGTTTACGGACCTCCTTTAGATTCAGCTGGCCGTTCTGCCATTGGCAAATATTAAAATCTGTCTGTCATTTTCGACCCGTCATTGACAAGCTGCTATCTAAACGTGACAGCACATCATAACGGCCACCATCGGTCAAACGCACCAATCTGTCCTGAGGATATCGACCAGAGTTCATAATGTCCCGAGCGCCGCTGGCGAGAGGGTGCAGTGCTTCATCCGACCACAGCTGGAGATGGATGACCAGGAACGATTTCCTTTGAAGAAATAGTTCACCCTTAAAATGAACATCCTGTTTTTGTTATCGACATACATTCCCACATGCCCTTTTTTAGTGGTACACAATCTATTTTTAAAGAATCTATAGTGACCAAGTGCTGTCAGAAAAATTGTTTGGTTTTAAAAGTAGACGAATGCACAATTTTTCTAATTAAATAGAACAGATTGAAATGTTAGTCAATATTTAACCCCTTGATGCTTTTATGTTGGTCTTTTAGGACCCAAGCATTGATTTGAATAGAATTATTTTGTGTTCTATGTGACAAAGAGTCAAGTTTGTTGCGGTGAGTAAACTATGTCTAGATATTCACATCCTCTTCTCATGTAGAATAATTCAGTCTTATATGTGTAATGTGTAGATTCTAGTGGTGAGGTTACGATTTGAAATCAACGGCTCACTTCACCCGTCCCCTAATGGAAGCATATGTGTTGTAAAATTCATTACTTAAGTGTCTTAAAAACAAGTATGTAATTTTAATCTTTGTGCTCTAATTCGTGTGCATGCAATTTAATGTTTTTATCAGCTTTGCTGCCGAACATCCATGCACATAACTAGCGATGCTGGCTCCACCTTTATGCAATGACGCTGTACCGGGGAGGGGGCGTGGTCAGCTCGAAATGCATTGTCAAGTCCACATTGAATTTTGCACCACTCAACGCGTTGAGTGTAAATGAAAGGTGTTCAACCTGTTAATGTTAATGCATTTAGTGAAAATGACATCAGAATTTTCTTTTTGCTACAGTTTTGCTTGACTATCTTAAACATATATAATCAATCCGGGGATGCATTTTCATTTTAATTTTGCAACTTAAAGAGCGTTAAACATATCCATTTAAATAACTTATTAAAACTAGTGTAGGAACTGTAATTGATTTAATTCAATTTTTATTTTCATTTTGCACTTAATGTTGCACATATGTTATTTGAAATGTATATTTAGATACACAATTGCATTATCAATTTACATACTGGATTGCCATTTTGCATATTGGATTTCCATTTTGCATATTACATTGCAAATTGTATTTTGCAACACATATGCTTCCATAGTTTAGGGCTCCTGTAGAAACATGACGAATGCCATGTAAGGCAAATAGCTCATTTTAAGAGAAGAGAAAAATAACGCTTCATTATGTAAGGTCTTTATAGATCTCTGAACATATAGTTATGGATATGACATTGCATAAACATCAACAGATTCTCCCTAATATCACATCGTTGGATGATAACTTTAATGTTGTAGAAATCATTTTACATAAAAAAAATCATTCTCGCCTCAATTATAAAATCAACTGTATACAGAGAAATGATATCGTTGGGATAACTTTCAAAGCAATAAAATATTAACAATCAAAATCAATTCTAATTTGAAAGGGCTCACGCATTTCAAATACCAAAGCCTAAAATAAACATGACACTGTCGTACTTGTGACGACGCTACTGTAATTATCTTTATAGTTGTTTTATGATTATCATCTGTTAGTGTGGATGCTGTTATTGTTACAGTTATTTTATTCTTGTTGTGACGTTTCCGGCTCATCAAAGGAAAGAAATTGTCATGTTTCTTTCCGTCATTTCCAAGTAGATGGTTAGAATAGCGTGATATAATGGAAAAATGAATGATTCTGGCTGGCAAATTTACAGTTTGGACGAACACTGTCTGTGAAATCTCCAGGCATCATTGTGTCTCTGAGTTGTTCTTGAACACTCACTCTTTATACGTGTCATTTTTCAAATACCTTTGAGAAACAAATGAACGCAGTGCTCGAATTGGCTGAAAAGTTCATTTAGATGCAGGCCTAAGTGTCTTCAATGTTAATAGACGCGTCTGCGTCACATCAGTACTGTATGTTTTAATGTCTGGACAATTACTGCCAAATGAATTTGTGTGAAACTGCACATTTCTTCTACTTTCTTTCATAATGGGCTGAAATCAAAAATATATTTACCTACATTTAAATGTATTCATTTGGCAGACGTACTTCCCACACCATTCGTTTTCCCAATGTAAGAATTTAGCATAATTATAAACCGGATAAATCTCTTCCCGTGCAAATGTAAGTATAATTTGTGCTTGGCAGCTGAAGCGTGTTTCACCGTACGCGAGTAACAATCTATTGTTTGCAAATGTACAGTCAGTCGGTCTTTCGAGATAGCACCTTGCACCCGCAAAAGCAACATGAATAGCAAACACAGCATGCATGATCTTCATCGACTAAACTTGGCAAAAGCAACCTGCTCGCTTGTTTAATGAATTTTGGCTCAGTGTCGGGATTCTTCTGTTTGCATGCTACTTGGAAGGCTGCTTTGGCAAAGCACAAATCTCGTCTTGAATGTGTAAAATAACAAAAGATGCAGACATCTATAGGGGAAACCGTGTGTTTCACGCTTTGATGTTTTCTCTGACCGTCTTATCCGTGCCGTGATCCACACATCCGGGCCAAACTCGTTCTCATGGAGTATTTGGAACGGAGTCGGCTGTGTTTTATTACAAGCTGGAACCAAAAATCGCTGGCTTCTGTTTATGAAGTCAATTCTGTTGCATGAAATAAAAATAAACATGTTTGCAAACCTAACATTTGTTTTGCAAGCGGTGGCGGGTGTAATAAAAGCAGATTGAGGCGGAGACGCCCAAGTGTTGTTACGCAGGTGAACTTTATCAACAGACACCATCATTTATCATGTTTTAAGCTCCTGTTTCTTCAGATGTTTGCCTTTGTTTTACTTTCAACTTTGGCCTATCGACTCTTTGCATGTTATTTGCATATAAGCCGATGTTTATTTTTGAGTATGCCTGTTTGAATGATATCATACACCTGCAATTTTGTAAGGCACACCCATCAGATTTACACTGATCATGTCAACTGAGACTCAATATTCTTTCAGAAACTACTAGACTAGATGACATGACCTGTAGTTTAATTATAAAAGCAAACTGAAGTGAAGGTGATGTATCTATAAGTTCACTCTTAAGGGTGCTTCAAAAGGTTCTTCGATGCCATAGAAGAACCTTTTGGTTCCATAAAGAACCTTTAACATCTGAAGGATATATCATCTGAAAAGAGAAGCAAGAGATGGTTCTTTAAAGAAATTTTAACTAACAGGATCTTTGTTTCACCAAAATTGTTCTTCTATGACATCGTTGCACTGTAAATATTGCTGTAGTTTTGCTGGAGGTTTTCCAGTAACTTACTTTAGGTTTAATTACTACTTCATATTTTCCTAATAGTAATGTTTTCAATTTAAGTTCAACTTTACTTTAATCAAAATTAAAACACTTCTACTACTGATATTCAAAATGAGCAAGAAGAGACGTGTCTCAAGTCAATACTGGTATAGTCTCAGCCTCAGACATCACGCCCATGATCCGTTGGCTGCACGTCTGATACATAGACACACTTTTCTGGGAACACTTCAGAATGTTCGAAGTCTTCAGTCTTCCAGATTTTTCCGTGTCGCCTTCTTTAACGGTCCGCCTGGAAACAATAAAGCCTTCTGATCTAAGGAGTAAGCTGTCGTGTTTACAAAGGTTACTTTAAGAGTTCATCAACACTCAATTCTTAAAAGTATGCAAGGTTCACGGCATAAACGTATAATCAATATTGTTTCTGTTAACTTTTGACACGTTTGTGAATGTAAATCAGTCTGTTACTGCGGGGACAATTCCACACCTCAAAACATGACGCGGCACAAAACGAAACGTGGTTGGTTGCTTTACCTGGTTGCTTTACCTTTACCTGCTTTACCTGTATCTTTTCAAAGAAAGCGCAATAAGTTCCACACCTTCAGTATAAAGGTCTGGCTACGCGAGATTAAAACTGTTATAACGCTCTAAAAAGTGACCTTTTTCCACAGCATTTTGGTCGTGATTTCTAGTAAAAATATTTACAACTTCTTAAATTACGATACGGTTATTTAACAAGAAACGTGACCTAGGAGATTCTCTCATGTTTTATGAAAGAAAAGATAAGAACGAGATAAGTTTATTTTAAAAGAAAATTGTGTTCTTTTATATCTTAGGAGATCTTATGGAGTTCTCTGTTGTGGGAACAAAAATGTATCAGAGATCTCTTTATATATCTGAATTATTTCTCCTAAATATCAAACAGATGCAATGGTGAATAAATTGAAGGTTTTGCTTACGTCTTATCTGTGTCTCAGATATCTCTCCTTAGAAAAACAGTCGGAAACGTCTCAGATTCGTCCAGTCTTCATGCAAAAGTCAATATCTCAATATCAAACATTTCTCATCAAATTGACTCAAATCCAGAGGATCATACATCTACTAACTTTTTATGGGTGTAACAATTACAGTCTCGTTTGCTTCTCTCTTTATTTCTCAGTAATTTTGGGAGAAACATCTAAGACTAAGTTGTGGCTTGAACGTGACACAACTGTGAACACCATCAAAGCGCCTAAACTCTGAAAGACCAATAATATTTTTCTGTTCCATTTTAACCTTTTAAAAGTCATTAAAACCAGCAATCTACTTTTTTATATTGCCAGGTTTAGTTCAGAGCCAATATATGTACGTATATGTATACAGTATATGAATATATATTCATTTTGCATTTGTGAGGAAAGTAGAGTTTTCTCGTGAGGTTTCACTGTTGCAAACGCCATAACTTTCATTTATAACCTTTCAAGGTCATCTAATGACAAGCATATGCATTGAGGTGGGAAAAGACATCAAACGCTTGACGGCATAAATCATGCAGGCTGGTCCTTTTCTCTTACAAAACCGTACAAGATCCGAACGGCGACAGGTGACTTCAGAACACAGAAGTCTGGGGATCAAGGACGAAAACATTCTACGGCTAGAACGCATTTGAAATTCACACCACAGACATCAAACCATCGTAAGAATCTACCTAAAGCTCATGACCTCCCACACGAGCATCCACAATTCAAGTATTATAAGCCTCGTCTTCAGATGGCTGTGATGTTGTGTCTTTCACATTCTGCTGACCTTCAAAAATCCTCAGCTGTTGACGATAATGTCAAAATAATAAAACACCCAATCTTTTATGGAATATTTATAGCACCTGCTGTTCGATACTGGAGTTCACGACCTTTCTCTGGATGATATTAATATTTAAAAGCACTGAATTATCCAGTTGACCTTGGAATGTTGCTTTGATGAACATATGAATTCTTGTTTCAGTTACTGTGTCCAAAATGCTGTCGATAAGAATGAAGAATCACAGACGAGATGAAATCTAAACGCTCTGCTTATTCCTTCTTGACATCAGTGCATATTGAAACAAATCTGCGCTCAGTTTGACACATTGTGTCTCTGTATTGGAGACATTGAGAAATATCTGAGACACCGATGAGATAGAAAGTTTGTTATCCATTCAATCTCATCGGTGTCTGTGAGAAAGAATTCATCTCATCTGTGATTTTTTTTCTGATAATTTTATGAGAAACATGCTTATTCTCTCAAATATTAATTATCAATACAAAAAATATTAGTTCTCTTTATATGAAATGTGATTTCGTTTTTCTTTTCTACTTTAAGAATGAAGCGGAATGGGGCGACCTGGACGTGTTCCTGACAGGTTTGGTGTGATTTACTCTTTTCTGTTTGAAGTATCTTAAGGCACTTTAGGAGAAAGTTAATAACTTAATTAAACATAAATGAGAAGTCGGTGATAAAAGCAATAAAGCGCTGTAAAGTTTCCCTCTGGGTCTTCAGCTTTGCTTCTATCATGACACTCATTTTACCTTCATCCGAAGTTATTGTTCTTAAATGTGTTTAGTGGACACAAACCTGGTCCAGTGTTTCCCGTCCACGGGCCGATAGATGAAGCTTGTACAAACACTGTCTGCAGGTTGATGTTTTGTGTATTAAACTCTGTGTTGAAATATATACCATCCAGCGGTGTTCAGACCCGGCTGCACATGATGAATGTTCGGCCGCTGATTACATTTTGCTGACGATGCAATCGGTTTAGTCCAGGTTTTGTTATGACCGGCTCGAGTCCGTGTGGCCCTGAATTACACAGCTACTGTTGCTTCACGACACTTTCTACAAAAACAAAACACAGATACTGTATAACGGACTCGTCTGGTGCAAGAAACAAAACTTCTTTTGGAAACTTCCATTTTGAGTTCGACATGAAGTTTCAATTGCGTCGCAGTATGATTGTGGCATATGACAAACACGAACTGGGTCAAACCGAGCTGTCGAGAACAACATAAATGTGAGAAATATCAAAAATGACTCCGATTGCTCTCTGTTCAGCCCAGACGAACAAATTGCTCAAATTGCGTGTGTCAATGATGATTGTGCAGTGCCTTAAAAACAGGGCATGTTCCCTTGTTGTGACCATTTGTGATAATATGTTTTCCTTCTAAATGTCGAGCCACGGGGCTATTTTAAACCTGTACGGTTGATTTTAAACAGCTGTTGTCGATGCAACAAATGCAGTCGTGATTTCAAATGACAAGAAAAACGTAGAATAATAAAACATGGCACATAAGCTGTAGAAGACATGTAATGTTGTTAAGTTGAACACTTTTATTATACTAATTGTACATTACGTGAATGAAAAATGCCAGCAGTTATATTTGTTTAATATTTTTGGGCGACTGCGCCTTTAACAGGTGATGACGCTTCGAGCCGTTTTCTAGAGAAAGTGTTGTTCTTTGACTTTTTCCTCTGCTAAGGACAATGAGTTGGTCCGAGTTTTTTTTTTTTTTGCAAGCCACGCACAAAAGTCCTGAGGTTTTTTCTTTTCCCAACAGAGTGTGACATTACCCCAGGCCTCTACTCATATTCCCAACATAAAGTGAAGTTGAAACTTTGTCTAATGACCCCGGGGATCATTGAATGGCCTGATCTTCTTCAAAGCAGTAATGTATCATGTCACTGTTGGGCTCAACCTCTCCAGCGGCCCTTTACCTTCTTTTTCTGCACACTTTCACTGGAAAGCACATTTTATGTGGGCTTGTGCTGTTTTATTTATATTCACAAACACACACAAGTCAAGTTCAGCATCGGGCGAGTCCCATGAAACCAGACCATACTTTGTTCCAACATCAAAAGAAAGAAGATATCTCATACATTTTCCGTAAAGAAAAGTTTATCATTTTAATGAGATTTTAATGAAAATAAGCAAAATTTGTATTATTTAAAAACCTTGTTGCACTAGTAGGCAATGCATAATAACATGCAGCAATGACAATAATGTTACTTATAGCTAAGGAATAATTGTAAAAAACTAATTAAAAATGCTTTTTACGTTTGTGAAAATATAATTTTCATCTTAAAGGAAGGTGAGTAGAGAAATGTTACCTTGACCATGTTTTTATGAGATTCACCCATCTACCAAAACAATCAATAATTTACACTCAGCAGCTCTGGAGTATAAAACTGTGCTTCTGTTTACACCGAGACATCTTTCACCATCACAAATGTGTGAGAGCACACGTCCACAGTAAGCCACAGAAGAATACGATTAAAATGCAGTAAACACAATGGGTTTTCATCAACAATAATACAAATTAGATTTGACTCGCTAATAGATTTTATTTCATCACATCACTGTGAAACCTCTCTTTGGGAATAAATGTCATTTACTGTATTTTCAGCAATCGCAGCATGTTTTCTGTATAGCTTTCTTTAGATGTTGGATTTCCCACAATGCACTGCTTTTTGTTTCTAAATCAGTTCATGTTCATAAATAGCTACATTGCTTATTAACACATTCTATCACTAACACAAAAAGCTGCCGAGGTGCATTGTGGGATTGCTGGCTTTGTTCTTGAGAATTTCTTCCACTGCAGTGAAATAGACGCAAGATGTTTCCTCACTTTGTGAATCACAGAGTTCATGCAGGTTTGACAGACAATGTAAAACCAATCCAGATATTTCAAAATCCAAAATAAATTGAGTAAAACATGAATAGGCTTATAATGTCCTAATGCAAAATTAAAGGTGACAGTTCACCCTAAAATAATCATTCTGTCATCATAAACTCACCCTCAAGTTGTTACAAATCTGATGGACACAGAGAAAGTTATTTGGAAGAATGCTTGTAACCAACATTTTTGACCACTTTTGAGTACGATAGTAAATGGCTTTGTCATTTTTATCTTTCTACTGTCGAACACAAAATAAGATTTTTCAAAGCAAAACAGTCTGATGCACTTTTAACTGCCATTGTCATGTTAGTCAATGGTGACCAAGAACTGTTTGGCATTCTTTCAAATATCTTCCTGCGTGTTCAAATGAACAAAGACATTTCTACAGATCTGGAACGACTTGAAGGTGGAGTAATTCATGACAGAATTTTCATTTGTGGGCGAACTGTCTCTTTAAGGAAAGAGTTAATTCATTTGTATTTATTTACATTAAGTCAGTGATGCAATATAAAACGACATGTGTATAAGGATTTTCAAATAAAAACCATTTCCTAAATATGGGTTAACAAAATGCTAATGAAGTGTTAGAAACACTTTTGAAACGACCCAAACTACATATTTTTCTAAGCATTGGCATTAAGATGCATTTCTCCAGCTTCGAGGGATATTTCGTTGGCTGTTTGTTTAATGTTTTACAGAATAACAGTCAGGCTGTGTTCACTATCACAGGTTATATTTTTCCAAACACACCATTGAACACATGCAGCTGCCATCATGAATGTAACAGTACAGGCCTGAGAGAAGCTGATCCAAGACGCGGTTGAAATAGAAACTCAAACAGTCTTTTTGTGAGTGAAGCCTTCAGGGCAGTGATGACGCAATTCAACTATATTCCACAGCCCTAAATCAATATATAACACCACTGTAAAAATCATCTTTAATATCCCCAAACATGAACTAAAGCATAAAAATGTGATGCGTATTCAAGAGTGAAGTTGTTTCGTTTTATTTGATGGTTTATTGTAATTATCCAGAACTGCCAATCTAAACCGCAACATTTATTTTTTATAGGCCAACATTAATATTTAAACTCCCTTCATAAAAGGAGAAAAAATGTTTTGTCTTTAAACATATACAGTAGGCTGACTTTATCTCATTTAATAATTCAAGCTGCTGATATCCCATGAGGCAAAGCGCCTCACAGCGCGGCGAGAACTGTCAGCGTTCGCAGAGAAATGAGAGCTTTTATGTAAATCTATCAGATTGGAGAAGCTCAAAGGTGGAAAAGTTTCAGAAGTGATTTATTTGTTTTGATTATATACCCACTTCACAAGGCAAACAAACAGAATACTGACTATTGATAAATAATAAAGTCAACATTTTTGGATTCGCTTTTTTCAGCAAGTCTGAAATGTGGAATAAAATTAACATGAGAAATATCTGGTAAGGTGCACGCCGTCTGCTTTTAAGGGTAAATATGTTGAGTGTTATGGACAAATATCATCCTGTTTGGATTCCAAAAAGCATCTCAACGGTTGGCCCGAGATTGTTTCCTTTAATTTATCATATTAATAGATGAGCACGGTCAATATACAATAGATTTGGTTGTATGCCATCAGTTATACCAAATTTCACAGCTCAAGAGATTTGAGTTCAGAGGTATGTCTCATTTAATTCTTTAAAGTAGATGTTATGAAAATAAATGATTGTAATATACTACAAAACAATTTGTGCAAATAACGTTAATATCTTGTGAATAAAATCTACTAATTTTGGTCGTAAGGATTTTTATTATTTTGTTTGAGTAATTTTAATTGAACAAATTATTAAGTAAGTTTAATTAAGTTCAATTTTATTATGTTAAAACCATTTAAATTGGTCGAATTAAGTCGACTTATTCCCCTGGTGCTGAGATAACATAAATATTTTTTGTAGATGTAACTACATTGGCAGTTGATATGTAATTCCCATCATGCTTTCCATCTGACTGCATTGGGAGATTCATTTTTCAGATTAACAGTCATTTTAAGGGTTTTCCAGTAAAATAAAAACTTTTCGTGTTTTGTGTTGATTAATCTTGAGATTTTGGAGGGTTTCTGTATTATTTTTAAGTTTGGGATTTTAGGTTTCTGTCGTTCAGAAGAGCGTCTCCTGTGCCTAGACTGAGGGAGACCTAACAATAGTCATTATGTGTGTTATTTCACGTATCAAACCATAGCTGTGCTTTTGCCAGCCCAGACACCATCAGTATTTTCTCACTTGACCTTCTATGTTGTAAAAAAAAGACATTTTGTGAATTTTGTTCTACGATATTATTTTTTTTTTTTGTGATATTAACTTAACATTTTAACAATGTAAATTACATTTATTGAATGAGTAGAATTTACTTTATTTTGGTTAGTAAATTGTGCTTGAATTATAGCAGCAAATCTTAACTTCATAACATTTTGCACAGATACTTTTTAAGTAAATTCTACAAGTATTTTTTTCATTGAGTTAAGAACTAAACGTTTCTCTTAAAGTAGATACAAAAAGAGTCAGGAGGTGTAAATGAATTTAGATTTTAGAGGTGAAATCATCTGGATTTGAGTAAATGTGATGAGAAATGTTTGAGTTGATATTGAGATCTTCACTAATATTGACTTTTGATTGCAGACGAGACAAATCTGAGATTAGTTTGACACATTGTTGACATCTCTTCTCAAACTCTCACATTTCTCACATTTCTGACTCTTTCTCAAGAGAAATATATGAGACACACGAGACTTCAGCAAGAGTTTCCATTTGCTCTCCATTGAGATTTAGGAGAAATAATTGATATACGAAAAATATGTTTAATTCTTATGGGCAGAATCTGCGCTCTTACACTTGTTTTCCCAAAAAGTGTGTTTTCTTCCTCTTTTGTTGTCCGCCGGTCACCGCCTGAGTGCTTAGAATGTAGAAGCACGCTGCTCGTCAACAAGCAGACAATTAGAGCTGTCATTCACAGCCGTGGTGCAGATGTTTGTGGGAGTTTCACAGCGAAGGTTAACACTGAGGGTTACGCACATGAACAAACTCACAACCCCAAGTTTGAGCCACAGTGATAGTGATGCCCGCCTCAGCAAACGCCCACATGGCATCTCAACCCCGTCAGGCACAGATTCAGTGCGCTGTCAGCTTTGATTCATTCCTCTTTTACAGAAAAATTAATTTGAAGAGCTTCATTTTGGATTTGTACTTGATCCACTTACAGCACGTACTTTTGGAGGGCACTCAGGAAAGATGTAGTGCCGTATACTCCCTATTTCTAAAAAGCTTTTTGCTATACACCAGTGGTTTGACTTCGTCTCAGTAAACATTAAGGTCACCGCTGGTTTCTCCATTCATGTTATTTCCAGTAGTGAGTGCAATAACATTATTTTGCTTTTTCGTTTGTGTTTTGTTTATACTGTTGCGCATCGATATTAGGCAGTTTTGCTCATGTTTATGTTGTTTTTGGGAACGCCGCTTACCACAAGCACCACTTGGGCGTCTAAAGAACTTAATTTTGTTGTTAAAGCTTAGAGTTAATCTGGGTCCGTTCCATACGGACAAAACCATTCCATCCACAGGAAAACCATGAGCTCGGCAGATTCACCGCACAATTCAATGCAGGGAGATTAAGTTGAACGCTTTCACTGAAATTCAAGCCTTCAAGTCTTTGGATCAGGAAAAATCGCCTCGTGTTTTATTCAAGAATGATATTTTGAGTAAATGTGAAGGAGAAAAGGCTGAGAGCACTTCCGACGCACTGAAAGAAAACATAGATGGACGTGTGAAGTCGTGGACATCTTGCAGTAGACAGCTCAGGTTTTAGGAGTTGTGTCACTTTTCATCTTTCTGCACACCTGCAGCATAGACAGGTTGAGTCCAGCAGTGTTTCCTTCCCATAATGCAATTCAGAATTTTAAAAATTATTTCAGAGGCATTCGTTAGCTGTGGTGTACCAAAAAGAAACGAAAAAGGACGTTCATCAGCATGTTGTGTATTTTTGTCTCTTCAGGTGTGTAAAATGGAGTCTGGGATGATATTCATATTCAAATTTAGATAATAGTAATATACGTATGTATTAGAGATGCAGGATACTATTTCTCCGTCAATTCCGATAGTTTGGTGGTTCTATTAACTCACATTCAATACATTTTAAAGTAAAATTAAAATGTTCTAACTTTCTGAATATTATTAATTGATATAATGAATATTAATATTATACATCAAACAGGTGATGCTTTCAAACATTTTATAGAACACAAATTCATTGCATTTTCCTGTCTTCTTTTGATGGACAGATATATCATCATTGTTTGTTTTTAAACTATCGTTTGATAGCCAAAAAATGCTTTTATGGAACCATCTCCAATAAGTAGATGCCACATTTGACCGCAGATCAATGTGTCCGCCATCTTGGAACAATCAATATTTCAGGTACTGTTATCTACAACAATATGTGAAGAGCTCTTTTCCAAAACGCATTAAGTGCCAAATTAAAAAAAAAATGAGTTTGTCATGCCATTTTGCTGTGTACTAAACCTATTCACTCCTCCATCAATGTTTCATGACAAATCGCCATATTTCCTTGTTTAAAATGTTCTGCAAGATGCAGTTTCTTTCCAAAACGCTATAAATCCCGAACCTGTTTTTAGCCTAAATGGGATATGTCCTCTCGACCACTCGTAAGTGGTAATTGTATGTGTTATTTCTAAATTATTTATTGTTTGTGGTGGAAAATATTGAAAAATGAAATTTTAAATATTTCATTTATTTTACTATTTAGTTTGTTACTATTTATTTTATTTGGCTGTTATTTATTTCATGCATTTGCATTTATTTGATTTATATTAATTTATGGTATGAGTCCCTGATGTCAGGGACATTTTCTAATGTTTCTTTGTTTTTAAAAAGCAATAAACCAAAAAAAAAAGGATGGATTTGTAGCGTTTTGAAAAAAAATTGAATTTATAATCCACAATATTGTTGTTTCATTTAACAATCATTGTTTAACATGTTCAGACTGAGCCAACAGACCATTTTATCAGGATACATTGAATATTAGCTAAATGTAATGGGTCTAGGTAAGAAAATGTCATTTTCATGAAAACTATTAAAATGGATTTATAGCGTTTCGGAAAAGAGCACTTCATGTGTTGGTTGTGTTTTACATTTACATTTAGGCATTTGGCAGACGCTTTTGTCCAAAGCAACTTACATTGATTTATCCTATACATTTTACATAGGTATTTGCAATCCCCTGGGTTCTAACCCACAAACTTGGGTTGTTGACGCAATGCTCTTACCACTGAGCTACAGGAAACCAAGTTTTTATATTAACACAATATTTATAAATTAGGATCAGTTATTCATGTCATGTTAGCTTACACCTTTGTTCATGCACTGGCTTTGAGCGTTCTGATATGGTGGACGACTTTCGTATAGCAAGTGTTCAGGTCAAAAGTCTGTAACTTTGTAACTTTAGGGTTTTGAACTTTAGAGTCGGAAATTGTCGTGTGCATTTTTCGTATTTTGCTCTCGTTTGTAGCCTATGGTTTTTCTGAATTATTAAAAAGGCCATTCAAAATGCTTGAGGGATGCGAAAAATTCGTCCAATTTTTATGATGGACGAAAACATCGGAGGCTGTGTGTAAATGTGATTGACACAACGTGAGGTCGTATTTACCTTTTTACGTTAGGGTTAAAGTGAGAAAAAGTATAAATCGCCTCATAAAACTTTCATGTTTTATTCGTTTTTAAACAGTGATGTTATGAGTTAGCACAACAATATTAAATCTGACATCAAAGTGTCGAAGATATAATTGCCTGTCGAGAATCTGCTTTAGCGTTTGATGCTTGATGGCAAACTCTGTGACCTATTTAGATAGATTAATCCAGAAACATATCTGCGATCACAGATGAGCTCCCACTGAACGTTTTCAAACAGACTTTAATTATTTATGCATTTAATCCGCAGTTTACCAGCCTGCTCCACAGCTGCAAAAATAACAAAGAGTGTTTGAAAATGGATCTTCATGTTGATATTGTGTTCCTGAAGTGCAAGTAAACTACTTCAACAGCTCTGTTAAACATTTCACCGCTTGAAATGTTGGTTTGTGCGTTTGCAACAGGTCGCAACACTTTAATAATGATAAACAGACCACCGGCCTTGACTGCACCTCACCGAGCGTGTTTATATCTAACTCAGACCATATCAAACGAGTCTAAACATGCAGACCTGATGAAGAAACAACCACAAGTCATTCACAAAACCTCACACGGTGGCACAGGGCGTCTTCACATAACTGATCACAGATAGGTTCTGCGAAACAGAACACACAAACATGCATTCATGGCCAAGGTACATTTTCAAGTAGAGTCTCAGATTGATTTTACTTTGGAAAAGTTTAACTTCGCTGCATTCTATTTGATAGATAAAAACATGTCCATTTTGTTCCTGTAATATTCATAGTCGACATTAAACAGAATTGTGTTTATTCCATATCATGACGTATACCCGAGGGAAACAACTTCTGAAATGAAAAAAAAATGTAGGGCGGGACTTGATTTCATCCAGCGACAACCGATTGGATCGTAATGACAAAAGATATGAACGATGACGCAAGAGTTGAACTATGGCATATGAGATCGCTATTCTTGTCTTCTTTTTGAAGAATTTCTGAAGCCTGATGAAATCGGTTTAAATACGTGTTGAATACTGCAAAATACATCTCTTCTAATATCTTCAATAGTTGCATATACCGAGTTGCCGCAGACACATTTGAATGACTTTACATGCCGTTGAAAACCGTTTCCAGGAAACATGTCGCTCAACCCGGAAACCGTAGCAAAAGGTTACGCAGTTGTTTGAGCTTGAACACGTCCCAGTTTTCAATCTGTCCCCGCCCTGTTTCCAAAGGGGGAGGAGCTTAACTATTTTCATTAAAGATTAGAAGTGTGCAAGAACTTTTAAACATAATGATATGCATGGAGAAATCATTTATAATAAATATTTCAGCACTGTGTAAAACAATAAGAATGATATTTTTATTTCTTGCCGACTTAAAGTACAGTTTAAAGGTCAAGTAGTAAAAGTTCTAGATTTTAAGTATTAAAAGTATTAAAATAAAAAATGAATTAAAGTAAAAACATACAAGGAAATGTGCAACTTACTACAACAAAATGAATATGTACTATCCACCTCTGGGTAAAATCGGTGTCCTAGATTAGAAAATTGACATTTATTTATTCAATAAAAGATTTTGTTTCAGTGTTGTGTACACTAGTTGTGTTTGGAGTTTGAAATGAATCTCTACTTCGGAAGAATTTAAGGTTTGGACAAATATAACACAAGAGCAAAACACATTGATTCAAGAGTCAGGAGAGTGACAAAAAAACACAAGAGGGAATCAGTCAAATATTGGAAACTGACTCCCAATTATTACTAAAAAACACCATGATGTTTTTGTTAGCAAAACATTTTTGTAAGCTATGATTTCAAAAATATCAACAACAAAATTTACCAAATTATCTATTTTAAGATTAATAATGTCAAATGACAGTGCCCATTTCTGTGAATTTTCTGTTTTTTAAATAAAGGCATAATTTAGGTGTTGATTTGAATTTGAATTTGCTAATGTAAGCTCTCTCCCTTTCTCTCTCTCCAGTCCCACGAGTGATAAGATTTCAGGTGAATTGAATTTTTATAGTCGGTATTCATAATGTTTATATTGTTCCAGAGCAGCTTTATAAAAAATAAATTGTTAAAACAAAAAAAAATACATGAAATATATATAACATACAGTATGGGATAGAATACATAACATTGTTGCAAATTCCTCCTCAGTGTCTCCTTCATTCACTTTCAGTATTCTTGTTTTCTCTGCGTTGATCTGCAAATGAAAATAAATTCATATATAGTTTTTGTTGGATCATTTTGTCAAAGAATTACCTCAACCAAGTTTAGAGTTTTCTCCATATTTCATCACACACCTCATATTTGAATGGCCTCAATGATCAACACAAGCATGCAGTCATTCAGTCACATGACAATGGAACGTGGCCGTTGGCCGAGCTTCACGCGTGCATTAAAAGTGCAGCACACATTGCAGTTGAACATTTCCCGGAGAGATGTTGACCCACTTAATTCTGCTTAAGAGAAGGATGCCGCAAAGCTTTCTGAAGGATCTACACATGCATAGAGGGTCAAAACTCGAAATCCATCCATGACTTTATTTTGCATATAGTTTAGTTGTAGTATTTATGAGGCATTTGAGCATGTTAATGTTGATTTTGGATTTAATCAGGAATCTGTGAAATATTGAAATATGCTTTATGACAAACCATCTCAGACAGATATTGGTAAAGAAGATTACAGATCCAAGTCTAACATTATCACCATCTATCCACCATCCACATGACAGCTGTCACAATTCACAAGCAACGAACAGATCTTCTCATAAGGCCTCTGGTTGAACTTTGACACTCAAATGGACGGCGACACATCAGGCGTCGTAATGTATTTCATTATTTCCTGTGTTCTTGGAAAACAACATTGATGCGCTTTGAGCTGGAGGTTGGGTTAGGACGAGGCAAATGGACAGAAGCTCATAAGACGCTGAGAGTTCCCTAACAGATTCTCATTATCCTAAACTGCTCTCCATAATTTCCTTTCACTCTTTTGTGCCTCTCTCGTCCAATCTGTAAAAGTATCATTCCCACCTGCAAATAACAAGCTGGCACGAATTAGCTCGGAGCTATTACCTCGCTCTCTCTTCTGAGCTGTAATTTTGGCGGAGAGGAAATTTGTAACTTTAATGCACATCTCTCATGGTGATGAATGATGATGATGTTGATAATGTATGTATGTACCATCTTCGCTTTCATCCTGAGTTCATTGTTCACTTTCAGGTTTCATGTCATAACTGACACAAAAATATTATTCTAAAACACCCTGGGTTTCTGTGTATGCAAAATATTGTTGTATGTATGAAACAAAAAGCACAATAAAACATAAGCGCTCTCTCTCTCTCTCAATTTCAATTTAGGTGTGCTTTATTGGCATGACAAAATCTATATTCGTATTGCCTAAGCATTTGAAGCTGGGCTACATACAAATAGTGCAAGTATGTATACAAATGAAACAAAACGAAACGAGACACACTACACTACAGTAATAAAATACAATACAACACAACAAACAAAACACAACAAGCAAAACACAACAATAATAAATTAAATTAAATTAAATTAAATTAAATTAAATTAAATTAAATTAAATTAAATTAAATTAAATTAAATTAAATTAAATTAAATTAAATTAAATTAAATTAAATACACAACACAACACAACACTACACTACAATAATAAAATACAAAACAATACAACAAACAACACAACACAACAAAACACTACAAAAATAAAATACAATAAAATACAGTACAATACAATACAAAACAATGATATAAAATAAATGAATAAAATAAATAAATGAATAAATAAAAACATGTGATTTATGTACTGCAACTTAAAGTGGTTTATAATATATGCCAATATATAAAAACAGAACTAGAGTATAGTTTAGAAAAAGATTTAAAAGCAAAATATACATTTAAGTAGCAGAATAAAGGGATATATTAATATAATGTTAAGAAGAAATATGAAAAGATAAACAATTAATTTATTATTATTTTTATATCCTTACATAGTTTATTATCAAGAAATATCATATATCAAGAATGTATCATATTAAACAAAAGCAGGACATTTTATGCTTTATAAAACAAAGTAAACTACAAAAAAGATGGTGTGAAAAAGATGAGAGAAAAAGAAGGTGCACACCGTTAAAAAGAAATACATCTTATACTCCTGTCTTCAGAAGAAAATGCCAGCGGTGCCCAGTTCTGCTAAATTCACCGACACACAATCTGAAGATGGCAATGTTTTTTTTCTAAGATGTTTTGAGTGGATGCTTACTGAACCGAGTCAAAAGCTCTCTCTCTCATGTCTAGTGTTCATCGATTGTAGATCCTGTCATTTAGAAAAGTAAAGCACACCACTACTCAACAAACTGAAGTAGGGACCTCATTCATAAAATGTTGCGTAGAAATCGTTCTAAATTTCATTTTACAATCGTTCCTTAAAGTGCGCACGTGTGATCCATAGAACGAACTTACGCACAGCAAAAGTGTGTACGCCTCTCTATCAGATGTGAAATCTATCAATCGCAAATGAGCGTAAATTGCGCGCAGATAAGCAGATTCTATAGCCATCTTTAAGAATCGTCTGAAAACACATCTCTTCCGTCAACAGCCGACTGATCAGTTCTGACTTCTATTTCTTCTCTACTCCTTATAAAAAAGAAATAAAAAATATATATTTAAAAAAACTTAGCTCTGTTAGGTTTTATGAGACCAGTCTTCTTTTTGATTGCACGTACTTACATGATTTTGTTGTCCTTATGGGTTCCCAATTGCTTCCATTGTTTACCCCACCTGTAAGTCTCTTTGGATAAAAGCGTCTGCTAAATGACTAAATGTAAGAGGTTAGAAAGAGAAGGTTCTTTAAAGAACCTTTGTCTGAACGGTTCTTTGTGGAACTCAAAAATGGTTCCTCTACTGCATCGCTGCCTGTGGACAATCTTTGAAGGACCTTTATTTGTACGGATCAGCAAAAAATTGATTCGCACATGATTAAAGTGCTGAGAAACAAGCCTTTCGCTTGTACCAATTTATTTCTATCAAGCCCTTCTCAAATCTCAGAAAGCACACACTAGTTCACACACCCGGACAGAACTCACTGGGGCTCCTTCCGGCTGATAATCAAGCGAGTCTGAGCGACTCCTTCAGCCGTTTTCCCGTCCTTTCTGTAGATCCCCGGAGTCAATTAATTTCTGCTGCAGCAGACGATGTCTTTTAATTAAACCTAGAGCTCTATTAATATAACAAACTCAATTCCTCCTCCTCTAAAGTCTGCGCAAACCTTAAATGAAAAGATGAACTTTAAACACATGCACACTAAAACCTCACTTTTTAAAGGAGTCGGTTCTACATGATGACATGAATCCTTTGTGCATTCCCAGAATGCAATGTGTATTAAATGCTTTTAAAATTTGCACGAATTGCATCTTCAACAATAGTTGGGGGCTCAGATTATTGAGGAGGTTTTTAAAAGAGAGGGCATTCATATTTCAGTAGCTCTGTGAATTAGGTTAATCCCCCCATCATTCCTGCATGTGGGGCTTCATCTTTCTTTCACATTCACAATGGGAGGCCTGAGCTTCAGCTGTTCAGAGAAGCTCTGGCAGATGTTTTAGAGAGGACAGAAGTGGAGAGAAAGTGAGGTTAGGAACAAAAAACAGACATGTGATGGATAATAACACACATCTACTGTGGACTACACGACGTACGGTACGATCCATTCACATAAATCGTCTCTCACAAGCACACACAGACACACAATGAGAATAAGAAAAGATCCAATTCAATGATTCACAATAATAAATCTTTACAGTCACAGAAATCCAGGACGCTGTGACAGGTCTAAATATAACTCAGCTACTGTACTTTCATCTGTTACAGACGAAGTCGGAGATAGAGCAGTTTTATCTTCTTTTACAGGATTTTTTGTACATTTAGTTTTTTTTATTGTGTAACAAGATTCCAAGTAAGGAAGAAGGAGGCGGGAACCGGCGAACATTCGGCATCTTTCAATAAAATAAACAAACACTCATACTAAAGTGAAATGCCGACAGCTCCATCACGTTCGACTGCCGGCCACGCAAACACAATAAAACATAAAATGAAGTCCAGATCCGGTTCTCTCTCGTCCTTCACTAGTGTCGCTTCTCCATTTATGCTTCCGTAGCTCCTCAGTGAGAGATGCGATACCAGTGCAACGCGCAGCTGACGCTCATTGTCACTCGTGTCACCGGCCTCGCACCGTTCCCTCACCGACCTCGTCCCGTTCTCCTTGTCACATATTGTATTGTATTTTATTTTATTTTCATAAAGTATAAATCTTGTTGTTCTTCAGTGACCGTTTTATGACGTTTGCTAATGCTTGCTGACTTTGATGTTCGCCATCTTTTTTTTCATCTTCTGCACTGTCAAGTACAGCTTTCGCCCGATTGCCAAAGATTTCTTTCCATAAATATTATAAGATATTTCTGGAAATTTCGTCTTCAATGTAGTCTGTGGGGGACAAGCTACAGTTTCAATCCGTTATAACAATTAAACTTGGCACAGTGATATCAAACTGTAATTTGGTCGACAGATCTGGAACTACTTCATAAGTGTGCGTTTGACTGAAAAATAATGCACACCTGTAGAACCTACGTCAGCCAATCAGAATCAAGCATTCCAGAGCCCCGTTGTATAATGCATTATCATTTATATTTTATATAGTTTCATTATTTTTTATTGATTATTTTTTTATTCCTTTTACATTTTACTTTTATCTAAAGAAACTTACAAATGAGGGAAACAACGGAAACATGGAACAACATAAGGACAACATAGAGGATGAGTGCAATAAAAGAAAACTGGTCTCATATAGCCCACAACAGTATACAGAGCTAAGTGATGTTTTAGTAGAAAAGAGAAAGAAAAATATCCTCATAGGCATCATAATTTTTTAAAAGTTTACATTTACAGCATTTACAAGAATGCTTTTGGCAGAAACGTATACCCGAGCGAAAACAATAAAGCACTGTTTTTTACATTTTAAAAATTACCTTTTTTCCAAACACACGTTGGGAGCAAGTTGTCAAATCCATTTTTTTGCTGTTGTTGAAAACTGCATTTTCTGTAGTTCAGTACTTCTCTTTTTCTTTTGTTACCCCAATTAATGCGTCAACATGCCCCGCTACATGAACTATAGTGAAGCCCTGTCCAGTAATAACTTTATTCATCTATTATTAATCACGTGCATGGATATATACGTAGATGCATGCATGCAGTTTGTTGTCCACCTGTTTAAATGGAACCTGATATCTTCACTCTATCTTGTTCTCAGCGCCATACTCTACACAACAGAAGCGAGATAACGTCACCAGACCATCGTGAAAGCCTCCCACCTAACAAGTGAATTACCATAATAAAAGCAGCCAGGTGTGCTGTCACGAAACAAGCTGGGTTACAATCCTGCGCACACTGATGCAGTTGACATTGTTAAAGCTCTCCATTAAAAAGTTCAAGTCAGCACTGGCTGTGGACCCAAACACAAAAGCTGATTACAGCAATTAAGCTGTTTTGCCGCAGTGCGGAATGCACCAAAATATTTTCCCCGGGCGCTTTTTCTCCCGCAACAAACAATTAGTTCTCAAAGCGGCGGCTGTGTGGCGCGCGAGCATGTAACGTGTTGTAACCCGGTCCAATGTGAACTTTGTCCTTTATGTTGAAAAGAAACCAGGTTTTACCAGATACTACAAATCTGAAGTCCTGGGCCACAGTTTGATAACATTCTGCAGGGCTTTCACCTTTATGCTAGAGGAGGTTTCTGAAAAAATATCCCCTTTGTTTGACATGGAGAACATGGAGAAACTCATTCACAGTCACACATATAGGTTTACAAACTCTCTCTCTCTCTCTCTCTCTCTCTCTCTCTCTCTCTCTCTCTCTCTCTCTCTCTCTCTCTCTCTCTCTCTCTCTCTCTCTCTCTCTCTCTCTCTCTCTCTCTCTCTCTCTCTCTCTCTCTCTCTCCTTACAAACACACAAAGTTTTTCGGTGTGCTATTACTTTTTCATTTCAGCAATATTGACATTTTTGCCTGGTGGACGATAAAACAAGCAAAAATAAATTGATCAGCCGTGCCCCTGTAACCCTGGTAAAGTTTTGCGGTGATAAAAAAAAACATTTTAAAAATATATTTATGCATCCTCCTGTCCGCTGAATCACCAGAATATTGGACTGCATTTCCACTGAATTAATTTCAGATACAGATTGGCTCAATCTCCAACAGCAGGGTGGGAAATGAAGTAGGGTTCATTATATGGACCTCCATTCGCGCATGTGTGTGTTTGTGTGTGTGTGTGTAGTCGGCAGTCACAGCCTCGTGCCATCCGAACGCTTTCCCAAATGATATTCGACTTGCTTTGTGTTTCACTCCGGCTAATCAGATATGATATCCCGTTGCCAAAGTTAGAAAGTATAGGACAGAAGAAAGGCTCGGTTACTGTTGCACGAAGACAAAACTCATAATGAGTGCAGAAATATCCATTTTCCTCAACAGCAGAAGCTCATTTCTTTTGATGGCCGCTATATACAGCGCGCAAGAAAAAAATAATTAGGAGGCCGTTGTCACGGTGAAACGCTGGAATCCTATCGGGACGCATCAAAAAGCTCCATTCATTAATGTAATTGGCCGGTGATGAGATGGGCCTACTGTTGTATGACTTCACAACGGAAAAGAGATTCATCGGCCATTCTTCTCACGCAGCTGAGGAAAGCCTAATCGTTTTCTGCCATCTTTAGGGCTTCGCTGGGTATTTTCCCTCGCCGTCTGTGAATGTAGAGAAGTCAGTCGTGGGAGAAGGGACTTTGGAGAGATGGAGAGGGGGATCGTTGACTCTCTGCCCCCCTAGCCCCCCTGTCTAGATGGACATATTGGGCCGTGAGTGTCAAGAGAGCGGGCGTTCTGGGAGAAGCCATTTCTTCCTAACACACTACGCTGGGCACAAAAGAGCTCACTGTTGTGTGTGTGTGTGTTTGAGGGGGGGCTCGCAGCTCATTTTTCCAGTGTAAGAGCTATCGGCGGTCTGTCTCGACGGCACACAAAGCCACGTCTGATCAAAGTGCACGGAGACATTCACGTCCAACTTCACCCCAACTAGAATTCATTACTCTGCCGACGGAGAGATGGAGCGATAAACCGCATCATGTAAATACATTTTTTCCAAGTCTGATCTCGCAAGATTTGAGTACATCGATGACATGCTCTGGGTGGGACATCTCTTGGCCCCACCAGTTTTTGCCTGGGATGAAAGTCTGAGAAGCATGAGACTTCGTTTTCTTTCGAAGTCGAGTGAAAGCAGAGATATTATGACAGATCTCGTCGGCCATTCTTCTTCCTTACGGGTTCAGGTCTGGTACATTATACAGGTGTCCCTCCTCCGTGACCTCCATCACAATTATCCCTCCATTCTTTCTCTCTCTCTATTCTTCTCAGTAAGGGTCCCCCGTCTCCAGTTTTAAAGTGCCGGTCCCTGTTTCAGTGTAAAGTATCCTTCGCTCACTCCGTATTGTTGCTTCAGAGCTTCTATTCACTCGCACTATAACAAAAGGGATCGAATGATCAACAAGGCGCCGCTCTTCAACCGGAAGTGTTCACATGACCGGCCACTCTTGGATTATTCTGGAGCTTCACACAGAAGCACAGTCTTGTTGGTATTGTGTCAAATACTTTCATTGAATCAGCTTTCCAATTCCTTTATTTACATTAGCAAGGCATTACATTTCTATACAAACAGCCTACATTTAAACATACAGTACACTGTAAGGAATTTCTGTAGAAATGACAGTATTGCTGGCAACAGTTTGTTACATTAACATTACATTTATGTAATTTACTGGCAACAGTTTGTTCAAAGATAAATTAATAATACACATTAAAATCTTTATCTTTACAGAAACAAAACAATAAAATAAAAAACAGCCTCATGCAAAGCTTTCTGGGAACCAAAATAAAAAAAAACAGAAAAAGGTTTATGTAGATTTCTGGTTCCCAGAATGCTTTGCATGAGGCTGTTATTTTATCGTGTTGTTTCTGTAAAGATAAAGACTTGATAATGTTTAATATTCCTTTATCTTTGAACAAATTGTTGCAAATAAATTAGATAAATATAAATCTGCAGTAAGTTACTGGCAACTAGCTGCATAACTACAGCTAAAATGTTTACAGCGTACAGTTAAAGTACAGTAAGAATGGTACAAGTGGAGTGGAGATAGTGGTCTAGTGGGTTAAACCACTGAACTTGTAAATCAAAAGGTTGCTGGTTGGATCCCAGCAGCCACCACCAGTGTGTCCTTGAGCAAGACACTTTACTCCATGTTGCTCCAGGGGGATTGTCCCTGTAATAAGTGCACTGTAAGTCGCTTTGGATAAAAGTGTCTGCTAAATGTAAATGTACAATTTGACAACATGCCCCGGTACTAAATGAAGTATTGTGAAATGTATTTTCGTTGTTGAATAGTTTCTGTTTCTTGATATACTGTATGTCGCACAATTAAGAACAACCATAGGTTGACCATAGTGCTGTAAAAAGCAGACTGGTAATTAAGAAATCAGTTGAAAGACATAAAAATATGATGATTCTTGGCATAAAAGATAAAATTGTACAATGTTTTGTTGACTTTTCCACAAACATTCCTGTGCTATTTAAGACTGGTCCAGGGTCATATTTAATGATTTAATTCATTGATAAAATATAGGAAGATTTTCTTCGGGAAATGTCTACAGTATAACAATAGGTTAACAATCATTTTATTTACATGGACATCCTTAAATCAAGATCTATTTCCTCAGTTATGCTGATTTCACATAGAAATCTAACAGATTTTGTGATGGTTTTGCTTAAAACATAAAAAACATGGCAATGGGTTAAGGAAAAATCTTGTTTACCCTGTTGAATCAGCTTAGGTTTCACATCCCATTGGTAAAACATTTTATTCTAGTTGTAATCAAAAACATGACAAAGACTTTGATCATTTAGCTTCTTAAGAGAATCTTGTTTTAAGGATGTTTACATAATTTTGTTGGAAAACAACGAGAAAGTTTTTTGATTAAGAAGTACATCAGATGTTAAAAAGAAACGACTGAAAGTCTCAATACTGAAGCAATTTTGCCCTGAGCCCACCAAGCAAAAAAAATATATAAAAATAATTCCCTAGCTTTAATGTTAACTCATGAACATACTCTACACTTCATGTTTCATTAACATGCATCTCATGGAGTTTTTTTATCCAAGACTTCATTGAGATTTGAATCCGTGGTCGTGTTGTGTTTGGTCAAAGCTGTGTCTGATTTTAATGACTTATGACTTACAGATTCAGATTTCAAAGCATTTAACTCATTTGACTAAGACTCTTGACTTTTATGCATCTGCCAAATTTAATCCAAATATACGTTCCTCTCTTTTAATGTTCTACGTCCCCATGACTTCTGGAAGGATAAGGTTATTGTATAGTCAAGGGAACTCAGAAACAGATGGTATGTACAGATATACTGATATATAGGGTGTCCGATTTAGGGCATCAATCTGGATTCCCGAAGCACCGTCTCACCACATGTTTCTTTTCTTCTCACTGCTTATCCACGACCTCTCGTCAGCTTTATAAGGTGCTACATTTCACCTTGAGACTTTATAATCCTTTCTGGTTGACCTTCCTTGCCATTTTTAAACTTTAAGAAGTGTGAAGAAGGTGTCGGAGGGAGAACAAGGCCGGAAGAATTACAGGTATGTGTGGCCAACGGCTTGTGTTCTCTTGACGTTTCTGTGCAGATGTTCATGGAGCAGCAGGACTGTGGCGGTCAAGATAAGACTACTGGAAATGAGAGAGAGAGAGAGAGAATGGATGCCCCCCACCTCCATCCCTCCCTTCACAGTCGAACGAGATCACCTGCTCAGCATTCTGCTTTGAGTTAACTTCTTCCATGTACTCTTTTGCCGTCTTTTGCTTGCGTGCTTTCATTTCCTTTCACTCCCCGAACCCATCCTGTATCTGTTATCCTGAGACAGATTGACATCTGTAAGCAGGGATATTGGTATGGCAATGGCATGAGAGAACCGAGGACGAGACCGATAAACCATGACGAGATTAATGTGAAATCTCTTTCTGTAATATTAAGAAGTGGCGAGGCAAAAAACTCCATCCGCAGATGCTTTGCATTCTTCTCAAACCGATCAATCCACAAACATCAATGCAGTTGAGCATTATAGGAAAAAAATGATGTCATGGTTATTAAAAATGTATTGGAAAAACATGGAAAGTCTCCTGCATCTCAGATGTTTCTCACAAATGTGTCTGTCTTTAGAGTTTGAGAAGAGATGTCAACAATGTGTCAAACTGAGCTCAGATTTGTCTCGTCTGCAATCAAAAGTCAATATTAGTGAAGATCTCAACATCAACTCAAACATTTCTCATCACATTTACTCAAATCCACATGATTTCACCTCTACCATCTACATTCATTTACACCTCCGTACACTTCAACAATTACTCTCTCAATTGTTTGGGTTTTTTCTCTCATTAGTAATTTTAAGCTAAACTTTTGGGTCCGTATTCTTAAAGAGTAAGTAACATTAGATCATGAACATTTCATGAAGTGTGTTATGTTGCCGAGTTTGAAAGGAAGCAGTCTGCCAATTTGTAAGTCTGAAGGTGAATAAATAACAAAGTTATTGGCTTATTAAATGGGAGTCGACTCTGAATCACGCAAACGTACTGTAACATCTTTGACTAAGAATTTAGTTTTAAACTTTACATTACTCGGGTCTAATTCATTATAATAAAATACAATTATTTCATCAAACGCAACATTTATAAAACTTTATTAATTTACCTCTTGTGCTAACATGATTTCTCGTTCCCGTCTCATTGATTTATCAGATGTACCATCAGCGGTGGAGTTGAAGACAACATATCCCATCATTCCACGCTTCTACACAGCGTCATCACGCTACGCCATTCTTGTTGTTCTGATCGTGCGCCCCCTAGCGGCGATTTTCAACAAATTGTTCTTTTAAATTTACTTACCTCCTCGCTACTCCTAAAAATGTTGACCTTGAGAGCTCTTTTAAGTGTTAAGATGCTTTATCAATCACATTTTTCTTTACTAGGATATTTTCTTTAATTTTAAGAATTTTCTTAGAATTTTGTCACTAGGGGCAACTCTTTACGCAATTTATTTTCATGGATACGGTCCATGATGCTTAAATGGAACCCAACTGAGAACTATGAAGTACATCAGTTGTTGGTGAACATCACAAAAGGTTGAGAAGATAGCTGAAGAACATCACTTGTAACGGCGGGCCTATGAGTTAGGACCAACGTTACCCGGAACGGAACAGATGGCCATAGCCTAGGAAGAAAGACAAAGGTCCATCGATTTAAACAACCCGCACACTTTATTAGTGGTGTAGAAACGGGGAAGGAAACCCTCCGGTTACGTCACAAAGAACATGAAATACATTGTCAGTGGTAGAGCGACCATCACACCTGTTCACCTCTAAGCGTTCCACTCTAACCGCCCACATGCTAACGTCGGAGCACGTGCATACAAAAAACGTCATCTTAAAGGTACATACACATTAGACATAGGTGGCTGTTACACACTATGTAAAGATCAGGTCAGAAAGAATTCTGCTCAACGGATCGTCTCACAAACAATTTTCAGTTTTCTGTCTATTCCAATCGTCCTGCCAAAATGAAATGATGTTTGACTTTCAATACGACAACATATTCCAAGTGAAACATGACATTAAATAAAATCATGATATTAATATCCAAGATGTTATACAATAAGAAAACTGATTACAGAACGTGGTGTCTGTATGACAAGAGGTGAGTGGAGGGTTTGAAAATGAAATCTTTATGACTTAAAGCAAAAAAGCAGCACTGCACAAAAATCAATTGAAAAATCACAAATACAAACATGTGTTTTTTATTTATTTAGTCCACCTGCACCAATGTATCGTGAACAATAAAAGGAGTAACGTGTTAGGAAAGTAAAGAGGCTCGGTTGCGATTTCACATTGACTTTTAAAGTAAAGAGGGAATTGAAAAACTGTGTGGAATTTATCTTCCAAGGACTTTTTTCAAAGGTCACTAGTGCTGAATTAAAGTCAGACAGGGTAAGAAATGACCAATACGTTGGTAAACAAAAACAGAAAGTTTGCACAAGCGAATGCTCGCTTTACACTTTTCTTCTAAAGAATTAACACAGTAATTAAACATGATCCCTCACTCAAACATCTTTTCTGTTAAAATAATTGGCACCGTGGCTATTAGCGCTTGGTAACCCATGTGTTTTTGCATTTTTCTGATGGTGGTGCCCTTTCTGTAGCTCACTAAATAAGCAAACCTCTGAATATTCTAATTGGTGCCCAATGGGTGAATGCCACACCATAAACAAGACGCCGACTCTCCGTTGCAACATGCAAGCAAAATTGCTTAGATACACTGACTCTTTACAAAGTTACTATAAAAAGACATGATCAAATTGTCAACAAACGTATTGTATGTTTTAGTACGATTTCTCGTTGCATTCTTTCAAAAAATTGTACTTCTATCAGAATAACATTATAGTTAAAGATTTGCACAATTGCAATATTTAAATTAAGTGGAATAAAAGTATTCTGGGCAAATTCTACCCCTGTCCAATCTTGTTTGTGCATCTTAGAATGATTTGTTTTCGAGTCAGTTACGTTAGGTTTATGGGTGTGGTTGGTGGAGGGGCTTCAGTTTTGTTTTTTTCGAATAATCGTGTTTTTTCGTGGGAGGTTATACGAATTAACACCACTCATGAAAAACATATGAATTCCTGTAAAGACGGCTTGAACTATTTTACGAGTTGGTGAATTCACACGAATTTGTATGATTTATTTATTTTTATTGTACAATAAATTAAACGATTAAACAAAAAGAAAATCTTGCACCATTTTGCTAAAACGTGTGAAATGTGAGAATGCATATCGCATGGGGCGCTACTATTAGTTCCCACTTTGAGCATAGCAGCTTTCTGAAATTCTTACATTGAATGGACGGTCACTTAGACTGGATTATATAAATCACAAAATAATCTCAGCACACAGTTCAAAATGTGTGATGTTCCTCGGCCGGATAAAAACAAGTCAAATGAACTGTCTGGAATGACGGAGTATCTCAACAATGAAACTGTTGCGACAGTATTCAGGGCTTTCTGGATGTTTTTCCGAATGAAATCCGTTATACATACCCACGACCAGGGACGGGCTGGAAAAAAAGAGAATGTACTGCAAGCTGTCCAATACACTGCAGGAGGTCAAAGTATTTTCATTTTCTCATGAAAATAAGAGAGAAAAATAAGTACGGCTTCTGTGCTTGTGCGGTAAAGGCCGAGAGCGCTCATCAAAGCCCATGAAAGGTACGAGTCGTACGATGGTGTCCTTGAGTGCACGACCGTTCTTCACACAGCCATCAGTCAAAGCGTGTTTGTGTTCATCCACTAGATGTTTAGGAGAGATAAGAGCAGATGAGAATATACATCATCTTTAACTCCTGACTCGTTTAAAGGTAGACAAAGGAAACGTGTGCGTGTGTGTTTTCAGCGTGAGCTTTTTAGGGTGTTGTAAAGCTGAAGGTTATTGCATAAACTACTGCCTGCTTTTGTGGCTTCCTCATGACCTTATTTTCCTTCCTCCTTCTCCTATTTCGGAGAATGAAAAACACCTGGGAAAGGGTGTCGTGGGTCACGTAGAGCACATCTTTGACGAGGCTTCGCTCTAATTGCCTGTTTGTGTGGCAGAGGAAGACTTCACAGGGTTTTCCTGCCTATTAGAAATAAGACATACACAAATGAAAATGTTGTTATAATGCTCGTCACTTCAATTTTAACTGCTGCTGTAATGCTGGATATATCAACAGAGAAACAAACAGACAGAAAGTAAGACAGATTTAAAAAAATGAAAGACAGATCAGACAGATACATAGATAAACAACAGACTGACAGAAAGACAAACAAATAAAAGAAAGATAGATGGATGCAATGATGGATGGACAGATAAAACAGACAGATTAAAAGAATATAAATGAAAGATAATTCTATAGAAACATAAAGACAGACAAAGTGACAGAGATACATATAGACACATAAAAAATAAAATGAATGACAGAATTAGAAAGGAAGACAGGTAAATAGATACACAGACAGATGTAAAGATAGACAGACATACAGACAGATTAAAAGAAAGAGAGATGGACTGAGAGACACAGATGATACATAGAGAAAGAAGGTAAGAAAGAAAAGCAGATAGATTAAGAAAGAAAGAAAAGCAATTTGATAAAGAAAGAATAAAAGCAGATAGATAAAGAAAGAAAGAAAGAATGAAAGAAAGAATGAAATGCCGACAGACAGATTCATAAACAGACAGAAAGACAGACAACATGGATGCAGAAAAAAGAAAAGAAGGAAAGGAAAGTAAAGGAAGAAAGGCGGATAGATTAAGAAAGAAAGAAAGAAAGAAAGAAATAGAAAGAGAGAAAGAAAAGCAATTTGATTAAGAAAGAAATAAAGAAAAGCATAAAGATCAAGAAAAATATAAAGAAAGAAAGGAAAGAAAGGTGGATAGATTAAGAAAGAAAGATAGAGAGAAAGAAAGAAAGAAAGAAAGACAGACGGATTCAAAAACAGACAGAAAGACATACAACATGGATTCAGAAAGAGAAAGAGAAAGAGAAAGAGAAAGAGAAAGAGAAAGAGAAAGAGAAAGAGAAAGAGAAAGAAATGCAATTGGATTAAGAAAGAAAAAAAGAAAAGCACAAAGATTAAAAAAAAAGAAAAATAGAAAGAAAGAAAGGAAAGAAAGGTGGATAGATTAAGAAAGAAAGAAAGAAAGTATAATTGAGTAGAGAAAGCAGAGGAATGAGGCAGTGAGTGTCTCAGGTCATATAGAACATGTAATAATAGCACCACTGCATTCAGCTTTCTATCTTTCTCAACAGGAGATCGTAGCTGACATCTCTGCTTCTGCCCCCAGTGGAGTCTTTCCACTGCACAACTCTTTGTCAGACACCGTTGCCCCGGCAACCGAGGTGCACGTGGACGTACCCTGGTGCTGTCCTGGAGCATTTTGCGGCTGTCGCATCTGCGCCGGGTTTCATTAGAGCTGTGAAGAGTCCTCGGCTTTAGCAATTGGTCCGTTTATTATAAACATAATGAGAGCGGCCTGACAGTTGTGCTTCATCTGAACTCTGCAGTCTAACTGGATTATTGTTATCTATTGATAGCCCATAGTCTCAATATCCTGTGTTGAGATCATCCATAGATTAAAAGAATCAATCACCATTCATTTCCTGCTTTTTGGCATTAAAAATCCAATTTATTCATTATTTTCAGATTTTTATTTTCCTTTTAAAATGAAAGTGCAGTATGAATGCCTTCAATGACCTTGTTCTTACAAATTCATTGGTGCATTGCAAAAGATTTGTCCTTTAAATCATGAATATATGTTGTATAACTTTTTGTATATTCAAAATCAAAATATTGAATTTCTTTGTATGGAAAATGTGTTTTTTTGGCTCTCGACGTAAAGAAAAATGTGCAGTTTTCGCAAGTATATACTACAATATTGGGAAGTATACACTTTGTTAATTTATTTAATATGTTTTAAGGATGTTTAGTATAAACTATTGATAAACTTTAGTCAATACTATAGTAGGTTACTATAGTACACTACACTACACTTCACTAAACTCAACTCAACTCAACTAATCCAATCCAATCCAATCCAATCCAATCTAATCTAATCTAATCTAATCTAATCTAATCTAATCTAATCTAATCTAAAACTAAACTACACTCAACTCAACCAATCCAATCCAATCCAATCCAATCTAAAACTAAACTACACTACACTAAACTTCACTAAACTCAACTAATCCAATCCAATCTAATCTAATCTAATCTAATCTAAAACTAAACTACACTACACTACACTCAACTCAACCAATCCAATCTAAAACTAAACTACACTACACTAAACTTCACTAAACTCAACTAATCCAATCCAATCTAATCTAATCTAATCTAATCTAATCTAAAACTAAACTACACTACACTACACTCAACTCAACCAATCCAATCTAAAACTAAACTACACTACACTAAACTTCACCAAACTCAACTAATCCAATCCAATCTAATCTAATCTAATCTAAAACTAAACTACACTACACTACACTCAACTCAACCAATCCAATCTAAAACTAAACTACACTACACTAAACTTCACCAAACTCAACTAATCCAATCCAATCTAATCTAATCTAATCTAAAACTAAACTACACTACACTAAACTTCACTAAACTCAACTAATCCAATCCAATCTAAAACTAAACTACACTACACTACACTCAACTCAACCAATCCAATCCAATCCAATCCAATCTAAAACTAAACTACACTACACTAAACTTCACTAAACTCAACTAATCCAATCCAATCTAAAACTAAACTACACTACACTACACTCAACTCAACCAATCCAATCCAATCCAATCTAAAACTAAACTACACTACACTAAACTTCACTAAACTCAACTAATCCAATCCAATCTAATCTAATCTAATCTATTCTAAAACTAAACTAAACTAAACTAAACTTCACTAAACTCAACTAATCCAATCTAATCTAATCTAATCTAATCTAATCTATTCTAAAACTAAACTAAACTAAACTAAACTAAACCGATCAATATGAAATATCATAAAATAAGTAAGTAAGTAAGTAAAAAATATATATAATAATAATATATATATAGTTTTTAATTTAATAGCATTTAATTAAATTAAATTTAAGGTAAATTATGTTAACTGCAAAAACCCCATCTTTGACAGCCTGGGATCTTATACAATATAACATGAATTTACGATGGAAGATAACATGTCATCTTGATAGATTCTTTCAAATCTCTTCTTTGGTTTTCTGGAGATGAAAGAACTCATTCAGGTTTAAAATGAGGTATACTTAATAAAGATAACTTTGGGGGTATACAGATTAACTATAGATACTGTAGTAAAACCATAGTTTTATTTTCATAAGGGATGTGATATGTGCATTTATCACACTGGAAACAGAAGGCGTGTGGTAAAGTCCCATTTACTGTACGTATTTATCTTTTCCTAGCCATAACTGTTGCCATCCCCAGTGCTAATGTTCTGCTAATGGTGCAGAAATTACACACTTCACTTTTTAAGCCTAAAAGTGGCCGACTTGATCCAATTTAAAGGCGTGAGCCTCATTTACTGTTCATATTCACTGGAGAATTTTGACCCAGCTCCCGCTGTGTTAATGGGTCTACCAACCTCAGGCCAGCTGTCAGCTTCTGTTGTGTCTGAAATTATCGCTGATGCTCGGCGGGCCGGACACTTGTAAACACTCGTGCTAAAGAACTGACAGATCGCTGTCCGGCTCCGGTCTGATCCAGATTTCCTCCCTGCAAAAGCGAGACAGAGCACAATTCGTAAACACATTTTCTCCTTCAGCAAAGAAGTGAAAACCTGACGACATCTTTGTCCTGCGTCAGCCTCCGTAGTGCTGTTTTTGAATGGAGTCATTGATGCTGTGCATGCATGTAAGAACAGGACGAAATATTAGACATCATTTACTCTTTATGCGACTTTTATTCATAACTTTCTATAAAAAGAGATTTCGTTTTAGGTAAAATCGAGAGTAAACTTTAATTTGGTTGGAAATAATTTGCATCTAACAACAGCAAAACTATTAAAAGCAGAACTTTAGCTTTGGCATTTATTTATTTCAACTAATCTGATGCATACAAAGCATCATACGTTTTCAACACATCAAATTCATAAGATTACGAAAAAACATATGCAAGATTTTACTCGAATACATTTTTACTAGAATACAGATGTAACTTTGCCAACACTGCCATCTCTGTGTGAATACTTGTTGTTAATTTATGGTGAAGATATTAATGTATGAAGTCAAATGTGGTTTTAAAAATTCCTTATTTTAAACGTAGCATAAATGTAACGAGGAAGTATAAAGGTTGCATATCACAGGCAGTATCTACCAATCTCTTATTAATCTTGAATGTCAATGCAGTAGTTTTGCATACTTTGTATCTTCGTAGAGTATTTAGTTTGATCAAATGTATTTGAGAGATACAGCTGTGCAATTATTTCTGAAAAAACACAAGCTGCTAGAGGTGAGACTAGTGAGGTAAGTAGGACAGATCAACAGCACGAGCTCACAACACATCATCACATTAATCCCTTCATGTTTTCTACATTATAAACGTTCACGCCTATTGGCAACAAAACACAGACGCATGATTTAGTTTGATTTACCATGTGCAGTTCAAGTCCGGTATATTTTAGCACTGGGACCGCACCACCTATCAGTTTATTACCATCACCAAATCCAGCGTTACATCCACCGTTGATAGAACATCCATCACTGAAATGCCGTGAACAAACAGACACACCTAAACTTCACTATCGCAAGAGTAACCAGCTGCAGCGCAGCCCATCCTGAAGCAGCGCAGATAATCTTGATGGTAAGCTGGTCTCTCTCGTGGGTTGGCTCGTGGGTTGGCTCTTTCTTTCACCTTGCCGGGCTTTTCTGGGAGAATGGCCAACAAAAGGAATAGGATGTGACGACAAAGTGATCCAGAATTATAAAAACTTTCTGAATCAAGTTGGTGGAGTGTATCAGGCACAGAAATACTACACCATACGACCAACTCGTTTTTTGACAAGTTGACCATGTTAAACATGAGAAGCCAGCGCGTTTAACAGCGTAAAGAAGTTAGAATGCACGACATCGCATGATAGCTCCGCTTTAAAACAACTGTAAAGGGACTGAGGATACAGAGAGATCTTCAGAAGATGCTATACGCAAACAAAGCTATAGAAAAAGTAAGCATAAGGCGAATTCACTCAGAAAGTGAATAAGAAATCATATTCATATAAGGAAGAGAGATTCAGACGTGAGTCACGTGACTAAGATTTAGTCATTTTTATAGCCATCGTGATTTGTCCCTTCTGCTTGATTGATTTTATTAATTTCTTTGTTTTCTCAGCAAATCGCATAATTATGTCCTCATGGGTTTTGCTATCGTTGCATCAGATGATCCGCAAACATTCATCAATAATTACGGCTGCTGTTTGGAATGAAGCGAGAATATAAACAGCATATGAGGTAATGCTAAACACTAAAGTCTTCGCTTGGAAATTTGGGACCGAAATAATTCAAAGAATGTGAGAAAACCAGAGTGTATTCTTGGCCACACGCCTGGAAGGCAGATGAAAGCGCCTCGCATTCAGACCCAACAAACAATGAACAGATACGAGGCCCATATGTTTTAATTGCTGTGAAGTGAGATGGACGGACGGACGGATGAAAGGACTATGATGTGGCTTGAGTCGACTGCAGAGAAGCAAATGTAAAAATAACCAGAGAGACGTTTGTTAGTCCTCAGAGAGGCACAAACGAGTGGGCATTTTTAGATAAAGCGCTTTGAAAGATTTATTGGGTCTAATATTGAGAAAACAACGCTGCTGCTTGTTTTAATTGCAGAGAAGCACGTCTTCTATTTGAGCAAGCAGCGATGTAAAAAGACACAAAAATAAATATTTCTATTTCGAGTTCTGCAGACATTACAGACTATCATTTCTTAACCAAAAATAAAAAATAGGCCATAACTACTCACCCTTATGTTGTTCTTAAAGGAAAGGAATTCATAACATTTGCCTCTCTATCGCCATCTCTGTTTGAAACATAAAAGTGCAGGTTATTTCATATACTCATCTTTCCACAGGGTGAAAGTCAAATAAAAAATACATTTATTTTTCTTCTTTTAAGAAACACCTGTCTCCGCATTTTTCGGCATATTGAACATTTTCATATATCACATATTCTTCTTTTGTGTTTTGGGTTATTTTGTGTGTATGAAACACTGATTGATTGACAGCACAACGCACATTTCCCCTCGTAGCCGCTACATGTGAACTTACATGAATATGCTGATGAAATGTGTAAACATTATTCAAACCCAACAGAAGAACATATGTACGCTTCAGGCCGTCCTGAGGGTACACATGTAAAATGTTATTTAAGCTACAGTGAAATCTGTCTACAAAAGGGTTTGAAATAAATGAATGAAATTAATTAATAAAACTCTCCAAACAAACATTGAAGTGAAAGAACACCCAGAGGATGTGAGAAAGTGTTTCACTCACGTGACACGGCAGAACAATTTAAAAGAGCAAAAAGTATTACTAGTTTTGAGCATCAGACCATATGCATACTTTCTGAATAATTAAAATAGCAGATTGATATAATGGATTTGGCAAAATGTGACAAAGCACTCCGCAGGGAACGCTGTATCCCATGACACACGATGAAACGGCGAATGACTTCCTGCCAAACACATTTGGACAAAAACTTGGGAAAAGGAAATGCAAAATCACCACATTTATTTCAGGAGAAAAGCTCTGTCCTCATCTCTTCTATTTCAAATAAGTAATCGTCAAAAGTTTAGTGTTGTAAAGAAATTCTAACACAAGCACAATTTATGTTTGTCTACCAAACAAATACCAAGAAGATAAAAATAAGGTTTGAGTAAAAAAAACATACATTTGGTAAATTGTGTCCAAACATTTCCCTGGTGAGGTAAACTATTCAGTACCCTTACAAAAGAAATTCAATTAAGTGTGCTTTGTGTCTTCCAAACGAAACCAAATAAGCAGCTTCTCAGAAAGATACTTAACACACACTTTAAAGTGTACTTGACTTATACTGACAGAAAAGTCTGAGAATATTTGGTCTATGCTTGACAATTTCAGTCATTTACGTTGTGACATTATAACTAATATATATACATTAAATTATAAGTATGATGTAAAGTTCACATATACTGTACCTATAAATTTACCTGAAGTTGCAGTAAAAAAACTTTATGTATTAGTTTTGAGCGAGCTTGCTACTATTTTCTACAGTTAAATATGACTTACAAGTATACTTTTATAAACTAAAAAGGAGTATACCACTTGCACAATGATATTATTATACTTGCTACATAACATATAGAGTAATTAAAATATACTTTGTAATGACAAAAAAGTTATTACATGAACATAGGCAACACAATCTCATGGCACTTCGTAACTGTTTTATTTTTAGCGAATTAGAGTGAATTCGAAAAATGTGGAACGTTTTCATGGAAGTTTTCGTAAAGTGAACCAATGGTGGTTGTGTTTAGACAAAATGAAAAATGAAATCCTTAAAATTATAAACGGTTTCAAAGCAACAACATCAACAAACATTACTGCGCATGCACACGTTCATAGACTGCCGTTAACTTCCGGTACACATTCACAAATAAGTAATAATAATAATAGAGATACCAAGCTCAACCACTAGATATCAATAAACGGTACGGTTTCTTACGATGTAACCAAACTACAAGACCCATTTAACAAATTGTTGATTTAATACAATTATTATACAAAAAAATATATAATATAAATGAGTAGTAACATAAATAAACGTGTTTGTACGATCCGCATCAGACGAATTCATACATAATCACCTTCTCGTAAAAGATTTAAGATCACATTGATATAACAGAGGCAACACAGGGCCTCACGTTCACAGAAGAAAAGCAGAATGGAGAGGTAATGAAAAAAGATGGAAACCTGCTGCGATTTCAAGTAGCATTTATCTGATTAGCTGCAGATGGCAAAGTCGTGGACGGTACAAGCGGTTGAAGTGACAGCTTGCTGCTGAATCATGTGAAATGTCAATGAAGGTGCCTATAGCATTTTGTTATAATAAATCTGGCAAGAGCATTTGGGCAGAACTGGCAGACAGCCCGCTCACATAATGTTAGAGAAGAACCTGATCTGCTGGATGATGACACAACAAGCCACCAGAGGTTCCAGTGATCTTACGGCGGTAAAGAGATGTCGTAAGGCAGGTCGTGAAACGCGCCCATTAAGTAATATAGCTTGTTAGCGAAATTGAAGGCTTAATTTTATGGTTGCCGGGCAATGTTAAACATCAATGCAGAATCCAATTATGACTCACACATGTGCCAACCCATGTGCGTACAGTATATAGGATGTTTTATAATGCTTTCGAATGCGTCAAATGAGTCCTTTTGAAGAAAGAAAAGAAAACTGCTGGGTGTCCCTTGCTGCTTCATGCCGGACATTCATCCGTGTTAAATATAAATGAACAATAATGCTGGCTTATGGAATAGCAGGATAGCTATTGTAAGCCATGCGGATTTATTTGTAATTCGATTTTGAAAAACCACATTTCTGTAAAGCAGTTATGGCGAGTCCTCTGGCATAAATATAAAACTACACGTGAAACAATATTCACAGATATCAGCCAGAGCTTAGAGCTGTGCAGAGAAGAACACACTGAACGTAACACAACAATGTCCCAGATATGTAAAACTTTTGATAAATATTTATTTTCACCAACACCAACACCGTCAAAAGTGTATTAACAGTCTTGCAGGCAAAGAAATTGAATGTGAAGAGAGTTCTAACAGTATAAAATCATGTCTGGCATCACTGAACATGAGAAAAAACTCAAACCCAAACTGCATTTAATCAAGATCCACTGTAAGAAATGTAAAACGATTACTCACAATCTCATGGCAAAAATGTTATTATTTTATGACGCGGCTAATTTTGGCTACTTCGTATAATATCGTACGATCTCATTCGTGGAGTTTAGTACGATTCCCTTTTGTGCCAGTGATGTGAGGGTTAGGGGCGGGGCTTCAGTATTGCTTTTTTCTGGTAATTGTACGCTTTTGTACGATTCACAGAAAATAAAATCAAACGATTACGCCAGCTCATTAAATAGTTACGAATTCACGTGAGAGCAAGTTGGACATTGACAGTATTTCACAAGTTTTCTAGTGGGCTGTTTTTTGTATATCAATGTGTAGATTATAACTGTTATAAACTTTATAAAATTTTCAATAGAGATTCATTTCTAAAGCGCTTTTTTTTGCATTTGCAGTTAATTTTATGTCACGGATAAAAGATAATTTATGTAAACATAAATGATCAAATACATGGAACTATCACGTTCGTATATTCAGAAAATTGAAGTTTACAAAACTACCTGAAAATAATAGTATAATGAATTATTTCAAATATTTGGTTGACATCTCCTCTGTGTTTATATACCTACTGTTTAAGATGCTGTATCTTTTAAGTAGTAGATTGAAATTCTGTCATGTTTTTCTCTTCCTCGTGTCATCCCAAACTTTGACTTCTTTCATCTGTGGAACACAAGAGCAGATAATGACATGAATATCCATTTGGGTGGATTCAATACAACAGCAGCACATCGTGACTCACCATACGACTTAGAGAAACTCCCAAGAGTGTCCGAAAGAAATGACAGTATGCACGGCTCGCTGATCATAACAAGACATTTATGCAATTTCACAATAAAATTGCGTAGTCACCATGACAACTCATGACATCACTAAGGTTACACCCGAATACAATTTGTGTCGTGCCCAATGCATTAAATCGGATATTAATTTAAATGTACGCATTTTACATTTTTTTTTATTGAAATGTACAGTGCATGTATTAAATTGTTAGAGTGCACTGTCCCTTTCATTACAGACATTGATATGCACGCTTGCACATCAACAATCCTACAGGAACAAACAGACAATTTGGATCCTGAACGTATCAGCATATTTCATAATTGGGTGGACGGGCTTTCTTCTCCACCAGATGGATGTTCAAAAAGGTCTAAAATTGTACTGGGACCTGAACTCGCCCAGACATGACGGGCTGAAAATGTATGAGGTTCTTGGTAATTAAGGAATGAACAGGGGCATGCTGGCGCTTTTGACATAGACTTATGTGCCCAAATTGCCCCCGGTGCTGTTGAATATTACACAACACGCTGTACATCCAAAATGAGCAGTGTTCACTGCGATAGACTTCTGTAAAGAACGTCACGTCATACTAAAGACAAGTCGCGATTTCTTTAAGACTGCAAGGGAAGCTCAGCTTCCCCTATAATTGTCAAAAAATGAATGGTCAAATATATGAACTATTATGTTAACATTTTATTGACTAAAAATGCGTTAAACACGTTCATCTCGAACGAAAACAATTTGGTTCAGAATCAGCTACTTAGGTCGGCTGACTGGATTTCCTTCTCATTCATTCCCGTAGCGTACAGTGCATTACTCTGTTGAAGCCCAGCGTCCATTGACTTCAATGGGGCTGCTTTAAACAGTTTTTTTCAGTGCTTAGAAACAAGACGGTCATTGGATAATGCTGCGATTATGTCCCGCCCACGGACGCTCAGCGTCTCTGGGATGAATGGAGGAGTGGGCTGGCCCGGACTCCGAGCGTCTGCGTGATGATTGGAGGGTCTGTCATCTCTTTTTATCCACTTTTATGTCCTAAAACGCTCGTTTTTTGGGGTCGACAGCTTATAAAAACGTATTTCTTGTTTTTTTTAGCTTGTTTGCTATACACATTGTCACATATCAGCTTTTAGACATTGTTTTTTTTTTTTTTTTATGAATCATAAATGACAAGGAGGTGGCAGCTTCTCGCAATGCAAAGAGACGGTTGGTGTGGGCGTGGTCTTCAGATTATGACGCGTATCATTTTGCAGGTGTAGAAAGGAGCTTCTCCTGTTTAAAGCGGCTCAAGTCCTACACCGGTAACACAATGGGCCAAGGCTGTTTAAGCAGCCTAGCTCTGCTGGCCATTGAGAGGACACTGGTCAAGTCACTGGAAAAGACGCCTAGTTGGTACGACAGGGTTACAGAGCATTTACTTGATAAGTAATGTAGGGCAGAATTTACATATAAATAAATGGACAATTTTTATGATTTAGGCCGAAAATGAGCTTCCCCTCTTTAAAAGATCAGCAGCCGCCACTGCTAAAGACTGAACATTGATTTAAGCATAACAGATTCTGAACACTAATGATTGGATTGATTGTTCAATTATAATATCAGCTTACTATAAAGCCATCAAGAAGTATATTTAACAGACTACTCCAGAGGGAAACTTTATTGTTTAAAAGTTTAATCATGTGAATTTGAGTAAATGTGATGAGAAATGTTTGAGTTGATTTTGAGATCTTCACTAATATTGACTTTTGATTACAGACGAGACAAATCTGATCTCAGTTTGACACATTGTTGACATCTCTTCTCAAACGCTCATCACAGACACATTTCTGACACGGAAAAATATCTGAGACACAGTTCAGACTTAATGAAGCATTCCATTTGTTCTTCCATCTAAGGCAAGCTAATTGATTTCTGAAAACGCAAATTGCGCGAATTATGCACAAATTTCTCTTTTGAGTTCAAAAGCCAGTGGATTGTGTTCAGCAAGATGTAAAATTTGAAGAGTTCATTGACACCTTCTGGACGACGGGTCCGGATGCATGAAGACACTCCCCGCTGCACGATGTTTTTGCATGTTTTTCGCGTCAAAATAACAAACTTTTAAGACGTTGCCTCTTCTCTCCTTCAACATGAGCAGCCACGCCCCTTTCTGCTGATTGGCTACAAATTTGTTTTGGTACTCTGCCCGACTCAATTTACTGAAAAATGCTATCCGTGCATTTAATCTTTTTGATGTAAAGGAGATAAAATCAAGCGAGATCATATCTGTGATTTTCTTCTTACGAGTAGGCCTATAATAATAATAATGAAATAAACCTTCGTCATGTTTTCTTTTAAGACAAGTCTTGGGTTCGTTTCGAAGATCTGTTGGCCATCACAGAGGCAATTTCTGAGAAGATATATTTATATCGCAGATATTCTGTGCCAGTAAGTGCATTACCTGTGACTTACTGGAAATCTCTGAAATGACTTTGACCTCATAATTTGACCTGTCATGTTCCCGTCAACTGCACTTCACCGCAGTGCTAAAAGATTCGCTGCAGTAATCATACAAGATAATTAGTTTGAATCAAAGCAGATTATCACCCTAAACACCCCACCGACCCAGCGGCTCCGGATGATTAGTGTTGCTTCATCTGATACATCAAACACTTCTCATCTACCAGGTTTTGTTAATGAACCAAAGGTGAAGCACATCCGGCAGAGGCAATGATCTCATTTTCATGCAGGTATGCAGCACTAAAACACACAAGCACACAGACACACACACACGGCCACACACGCATGCACACACACACACACACACACACACAATCCACTGGCTTTTGATGAAAGCAATGCTTAATTTGACTCCTGAGAAATACCATCTGCCATCTCACCCTGAGATTCTCAGCATCATCAATGTATGTAAACATAATTCCATGTGTAAACATGACCCTCATAAGTGAATATATCACGTGTGCTCTCGTTTCACATTCATGCACCTGTCATGTGTATTTGCATATGTAGATCCGAAGGCTGGGTGGCACAACTAAAATGCCTTTCGGGTATCTTTTTGTGTATTTATGAATGTCCACTGAAACTTCTTCAGAGCCCATCTATTTGATATGCATTTAGCGTTTCATTTAGTGTTTGTTGGTAATCATATGAACCATCAATGTAAGACCTAAGATCTGAAATACAGTTGAGTAACATCCAGTGGAAAATAAACAAGTCTGGTCGCCACAATTTTCATTTAACATTTAATCTTTTTAAAAACAGACCTACAATGCATATATGTTCACTAAAACTTGTGTAAAATACATCCTGGGAGCTTCTTTCATCAGATTTAAGTGATGATGTAAACTAATGCAATTCATTACAATCCAAAACACGTTCTAAAATGAACTCATATTAATATCTCTATTTATCATGCAGAATAAAATCAAGGATGCTATATCTTGCTTTGTAAAGCGGTCTAATGGCTTGGCCTCAAGGAGATGTAATTGCCAAATAAAAACGATATAAAATTCATAATATTCACAGCGTTGTTTAATAATGTTGTTTTATCATCAACAAGAAAATAAATATATTTTGAATGCTTGAACAAAACAGGCTTTAAACTGAACAAATAAAAGCATTTAGCCTTTTTCCTCCACAAAATGTGTGTTTTCAGTGCAGGTCACTCTATGTTTGCTGACAGATTTGATTCATAAATGTGTCAGATATTGTTACTATTTTAACAAAATTATACTTATTGAATGAATTCAAAGTATTTTGAGCAGAATAAACTGTAGAAACGATTGTTTTCTGGTGCGGTGTGAGCTACTGACCTCATGTTTACAAGAGAAACAACTTGAAAAATTCACAAATAATTTCTGACAGTGTTGACAAGCAAAACTCAAACCGCACTCTTTCACGAAAACACATTTGACACAGAGACACACTGGGTTCTTAAATGTGAAAAAGGAAAAGTTGCAAAAAGTAAAAAAGTTGCAAAAATGAAACACAACTACAACACAGTTGTACAATGTACATACATTCTGTAACTAAGTGTCATAAATGTGTTCTTAGTTCACGAAGTGATGTGGTTATTAGAAAGTTGGGTTTGAGAAATGGGCAATTCCAGCGTTATGGATGTGACATTTTTCATTATGGACGTGACATAAAATGATCAGAAAATGAATTTGTTACGATTATATTGAACCATCTGTTTATATTTTACTGAACCCTCGTTAATAGAGTCTCAACATATAAAAGCCAGTCTATGAAGAAAATATATATGAGTTTGGAAACCTATAAACTTTTTGCTGTGTATTTTTGAAAAATAAAATGCACAATCCTGACGCAATAATACCCAATGAATGGAGAAGTGTTGCCTCTTTGTAGAACATCAAATGTTAATTTATATTTATTTTCATGTGTCCATTTATGAGGAATATGAAGCGTTATGGATGTGGCAATTCTGAAAATGTCTCTTAGCTGACTATGAAAAATCATGCAGTAAAAATAAAACAAATGCTCTAAAAATGTGAAGAGAGATCTCACATGAGTATTTCAACCACCAAATGGTCAAATACCTGCTGTTACCAGAGTAAAAACTAAAGTTTTTCGTGGTGAGGTTGATATTTTCACGGAATTGCCTAATGAGTTTAAACGTTTGTGTAAGATCGAGTATTTCATCTGATCTGGTGTTCCTGCAGTTCAACTGGAAGAGCAAACCAAAGCGAAGAAGATGAGATCTCCATGAAACAAACAACATGATAAAACGTACCTTGTATGCAAAGAGGATAAAATTATTTGCCAAATTCATCCATGTAACTGTTGGAACTGTTGCTTCTTTGGACCTCATGTTGTGAGACGTGTTTTGTTCCAGAGATGTTCTGAGTAATACATACATGTATGTATTATTACGTCTTGAAACGCCAAGTTACATGTTGCATTTGTTTTCTCCAGTTATGAACTTGTACGCCATGTAACTCACACTGTAAAATCCGGTTTTCCAGACTAAATACTGAAGGTTCTGCCTGAAGAAGCACCTCATCACGGGTGTCGACCGCAAAACGACTGGTTAACCTAGAAACCATCTTTGCCAAAAAATCAATGTTATTGTCATAATGACTTTCCTCTTAGCAACCAAGCATTAAATGAGAAAGATTAATTTAATTTAACAATAATGGTCTTGATGGGACCTTCAGTCCTCTGAGAGAGAGAAGGTTTGTGTAGGTGTCTCGAGCATTTTAATGCAATGCTCTTTAGGAAATCACCTCTTCAAGACATGTTTTAAATGTTATAAAGCACAGTGCTGCCGCTGTTGTAAGATGCAAGAATAAAATGAACGTATACAATTATGTGATTACAGTATTTTAATAAATAAATGAATAACATGTGCATGCATAGAGACGTACAGTCTGAAAGTTTATCGCAATGTCGGATAAAAGCATGTTTTTATCCGACATCCAGTTTTTCACAAGTAAATATGTTGTACTGAAGAAACGGTGGCGTTTATCTTGACTGTAATGGGGATCAGCGGTGGCTCTCTCTGAAAGCTTAAATATGGATGTTCCTCCCACATGTTCGACGCATTATATGCACTTGCATTGAGGTTTGTTATGCACCCTGAATTAATGCACAAACAAAATGACGCATCATGTCGTTGAGTGACACAGTTCACTGAGTACATGCGTCTACTTTAAATCTAACTACATTTTCATAAGCAAAAATACATGAAGGTAATTGAGTTCTCAAATGGTGAGCTACTATTATTTCTGAGAGTAATCTTTTAATCTCTGCTTGAGAAAAGTCTTGAGAAAACTAAAAGAACAAAGAGTGCTAAATTATTTACCGTGTTAAGCAGCGAGTCTTCTTAAGATTTACTGTGATGTGGCGCTGGGAGACTGCCGTTGAATAAACTGTGAGGAAATGTTGGCACATTGAACAGAATTACTGCTCACCACTACACTTACATTTATGTCTGAAAGAGTAAGACAGATCTTCCTGAGGAATGAACGGACAACAAACAAATAAAGGATAAAACAAATACCAGACGATGAATAAAGGTCTTATCTAGTGAAACGATCGGTCATTAAAAAAAAAAAATTCATGACTTTACAAAATGATGTAATAACGTTGAAAAGGCCAACGTAGGCGGACGTACCGAGTTAGAAGTTTTCAACGTTATTACGTATTATGTGAAGTCATGTATGCGCATCGCAGAACAGAGCGAGGCGAGCATTTGTGTTTATAAACTATATACTTTTCTATTTTTTTTAAATGACAGATCATTTCTCTAGATAAGACCTTTATTCATCGTCTGGTATGGTTTAAAGAACTTTGAAGCTGATTTAAAGCACATTTGATCTTCAACCGTTTGGAGTCCATTGAAGTCACTATACAGAGAAAAATCCTGGAATGTTTCCATCAAAGACCTTCATTTCTTTTCCACTAGAGAAATAAATACATAAAGATCTCAGATGACATGGGGGTGAGGAAATGATCATGAAAATGTGTTTTGAAACAACTCCTTTAATTTACAACACAATTGTTGGGTTGGTCCAGTTTTGACCCAATTATCCCAACAATTTTTAGAGCGTAGACCGGAGGAGACAAAAGAGAAGAGGAAAGAAGAGGAGGGCAGAGAAATGGGAGTAAAGGAGATGAGACGAGAGGTGAGTGGAGGAGACGAGGAGAAGATAAGAGAGGAAGTGATGAAAAGAAAAGCAGAAGCTGCTTTATTGCTATACGTTGTTCCCTGTTGGACCGAAATGATTTAGTGAAAACAACAAGCTCTTGATTTTAATCTCAAACACAATAATAAAGGTCGACGGATGCAAATGTTAATAACACACTCAGTACCTACTATTCCTGTCAAACTTGCAGTGTTTCTCCCAGTTAGGCACAGAGTCAAATCTAGACAGCAGAAAATCACACGAGTCTTCTGACACGGGCCAGTGAACAACCACTTAGAACATCCTAGCAACCGCATAACAATGCCCTGGCAACCAGCCAACAACCCCCTAGTGGGGAGCTTTATTTAGTTATGTAAACAACCGTAGGGAACTAAATGGCATACATCTAACGTTAATCATCTCAAGTATGACACAAGTTATAGTTTCCATGCGCTATGAAAGAAATTAAACACAGTTTCCTTTTCCTTATCTAAAATGTTGAAGTTGTAAACTTTTCTCTCCAGCGGTGTTAAGGAGATACATTTCCTCGTAAAGTTAATAATAAAGCCCCCTTTTGTCATCTATGGAATACCTCCTTTAAATTATTTAGTATACAAGACGTGCCCGATTTATTCCAATTATATCCCCGAGGACTCTTAATATTTAATACGGCACATTCACCATCGCCAAAGTCTGCACGACTCTGATGTACTTCTTGTCGACTTGAAGCACTGCGGCACGCAGATGAAAGTTCTCCATCTGATAGTGACGCTCGGCTCTCAGTAATACTTAATGACAAACTGGCTTCTTTATTCCCAGGTATACGGCTTATACTGATAACACTGCGTAGGTATCCTGGAACTTTTTGATGGGTTTTTGATTTAAGAGACGAGCCACGCGTGTCATTTTAAACTCGGGACGACTTGATCTTCTTTTGTAAACACTAAGTCATGGCCGTGGTCCAATGTAAATCAACGTCGGATGGAGATGAGGACAGACGCGTGGCCGTGCCCCGGCAAGGATTATGCTGCAACACAGGAAAAGGTTTCTTTTGGAAATGGGTGACCTGCTTTCTCATTTGCACGTTTGTGGAGTCGTGAGGTCACGATGGCTCAGACATGATGTGCCTGTTGCTAGTTTTAAGAATGAAATTAGAATTTGAAATAGAGAACAATGAAGCAGAAATGTGAGGTCAAATCTTTAAAATCATATTATTTCAGTTAGCTTATGGCTGGACCTCGCCACAGGTCACCTCGCATTCAGATAAGCGAGTCAGGAAATGTTAATTCAGTAAAATTTTAATGCAGATTCGAGCGAATCCTTTATTTCAAGGCAATCCCAGAATGCAAAGCGCACTATAAATACACACAAAATGTCAACTGTAAACACTTAAAGGAACAGTTCACTCAAAAATGAAAATGTAGTTTTTTTTTTTTTAACCCAAAAGAAGATATTTTGAAGAGTGAAAGACAGCAAACAGTCCTGGGACACTTTTGATCACCATTTCATTTTTCCTACAATGGTATGGTGACCAAGAACTGTTTGGTGATGTTTGGTTACAAGCATACGTCTAAACATCTTTCTATGTGCTCATCAGAATCAGAACAAAGACATTTATACAGGTCTGGAACAATTCAATGGTGAGTAAACGATGACAGAATTATTTTTGGGTGTACGGTCTCTTTAAATGGAATTCATTACTGAGACGTACTGAATGCGAACTAAATCTAAAAACAAGTTTTACCCCAAACTTTCTGTTCTCATATCTTACGCTACACTTTGTTTGCAGACAGAAGCTCTCCTGCTACATCACTGGCACCCTCAGTAGGTATCTGTCCATGTAGACACAGACAGAGAGGCTGTTGACTAGATGTAGAACCCGAGCTTCCGTCTGCATAATGAATATGTGAGGCACTAATGCATCTCTCAGCGACAGGCCGTGTCCGCCATGATTACTGGAGACCTGTAGAGACTTCACATTTTTAGTGTGAAGTTGCTTCACAAGTGGGCATGATTAATTCAGATTAGGCGGCTGCATATGGTTGTGCCGGCGTGAAACGATGAGTGTTCAGCTGGGATTCTAAAGTCTGCATTACAGACCACTGTCACAGCGGCGTCCACTTCAAGGCAAAGTGATCACAATGATGATGGGACTCAAAGATTAGAAATGTACATCATACTTGGGCTGTCACGACGATGAAATTTGGCGATACATTGTCTATTAAATAATTGCGATTAAGTTGGTTAATTGTCTGCTTTAAGGCTTTGACAATATCACTATAATTTATTCAAAGAAATAAAATATATACTTTAGAATTTTTTTATTTGGTAAATAACCAATATTATTTACTGTAGAGGGACCTTAACAGAGAAGACTTGAGTCTAGAAAACTAGAAATGTGGATCTTGCTGTGTAGATGCAGCAAGTCTGTAAACAAAATCAACAGAAAAATACACAGATAATATAACACAAATGATGGAGAAATGTCATTTAAATGTAAGATTAAGCTTAGAACATGTACAGTGGATTTAAAATGTCGCAGATAGTGAAGTTCACCCTTGTTTGCTGAATCCCAATAATTGCTATCTGAAATAATGGTGATGACATTAAATAATTGCCATTAGACATTTATTTAATAATTGTGACGTACATGAATCTATAGTCTATATCATGAATTAATGTTTGTGTATTACAGAACTAAATCTCAAAATATTTAATCAAAAGAACCTGAATGATAAAATACTTTATTTTCCAAAGACAAACCGTTGTTGAAAATTCTAGAGGAACTTTTCCAATGTTAATAAAGTAATAAAAATGGGGTCATTATAACAAACTGAAGTAAAATAAAAAATATATATTTCTCTGAGGCGCAAAACTAAGTGTTGGCCAATAGTCCAATTCAATTTCAGCTAGAAAGTAGCCTAACATTTAATATGCAATGTTTTATAAAAATAAAAGTAATAATAATAAAAGCATAACTTCTCATTCAATTTGTTTCATGAATTTCTTATGAGATGAGAAAGCATAATAAACGCTGGCCAATTATGCATCAGGAGCTGGACTTTGTCTGAATGACTATAAACGATTATATTTATAACAATTGTTAAAAGGAAGGTAACTTATTGGGATAATAAGGCCATACATACACCTACTCATACCCTGAACCAGGGGTAGCCCGTTCAGATAAAGTTTAATGAAAGTCTGTTTTATCAAGAATTTTCTCAAGCACAGACTTCAAAGTGTAAAATAAAATCTTAAATGAATGCAAAGAGTTGTGAAAATGGGAGTACGGTGTCGGTCAGATCTGCGTACTGAGACAGCTCTTAAAGAGGCCCACTATATAGAACGCACTCTTTTAACGGCAGATAGGTAGATACTGAAAGTCACTGCATACTGTCAAACTATGTGTTTTGGACACAGCTTCAGTTTAAATCCTTGTCTTTCTTACTCTGTCACTGTTTCAATCAGATACTAGTGGGCGGAGCTAGTGCAAGTGCTTCTGCGGTGGTGAATAGAGGCTCTATAAAAATGAAGCACTAAAGTGAGGGGGACGTGTCCACTTTTCCCCCCCCAAGAATTGTGCCCCTGTTTCTAGAGATTTAATGGAGAGAAAATGGAAACTTTGGCTTGAAAAATGTCTCCTGATGAAAAAGAGTCAACAATCACACAACATCTCCAGATGTCAACAATTTGTCAAACTGAGATCTGATTTGACTCGTAATCAGAAGTCAATATTAGTTTGAACATTTCTCATCACATTAACTCAAATCCAAATTATTCTATCTCTACAATCTACATTCATTTACACATTCACACTCTTCATGTCTTTACACAATTACACTCATTTGTTTTTGCATTGATTTCTCCTGAGAAGTTCTAGAAGAAATGAGACTAAGTTGCGACTTAAATAAAACACAGAGACTGAGAAGTTGGAGCCTCTGCTTGAATAACAATAAATCAAAATATTCAAAATCTCAGAATGCATTGAGGATGTAAAAGGTTGAGCTTCATTTGACTGAATAATAGCTGTGAAATGTAAAAGCAGAAAGAAGATTTGTGTGGATGTGCTTATAAGAAACAGCACGTCTCCCGCTGTGGCCACCGACTGAAGCACATCTGACTTCGTACTTTTTGAAAAATCCTCGACGTGTTTCAACGAAACAACTGCAGGGCCACCCGAAGGGTGTGAAATCAGGGCTTATTGCTCCGTGTTAAAAGCTGTAAAATTACTAATCCAAGCCAATGCACAAAAAAAATGGATGAAAGGATTAACCACACGTAGCATTTAAACCAAACTGTTTCAGATCCTTCGTTTACGTCAATGTGTCACAAACACATAGCCAGTGAAGAATTGCGCCTTTGGGTGCCAGGCGGCCTGCAAGGTCACGTCAGTTACGTCTAGTATCAACACCGAGACCGGGCAAGTGATCAGCACATCATATAATGACATCAGACACAGATGACCTGAACCCACTGGAGTGGCTTTTATCGAATCTACCGCATCACACTGCCATTCCACATGATGCCCAAGTACCGTCCAATCTTTTGTAAATGCCATTTAACTCTATCAATATGTATACACATGCACTCACCTGAACAATTCGCTCATGCTAATGACCCGGCGCCTTTCATAAGCGATGAATATTAAAGAGAACAGAGGCCTGATGTTGAGTTATCCAATGACCCGTCTGCACTGATGGTGTATAAACTTAAACCTCACTTCATTCAAACAATAAGATGAGACCGTTAAATATACTACAGTAGATACAAGCATTGCTACCATAGAAATACTCTTTATGCACAGGTTAGAGATTCAAACATACTCATAAACAAAAGGCCAGAAACGATAGGTCAGAAAAAAAGTTTCTCGGATAAAAAGTACAACAGTACACTATTTTATTTACTATAGTAATCTATTCTTAATTTTCTACACTCACAGGTGACATAGAAGAAGCATTTACTCAATTTTCTTTCTTTCTCACAATGTTTTTTTTTATATTTAAAAATAATTTTCTTCACAGCAACAAGAATGTTCCTCGGATAACCATTCGGACAAAATTGGAGGAATTAGTAAGTTACTGTAGTTCTTTACCACTGATCTAGTTTATAAATGACTGGATTAATCATGACGTCATTACTCTAAAGATACAGTGCCGCCATGTTGGTATGACCAAACATTCCATTAAATGAATAGGATGTTATCACATCAACTGTAAAACAAAACCTTTTATATCTAAAGTCTCACACTACAGTCTTAAAACGTACAAAGTGTTAGACTTTAACAAGAATGTACATGATAAATTATTTTAACTTATTAGAGTGAGTTACATTCATTTTCATTACAGCAGCGTTACTTAGCACAGATGTGCACATGTGTCTGATCTGATATAATACAACAGTGAGTAATGCGCACTCATCTTACATACATAAACTGCGCCTCCAGAAACAGGGGTGTTGTATTGTTCGAAAACTCTACACCGTCTCTCAACGTTTTCGAGCTTCAGTGTACCCCAAAATGCAGAAAGCGACCGACAGCGCGATTTGCCTGCACTATGCCGAGTCCTTTAGTGCATTTCTATCTGAAGCTTTCAAAAACTCTGCAAGAGTGTCATTTCTAGGTTAAAAAATATATGTTCAGATTTTAAATAGCGTATTGCAGCCACATGAAGGTAAATAAAATATGACACTGTAAACATCAACATCAACAACACGCTTCGTGCTTGGTGGTTCTTGTCAACGGCCAAGAACTGGGTGGTTCTTGGCCGTTGTGCATAAAATCCTTAACATGTCCCTCACATACAGTATAATTAATACTTCAAATGTACAAAAATGTACTGAGTTGGCATTGAGCTTGGAAAAAGTACCCATGGATTTATTATACTAACTCAGAAAGAGCCGCAGTGATGCAGCATGGGTGCAGAGACACTTTACTTCATCAATTACACTCATGAGCCGACAGCCTGAGATTCTCACAGATAAAGTGTCTTAGGCAATGGAGAGGATGAAGATTGAGACGAGAAGAAACATCGTCTGCTTGCCAGGCGCTTTTAAAATAATACACAGAAAGAGAAGAACACTGACCCACAGAACAACGCTCGAGCATGTTTTAGATCCATTGAACCCGCCGAGGATGTGGAGGAAACTTGACCTGACCTAAAAACAGAAAGGATTAAATTCACATTTAAATAAATGAAACCCCACTCAGAGTAAGATAGACCATTTGTTTGAAAGTGAAGTGACTTTTGTTGTGCATTAAGTTACATGTCGAGAGTCTAAAGTGATCATGTGCAGTTGATATCTTTTTTACATTTATCTCCATCGTTTTTGGATTTTAACTAAATGTGCTAAATGTGATGAGAAATGTCGATATTGAGATCTTCAATAATATGGATTTATAATGCAGACATAACAAATCTGAGGTCAGTTTGACACATTGTTAAGATCTCTTCTGAAACTCGGGGTGTACGGTACGCTCGGCTCACGTTAAATACGATTCACGATACTGGGTTAACAGTTACGAGTGCTTCACGATATTAGTAAAAAAAATTGAAACTGACAGATTTTTCTCCACAACACATTAACATTATTAAATAAAAAATAAAAAAATAAATTTAATTTAAATATATTTTGCTAAAGTCTGCGATACATACAGTATTTGAATGTATTGTTTTTCTTAAAACGGTTTAATTTTAACAACATAAAAAAACGTTACTGCGCATTCACACTTATGAGACCCCAACTTAACTTCCGGTAGAAATTTAAATGCGTCAGAACTACAGGACACATTCATTCACAAAATTCAACAAATTGTTTAATTAATACAATTAATATACAATAAAATAATAATACCAATATATTGAATATTAACATAAATATATTTAAACATAAATAGTTATATTATAAGACACAAGCCAAACACAGTCTGGAAGTTAACCGTGGGTCGATAAAACTGTGTATAAGACACTTTCTATATATTGTTTAACCCTGATCTGAAACTCAAACAAAAATACTCTTTTTCTCAGGAGAAATATCTGAGATGCAGATGAGACTTGAGCAAAATTTTCCATTAGCTCTCCGTTTAATCTGAATGATGTCAAGGAGAAATATTTGCGAGTCAGTGATCTTTCTTTATAATGGGATTCTAAAGGACCATGTAAAAACTGAACACAGAGCGCACACATACACATACACATACACACACACACACACACACACACACACAAACACACACAGAAGCACGAGAGGAATGGTTGATCACCTTCATTTAACATTGTCATTGTATATGTGTCATTGCATGTCAAATAATACGCCTTTCCGTTCACTAATGTTTTATAAAAAGCACACAAGCTGCTTTTTTGCAGGGTTTTACCTTCGATGAAATCCAAAAGCACGCCATCTAGCAGTTTAAATAACGTTACAGTTAGAAGCAAATGATCTAACTTACATGGATAAATTGCTCAATTACAACATGACAGCGATTTAATTACGCCTTGGGTTAAGAGGTTCCCTCCCTTTAAATGTTACAGCAATTGTTCCTCGCCCCGAAGGGGCCGGTTAATAATATAATTCTAGTTTTCAGTACGAGAGAAATGGCGCCGTTGCCTTGTAAAGGGGAACTTTGAACACACAAGTCATCATCAGAATTCAATATATCTTTTCGATACTCGCTTTCGCGGGTGTCTGCCTGTTGGGCCTTGTTAGCGATAAACCGTTGAACTTTATCGCTGGTTTTATAATTGCTTTTTCAGCAAGCTGACCTAAAAACGCGAGTGCGTCCGGTGAGGTGGAGCAGGGCATTAGATGGATAAATGAGCCGCTCAATTCCTCCTCCAACATCTGTGTACAAACTCGCTTATCCATCGCACAAACGCCTAGTTAGGGATTGAGGTCATTAAGTGTGCTCTTCTCTCGGCGTACGCCCAACCTGATCATCCTGTGAGACTCTCAAAGTAAGACACTTCCCTAAAAATAAGTCAAGACGCACGGTCAATCCCGGTCTAAACGCACAATGTCCTAATAAACTTTGACAGCGTCCCTGTTTCAACCACCGCCCACGTTGGGATAATAATGGCAGTCGCCATACATTAAGATTAAACCTAAAGTCTTGATGCGCGTAGGAAGAAAGCGATCCCATAATGCATTGCAGGGCTGCCGTATGATGACATTGTGACGTGTGTGGCAAAGCTTTAAAACTGAATACAACGCTTCTGAGATTTGCACAAAGCCGCAGTCATTGACTAAAAAAGTAAGGAAAGATATTTGCATTTCATAGAGAAAAAGTGATTTCGCTGAAACGCTCGTGGAGCTCATCAGGTCGTATTGTATCGAGAATGCGAACGGTGCCAAACGAAACGACACAATAGAGTTTCTCAAGCACTTAACATCAAATCGATCCGTTCCTTTTCTTCAGCTATTCATGAAGCATTTCATTCCACGTCAATCCTCCGAGAGACAAAGACAGATGGAAATGAAAGAAATCATGGAGGCACGCACACAGGATTCATCTCATGTTACATGACCACAAAACAAGCTCTGAATTTTCTGTTCTTCATCGTTCTGCGGCTTCAGCTTAAGGTTTTGTGTCTCCTTCATCCTCGGAGCGCAGATATGATCACTGAGAGTCATTTTCTTCCACAGCGCTTCACAGCCTGGGGTTCTTAAGCATGACTTACCGCGCCATGGGAACGGACAGCTGATTTTTGGTGAGTAAAGAATAGGTCACGGCAAGAGTAAAAGAAATAATTTTTTCCAACATGACTAGACACAACGCTGTAATGTTGTCTCTGCAGAGACATGTGAGACGTGTGTGATGGTGTCAAGAATGATGTAATTATGAGTGATAACAGTAGTTCAGGTGTTGGATGAGGTGCGGCCTGTTTCTCACAATGGTTTTCAGTGTAAGAGTTCATTTGATCTGTTCAAGACTGGACCGTTTTTCAACGGGAAGATGTTTTGGAGAGTTTCTTCTCACACCCACAGACAAACTGTCGCACATGGCTTTTATTTGTCACGCTATATCATCGTCTTCCTGTCAATCCAGTTCTGTACTTTGATGTTGTTTTATTGCCGTTTTGCAGGTGAAAAAAAAAAATGAAAACAACACAATACACATGCATGTATTCACACGCACACACACATACATACATGCATTTAAACACATGAATTCACTCACATATTACTAAATAACATACATATATATATACACACACACTCACAGACAAACTGAGAATCACTCTACCACACACACGTTTTCACCCATATATACTGTACACACACATACAGTAAACAGAAAGACACACAAACATACACACCCATGTCTGCACATATATAAACACGCACACTTGTTCAGTACACATGTACTCATGCAAACACATGGATACAACAACACACTCACACGCACGCACGCACACACAAACACACACTGAGAATCACTTTACCATCCACACACACTTGTGCAATTACACACATGCAATTTATATACACACACACAAACAAACACACACAAAAAAACACGCACACATATACAGTAAACGTACACATGTAAACGTGCACATGCAAATATACATGAAGACACAAACACACTGAGGATCACTCTACCATACATGCACACACACACACGTGTGAACGCACATACACAAACACACATGCAAACACACAGCTTGGAGTGAAATAAGAGCCCGAAATGTTCTTGACATATTTCGTGAGATTAACTCGCAAATCTGTAAATGCACATGAAGCCATAATTCATACAAAAGGATGTGATGAGTTTATGAGAACAGTCGCCCGTTATTTATTTATGTCAACTAAACACTTTCAACGAGAGCAATTTTTTATTTCAAAACGAGTGAATCTGACAGACACGCTGGCTCGAAGGCCTCACGCTGTTCTCGTCAGACAATGCTGGTTCTCTGACTGAGGCATCTGCTCCCCTGTGAACTCCCAAATGTGTAGTTATTCCCTACCAGCTGGATGCCACATTTACTATAAACGTTCAGAAAATAATTCCATTGACTTCACAGGATTCTGTGTAATCACTTCAACATGAAGATAATGTGGCGCGCTTCCTCCAGACATTCATGTTCACCAAGAGTTCAAGTTACTGCATCTACAGTCAGATCTAAAGCGGATGTTTTCACAATTTCATTATTTTAGGCTCATAACACAATAAAGCTACAAAGACTTGAATATTTACTTTTTTACGCTCGTTCTAATGCGGTCGGGAGCGCCTAGACCCGAGATTATGTGACTCAAGCGTTTCTCTCATTAAGAATGGTATTTGCTGGCTGTTTTGATGTGGCTGACGCGGCCCCTTCCGTTCGATGAATCTGACGACTTTCCTTAAGTGAGCTAACAATAGAGATTTCATGGCTATTTGCATTATTTATTTTAACCACGGCTCGTGCATTTCGTTCATTAATGATATTAAGAGAGCCAGTGATCTCGCCTGCAGAGATCACTAATGCATTTCTGTTACACAGTTAAACATGCAAATCCTTGCTGACACTGCCTCTTTCCAAAACAGCCTTGTTTGTCAACTCGCTGAAAACTGTATTTCACATTTTTAGTTGTAGCAAAATTCAGATTATACTTGCAAACAGGGGAGGTCTGGGAAGCAAATACGGCCCTGGATTATTTGGGGCACATCGGCCCTCAAACAATACTGTTGAGTGGGGATGTTTGATGGCATCCGCCCTCCACTGAATCTATCAACGTTGCGTTGCGTGCATTCGCGTTTTTAATCGCGTCCGCCAGTCCGCCCCTGGTCGGAGGGACATCCGTTCTGGACTTTTACAGAATGTCCTACTGGTCAGTCCGCCCCTGCTTTCAAAATTTGTAAGGACTAAAAAGAAACCACACAGTCCGTCGACTGGTACAACAAACACATGGCGCTTCATACACAATACAGAGGTGATCGTAACGTGGCATTTCACAGTATGAGATAAGGCAACTCTCTCGGGGCTACAAATCTGTTCCAAGTAAACGTCATCACAAACATCTAATAAAAGAAACGCAGGATAAATGGTTAAAAAAATACACGCACAAGGTTTGACGCTGGATGTGAATGTACGTTCATTGTCTCGCTATAAGAAACTCAAGTCGGACGGGGAACAGCCCAAGGCACTTCAACCACAAAACTAATGGTGTGCGCTGGAGAGATTGAGCGCAGTAAACTACACCACCCAACCCACTCCGGCAGATATACAGGTGCTTCTTCAACTACAGCCTCCTTTATTTCCCCGGGGTTGAGTTTTATTAAAACTAACAGATTTCTTCTCATCGGTATATGAAGGTCACGTTACAACTTGTAAACTTTTAACCAGGTTGTTTTTCTGCGACTTTATCCTGGTTCCAGATATGAAGAATGATGAAATGGGATGGGGATGTGATGCAACTCCATTAGAAAAACACTCGCAAAGATTAGTAAACCTTTGGAAAGTGTATTGTGAGAAAATAACATTTTCATTTTTATGCAACTGAGCATTGTGGCTCATAAAAGAGCATCCTGGATATGAGAAATGAGTCATGTGATGTTACCTTCAATATAGCAAATTGAATAAGTACCATCCCTGTCACTTAAAATCATCAAAAAAGAGTGAAAATTTGATTTCATTGTGTCTATTTAAACCCATAAAAAACTCAAATAAGATTAACCTAAGCAAGACAAAGAAGCGTTCTCAAACAAACATGAATTCATTTGAATGACAAGGGAAGAACGTTGAAATAATGTTGAAATTATAATACTGGACGGTTATAAAAAAAAGACATAAAATGTGTACATACACACACCTTTGGATGAAACTGAGAGTGTTGCGAGTCTGTTTTGAGATATTGTATAATACGTTCACATGCAGGGCTAAAATTGTCTATGGTTGCAGAAACAGCCGAATGCTGGAAAGTAAAATGCAGGGTTTTATTTGTGCTTCATTTACCACAATACAGCCGGTGTCACAAGCGCAGGCATGTTTTATTGAAGCCAGTGTAAGAAAGTAGTCCCTTGTGGGACATGAACACGCGCTAGACCACCGACGCACATACTGAAGAATAACTGTTACACTTTGGTCAAATTGCAAAGTCAATCTTTGCCCCCGAGGACGCCATCACTTAAGATGCATCAATAAATGTTCAGTAACGTTTTCTAGTAAATTCTGTTCTTTCAACGTGAGTTTTGCTTGTGAAAGAATCTCTACAGTATATCTCAGCAAATCTTTACAGTAATCAAACTATTTTCCTTTGCCTTCACTTGACATCCTGACAAGCTTTACAAAAACAAGCATTTGAATTGTATTTCTCATTTATTCTTTTATGATTAATCTTAGTTTACATCTATCCAATTCCCACCCCAAAAAATGGGAAATCACATTTCATGTATTCCTTTATCTGAATTTCCAGCATTGTGATGCATACAAAGCTTACAATGCAATATAAAAATGTGTGTCTACCATGGTAAATCTACTTTAAACTTTGTTTACACAATGTGGTGGTCGTTCGGCTGAAACTGGGAAGGACGATGAGGTTGATGAAGATATAAATGTTTGCCGTTAAAGAAAAACTCTTGGGAAATACCATTGTGAGAAACCATCGGAAATCAAAGACGCAGAAATCTTGAAACAATGCATCATTAGTGTCCGCTATATACAAATCGATGGCTCTTATAAAACCCTTCAGTTTGCCAGTTGTTGATCAGGGGGCAAAGATAAAGATGAATAACGTTTAAAGATGCAACACACTCGAACGATAAAGCTGGCAAATGATAAATGGGGCAGCAATTGACATTAAATAGATTTTAGGTCTCAACCCTGCTACAAAGATAAGAGGCTGAAGCCCAAGCGAGGAAGAAACAGCTCTAATAGAACGGCAACATCTCTCGCCACAGGCGAATGCTTGACCTTGCCCGTTTGCAGAACAATTGCCACCAATAACGACACAGTGAAAGCAGTTATTTTCACAGAGAGGTGCGATGATGGCTCCAAGACAATGATGAATAATTTTTCATTAGGGCTTGATCTTGCCTACGGCTTCAACGAATGGAGAATTCGAAGCTTTGGTTAAAATGCAATGCACCTGCACAACGTCTGTCATTGGATCTGAAAAAAGAGGTAAGGCGGAAGACAACTGATCTGAAACCTCAATTTGTGCAAAACTCAAACTTGAGTAGATGTCAAAGCATACAATAAAACATTAACGAGTTTACAGCATATGAAGTGGACGTTTTTTTAAACGTAAAGATGTTTGTAAAAAAATGATTTATTTTATAATATTAATGATGAATGAGAATCAATTCTGTTTACATTTGAAGTAAAATTGTAACACATATTTAATTAACATTTTAGCGAATCAGGGGGAATATTCGTATGAATGTAATATGTCCATCGTACAATCTTCTTTTAACCTAATGATGCTTGTGTTAACGGTTGGGAGTAGAGGTGAACGGTCATGCTTTTCTTTTAAATAATTATATGTTTTTCTTCTAATTACATCATACAAATTCATACGAAATCGCCACCTCGCAGTTCCATTTTCTCATTAGAGGTTGTTCCATTCTGTTCTTTGTTTTCTAAAGATAATGGTATAAACTATACCATACCCTACCCCTAAGGTTTAAAAATGTGTACATTTCAACAGCCACGAGAACAAATGAGACCATGGCGAGATATCAGCGGGGCAAAGCCAAGCGGGCAAAGTCAATGGTGCTAGCTGTTAAAGCATGATTCTCAGACGATATGTGATTCAAACAGACAGTACCGGACATTCTGCTAGACTGAAAACACAGCCCAGAGCTCAGGGACTCCGTGGCTCCAACTTTCTCACAGCCTCCGTCTTAAAACAACAGCTTGTGTAACCTGAATAATCATCACAATCCTGATGGGGTGCTCGGGGACTGACGGGGTGATTCAAAACTTACGTGTGAGGGATAAACGACATCAAGGTGACACACCGCAAGGACAAAACAAAGACTGCAATCCAAAGGTAACATCTATAACTTTTTTGGATTGAAAATGAATTAAAAATATTAATGTCGAAAACCAGTCTGCTCATGGTAAGCTTATAATAAAAACGATTTATAATTTGCGCTGTCTGCTACGATTAGGCTGAAAATGTCAGTTTGACATCGTTTGACTTAGTGTGACACACTAAAGCATGCAAACTAACCTGCAACTTTAAGCTTCAAACACATGTGGCGATAGAGAGGCAAACGTTCTAGACATAAATGTTAGCTTTCATGATAATCTATAAAATATTAGAGCTAGAACTAAGAAACAGATAAAATTGTAGTATTGCCAGTAAATGCCTGCAGATACTATCCTGTGTCAACTTGGCCTCGATGTCACACTAAAAGGACCTGATGTTGTGTTCTGGGAGAAATCGTCCTTCACAATCCACTGCAAACTGGCATTCAGCTCTGACTCCTTCGTGGTGAGAAACGCCAACTTTTCACAATTCGACTGTGAAGGATGAAATCAACTTCTACGTTTTGTTCTCATTAGTGGTGTTCGCTATGGAAAGCATCGGTATGAATATTCTTCAAGTGTTGGGTTAGGAACTAAGCTTGTAAAGCCCTCAATCAGAGCCCTGGGATGCTATCAAACATTACCTCCCACATCGTATAGCATCAAAACAAATAATATCTCAAATGGTATTTCACAAACGGCCTAATAAACCTCTGAATTCACAGGAATCGCCAACACGCCCGACAGATTCGGGGCAGCGGAGGTCGATGTTTTAACTGAGCTATTAATCCCACAATGCTAATTCTGCAAAGAAGCATATGCGATTTCACTAAGACGGCGGATTAAGCACTAAAGTGTCCAAGTGGAGCGAGGCAAAGCAGAGAACGGGTAGCAGATGCTTTTGTAAACAATATCACCGCCTTCCCTCTCCAAAGTGGAAACCAACAGCGTGGGGATGTTAGCGTTTTGGAGATAAGCCATGAAATATGGAGGGCCCTGTCGTAGCGGCACGCTGGAGAAGAAGCCGTAATGCCGCGTTTCCTCTCCGCTGGTGCTCGACTTATCCAGTCCTTTTGGTGACAGATGTTCCGCGTCACCTGGGAGAAAGTCAAAACTGGTAAAACTGGGCCGCTGTGCTTGTGCACGTGTTTTCATGTCTCCGACTGGATGAAACATTTTTTTTGTGGACAGAATTTTAAAGATAGTATTCATGTGCTCGAATTCCACGGTGGTTGAATGGGCAGCGTCAAGATCCTTTTTCTTCTTTGAAGAAACCCAAGAGTGAATTTACAGGCCCTGGATTTTTCGGTGTCTTTGTATTCTATATTCCTTTGAGCTAGGATTCAAGTGAGCCCAGGATAAAAGCACAGAGCGCTAGTTTTGCACAATTGTTGTTGTAGAAATCAATAAGAGCAGAAGAAACAGGTTCTATTGTAGATATTTTTTATAACAAAGCATTCATAGAGTGCTAATGTGTCAATCCTCACATAATCATGCCAGTGCAAGTGTGTTTTTGAACATCTTTGTCATTTATGTAAGCATTACCCAAAGTCACACATTAATGTGGCACTGTAATGTGGACGAGCAAGTTTCACTTTATACGCCAGGCAATTGGAGCTATCTGATTTGAAATATTGTATTTTATGGTTGGCTCTCTTTACTTGTTCGAGAAATCCATCAACAAATCCAGAGAGAGGCAATGAGAGCCTTTGGAGAAGTTATGGATTCAACGTATAAATAAGAAATATTTCATTATAAGGGAGAGTTCGACCCCTAAAAAATATTTTATAATTTACTCTCCTTATGTCAAGTTAAACCAGTATAATGGTTCTTTCTTCTGCAGAACACAAAAGAAGATGTTACTGGACTCCATGGACTTCCATTGTATGAAGACAGAACCACTGAGGCATTTCTCAAAATATCTTCTTTGTGTTCTACAGTAACAACCCCTGAGGGTGGAGAAATGATGACAAAATGTTTATTTTGGGGTGAACTTTCCATTTAAAGGCAGAACATTGACTTTTTCTAAATGTTCCCTTTGACCTCAAAGTTCAGAATGGTCAGATGTGAAGGGCAACAAAACCTTAACTCATGTTGAATGAGATCAATGGGAATACTAGTTCACACCTGTCTCTAGACCTCGTCACTCACAACACCTTAGCAACCACATACAGCAGCAACGATTTGGATAAAACACACAACACCCGGTGATGGAATTTGCATGACCAAGGGAGTAAAAATCGGGCACTTCTTCCAATACAGAAATGTCACTTTTATACGAATCATTAAAAGGGTTTTTGTTTACCTTGTGATGAGAGCGCTTTCCTTTTAGCCCTAGGCATAGAAAAGATGTTTGTCTCCGGGGAGAACGGCACATTTTCTCAGGTTGACCTTTGGTAATCTACTTCATCATCTGTTGTGAGCATGAAATTCAATTGACAACTGACCACAAAGGTCTTTTCCAAAGTTCATTCAAATTATAATGCAGATCCATCATAGCAATGTTTTGCATAATTTACCGATATCACACTGTTAAAAGAGGAGAGAAACTAATTAGCAGTCGTACCGGCGTTCTCTTTCCATGCTGCTTTTCAAGAACATTAAGAAAATGAATACTGGCACTAAACTATTTCTGGTTAATAATGGCGCGTAACCTGCGGTGCAAAAAATGACCTCAGAAATCAGAATTATGTAGGATTCATACAATGCAAACTTTCCATAAGCCAAACCCATAATACCCTAGAAATATTCCAAAAAGTTTTCTGCACCTGTTTAAAGGGACAGTACACTCAAATATGACAGTTCTCTCATTTACTCACCTTCATGCTATCCAAGATCTATATTTCTTTCTTCAGTTAAACAACTAAAAGTCCATTGAAGAGGAGATCTCAACAACGTCTGATGTTGAGCTCAGATATGGTTGACACCGAGTCTGCACGTCTAATGTCAACATAAACTTTCAAAATGACAAAACTACATGAAATCACCTAGTGCAGTGGTTCTCAAACTCTTTTGTTGCAGGCCCCCTTTTTATAAACATTTATTTTGGGCATTTTTGGTTTGTACAGTTAAGTGAGAGAGAGGATCGGAAGCAAAGTGGGAGAGAGAAGGGGGTTGGTTCGGGAAAGGACCATGAGATGGGAATCGAACCAGGGTCGCCCCTATACATTTTTAACTAAATGAAAAACATATTCAGTAATACAATGCTGGAACCTCAATTATTTTAGTTGGTTGTCTTATTTTTCAGATGTTTGATTGGATAAAATTGATGATACATTTCAAAATCTGCCCCCAATTTGAGATCCACTGACCCACTGTTAAAACAAGGTCATTAAAGTGTAGGTTATTTCAAACATGGACAAACCCAACCATTGGGTTATAAATGAACACATCCTGTTTTGTTTTAACCAACTGTTGGGTCAAAGAACCATTTTCTGGGTTGGGTTTAACCCAACTGCTGGGTTTGTCTATGTTTGACCCAAGAGTGGGTTCAAACAAACAAGTATGTGTTCATTTATAAACCGATGGTTGGGTTTGTCCATTTTTCGCCCCAACGCTGGGATGAAATAATCTACACTTTACTGCATAGCATCTCATTTGTGACAGATTTCGGTGGAAATGGAGACATCATTTGTACCATATCCAAAACGTCCATGATGTCACCTGAGCTCCAAAAGAGAAATCTCTGAGCGATATAAATGTCCCCGGGGTATGTGCTGTATATTATCAAATATAACGTTGGGTTTGAAAATTGCCTCGGTTGTGCTTACAGAAGCAGTTTTGCTCTTAATCCCGTTACAATGTGTCATGTCTCATAAGCAAACACATTCACCATCAAGTGCTTTTTTACTATCGTGTGCATCTAGAAATTATTTTGCTTCGATGTTTTTGTTTGAACATAGTGGGTTGGTAAAGTAGAAACCATGTAAACACTTCATCATAAGCACACTCATGACGTGAAGGCTGTTCTAAAGCATGCAGCATCACATGACACCTATAAACATAAGGCAATCCCATAATGCATTGTGATAGGAGAAAAACATCCAACATGGTGGACAGAAGACGAGAAATGTGTATATTCTATATTTATTGTTTCGTTTTTGTTTATCTAAACTGTTAATATCGTTTCTTTTGACTCTACTAATAAAATGTATTTCTCTAGAGATAAATAATGCCAAATTGACAAAAGCGCTATAGAATTGAACTGAATTAAATACTAATGCACTTCTTATTCGTTCAATAATGACATTCAGCATTTTTACTTAAAGTTCAATAGTCCTATGCAGAAGACTTCAAAACAGAGCTAAATTCATTTGTCATTTGATCTAATTCGTCGTTCGTACTTGTGATGTGTCTTTGAATACCGCCTGGGATGTTACTTCTTTTTCGTTCTGCACATAAAAACAGTTGCCTGAGTCACTGCATCTTAAATTCTCCTGCTTGTTACTGTACATCTAATGCGGAAGCGCCACAAAGACAGTACAGGGACCACTATGCATTTTTAATGTCCTTCTGTTTTTCCTTTGTGTTGCGCTGCCGCATGCATATTTCATGGGAATAACCAGTGAATTCGTCATGTATAGCGCCACCGGAGGCGCCGGACAGAGACAATGCATTTTCAAACAGAAACATACTTTATCTGGTGAACGCCACCTCGCTCGGGCTAAGACCACCTTCATTAGACCCGTGGTGACGTCCCCGGCAAGTGGGGTCTCTTTTCTTTGCAGCAGTTAGCACAGACACACACAAGCACGCTGCGTGTAGACTTGGTACGTCTGCGTCTTTAATGGTAATTATACAGTCAAAGTGACAGGAGGACGGCATGCTGTGCAAAGTAACTCCCTGTAGTGTTGTTATGATTGAATTCACACCCTCTGCTCGATTAAGAATGGCTTCCTCACGTCGCCATTAAACACATGCGGATACGGGATTTATCAACATCGCTTTTCCGACAAGTTAATTTACCGCTCGGGCCCGTTGTACCGTGATAAATCAAGACCCGTGCATTTGAAACTGTTAGATCGGGGAAAAATCCATATATTATTGGAACAGGTAAGAATACGTAGATATGATTTATGGAGTCTATCCTGACTGTTTTTCATTGTAGGTAAAATGCAAATGCGGCGACAAATGTTTAGAGAAGCTGTTCGAATGCGCAACGCAATCTCAGACCTCTTCAATATCTCATTTATTTTTCTAAGACATCACAATACAGAGGATACAAAAGTCTCGTGTGCGTCTCAGATATTTCTTTTGAGAAAGAGTCAAAAATGTGAAAAATGTGTGTGTGAGTTTGAGAAGAGATGTCAAAAATGTGTCAAACCGAGATCAGATTTGTCTCGGCTGTAATCAAAAGTCAATATTAGTGAAGATCTCAAAATCAACTCAAACATTTCTCATCACATTTACTCAAATCCACATGATTACAATCTACATTGGTTTAGGCTAATACTTCAATGAAACTCAACTTTGACCTCCATCAGATCTCCTCAGCTATGAAAGAGGAACATTCACAAGCAATAAAGACTCCAAAGCGATTTGAATTGGGCTAATTAACACCCCATAAAGAACCTAGCAACCTCCCCGACACCCTAGCAACCACACAACCTGTTAAAAACCAGCATGCGGCGTATCTTGCAGTGCCATTGAGACTTTTGTCGAGCAAACACTTCTACTGCAAACGTAAAAATCCATTTAAATGAGTAATGATACACAGAGGCAGGTGCGAGAAGGCTAGAAAAACATCTCTGTGAACATCTCGTGTGTTCTTTTCACACGCCGCTGGCTTCATAACAAGCAGCACTCCGAGAAAGACCTTCAGGTGCATTTAGACATGTATAAACAAAGACATATATGCGCCACGTTCACACACATTCTTCCCCCGAGGGTAAATGTCATTACTGAGAGGACGCTCTCATACTCCAGGACACCTCGTTGAGCTCTCAGTTGTTTGCTTTATGATGTAAAGTAAATGTCAACTTTGGGTCAACATTGGGCCTTAAAATTTGAGAGTTTTAATATATTGAAAGTACATTGTACATGACGTACTTTACAGTATATAATAAACTGTAAAAAATGCACAATATTTGTGTCAGTCATGTGCTTGATTCTTATACACATAAGAATACACATATTTCTTAAAATGCTCAATACATCATGTCAGGAAGCATTTCGTTTACTCTTTAAAATAAGAGTATACATTGTTTTTCCTGAAACACTGAATTTTCACGATTTGAACACAGATATTTTATTTTAGAAGTTAGTCTGGATAGGGGACAATACAACTCATATAACCGATAAGGCATGTGCATTTCAACAGAGGGAAAGTGGCCAATTTTCTCTCTCATTCTGGTCCATGAACTTCATTTTGTACATTTAAATGTACATTTACGCATTTGGCAGACGCTTTAGATGAAATTGCATTTTATTATACATTTATATCTGAGTATGTGCATCCCTGGGATGGAACCCATGACCTTGGTGTTGCTAGCGTGATGCTCTACGCACCGAGCCACAGGAAAGCTGTATTTGTATTATCTAAAATAAATTGCATAAAGTGGACACTTTTTTGCAAACTTATCCATGAAAGTTTTCTTCACTATCTTTGGTGATTTAGTGCATGTCTTTGTGGTGTACGTCGAGACCTTTGTAATCCGTCTCAAGTGGAAAGGCAGATATTAGATATGGGACACAATAATAAGTCTGCGGTCTCAAAAGTGCAGTGATTTTGTCAATCTGGCAAGGTGAAATGCCACAGACTCTGCATCAAATATTATCTGAACGCATCAAAGAGAAGACGGACTCCAGTCCACAGGGGGAGATGACGTCACACTGTCACGTGTCTGGTTGTGTCAGACCGTAGGGTCGGTTCACTGGGAACATGGAAAGAGGTAAAAATGTTTTCCCTTGAATACACTGTAATGAGCTTTGGATAAAAGCTTCTACCAAATTTAATAATAAATAAACGCTATTTAACATTGACATTACTAATATGAATGTCATCTTGTAACTCTTACTAACAGATGTGTTTATTCAAATGTGTTATTAGTGTACTTTTGAACTACAAATAGAAAGTATACTTTCTCTGAACTTCTCAGAAATAAACAACACGTCAGTACACTTGTCTGTGGCTTAGAAGAGTTTAGAGTAAATTAAACAAGAGAATCAAAAGATGATTGTTTTAAAATATGATCATCCAAATATACTACCTAAAGATATACTTTTTAAATTCATACCTAAATAGTAAAACTTTAGAGCAAAAGTAATACAAACTATACGTTTATTTACAAGAAACAAGTACACTTGAGTTTACTTGAAGTATAAACATACTTGAGTAGTTTACTGAAAGCATACATCAAAGTGTACTATTTAATACCTAAATATAGGAACAGAGTACTAAACAATATACATTACATATGTATATATACTGTATATATATATATACACACATCTGGTTTATAATCTCTGTGCATTTTTAGATTTTCCAAAATTATCATTCTGTACGATTTATAAGTCATCTTGAGTTGCTGTGTATACAGGTTTAGGACCCCACTGGGATATAAAACAAGGCCACACACACACACACAGTAAACTTAGGGGTCATTTCCCAGACTGGCCCTAAGCCAAATATATCTTTGTTGTCTGGAGATGCACATCAGTAATGTAATACATTTAATGAGTTTTTTAAAATCACGTTTAAATAAAGTTTTTACGCTTTTAAGTTGCTTTTAAAAACAACTTAAATATCCTTATTTAACTAAAGCCTAGTCCTGATTCAAGATCATCCCTGTCCGGGAAACCGCCCCTAAGTGTAATGTTAAATACACTTAAAGAAATCAGGGTATAGTGTAATCTAAAGTTTACCATTATTACCTCAAACAATGTGCAACAAGTATTAAATTAGTCAACTATCAATAAACCTACAGTGTAAAGTCACTTTTTTAGTACAGTTGCACTACGAACGTAGAAGTATATTTTTTAATTAAAAACCTAACAATAAAATCCTTTGTAGCACAGAAATAGTACACGTACATGTATACTACAAGTGCATTAATAATATTATACAAAACATGATGCTGCCATTTCATTTAGATGATCTATTCTTGGCATGTCTATAATTCGTCCTTCAATAATCCTCTGTGAATTGTGTCATTGTAAACGCTGAGAAAAGTCTCCGCACGCCTCCCCTCAGACAGAAACTGGATTTGAGTTATCATTCATACTATCTGTAACAAAACCGGCATGGGACGAGATACACTTCAATTTTTTTAAACCCCTAAAGCTTAAATATGAGTGATGACGCCCGTCTTCTCAGACACCACAAACAGTAAAAAAACAACAGTCTGAAGGTTCAGTATCACAGGACTCCCGGCATAGTTTTCACCTACGTGGCCCCAGAACCGAACCGCCAGCGGTGGCTCTCCAGGGGCAGACAGTCAGTAAAGAGTGAATCGGATCATCATTCTTTGCGTTTAAAATGAAAGTCAGAGTCACCCTGAAAGCAGTCATCTAACATCCCAGCTCGACGCCGGAGAACACGAGCGAGAAGCTTCTCTGTGAATGCCAGAAGTGCTCGACTCAGACGGGAGATTACTCTTTCAGACATTTTATTCATTTCTCTGCCGCTTCCGAGCTGCACACTGGAAAATCCCTTATTAGTCTCCTCTCTCCCCGACGCTACAAATGGACGCCTCTCCAATGTGATTCTGAGCAGATAACAGCAGAAATGGAGTTTGCAGTCTGTACTGTTGCTATTCAAACATTTCTCATTTCGCTCGATAATCTGCAATGTGTTGATACGGATTATGTGAAGACAGTGACGTCATGAGCTGACAAATCCAGAACACACCAGTAGGGCGACGGTGAAGAGTGGGGCCACTCGTGTTGTGTTTTAGGCCCAGAGAATGCAAATATTTGTTTTTCTATCAACATCTAAACTCAACATGTCCATCATTCTAGTTCAATGGGAAGAAACATCAAGTCTTGTTAGTTTTCCCCGTTGAACCTTTTCACATGAGGTCACAAACCTTCGGTAAACAAGTCTTGATGGTCCTGTAGGTCATTTTAAAGTGAGAACCCATCACGACTCCTCTTCGTTTAAGTGGAATATGTATTATAAGCTACACAATAAAAATATGCATCAGGGTTTGCATGCAAGTCATTTCTGTACATTTATAGGCGAGAGGTTTTTACAACAAACCGAACACAGAACATCATGTATCTTTCAAATGTAACTCGCTGCTCCCATCATGTGTCCACAATGTGATAAGACACGTTGAGACTTCATCTCTGCTATGTGTCATGAACTAAGATGAGCAAAGTTCTGATTTCACTTGAATACTTTTCAGTTCAATTGGAAACGAATTTAAGGAATTAACTTAAAACTGTAATTATTAGTCCAACAGAACCAACAGAGCATATTTATAGTAAGTAAAGTAGCAGGTTAAAAAAATATATAACTAATTGAAATCTGGGGTGAAAGTAATTTAATATGTCATAAATAGATGTTAGTTGTACATGTGCCTGAAAAGATTTTCACACTGAATGACATTTTAGTGGTCGTCTTCTGGAAATCAGGGGAAAATGTATGTTACTGATTTTTGGCTAAGACAAACAAAAACAAAAATGCAATTAAAATAAACAGAAAACGTTTTGTCTTTTTTAACAACATTCATTTAAAACAGTATCCCACTATTTTACTACAAAAACAGTAAAAACACATTTGAGCAATTGCACGACATTTGAATAGTGGCTGTCCTTCAAAAATCTCTATGTTTCAATTTTTTGTCCTAAATCATCATTATACTCATTACTTATGTGTGTCACTGGGTTTTACAAATGTATGATTAATAAAAAGTATTAAAAAGTGCTTGTCAACTTCAACAACAATATTTAATAATTTTAAAAGTACAGTGTTTTTTTTACCTTTTCTTGAAAACAGGCAACATTTGTACATCAGATGTTTGGCTGATGATAAATAATGCATCTCCATCCTGCCTGCAAATATTCTCAGTTCAGTTCACAATCCTGTATGATCTTAATGGAAATAGATTCACACATCTGTAAAAACTTGGAGTTATCAATTATATGTGTTCAAATAACCCCCCACATCAACCTGAAACAAATTCATTTCTCAGCTTTATACCAACAATCAAATCTAATTTGCATAATACACTTCATTGACAACAGCAAATATGATGATTTTGTGCCGCCGTCACAAAACTTTAAAGTTCATCATTTCTGTTCTCTGTTTTTCTCCAAAGAAGGTTTCCGTCAAAGGCTCCAGAGAAAATGTATTATTTCTTACCTAACGTCAGTCTGTAGAGCATTTCAGCTCTCCAAAGAACCCCATTTGTTGTGCTACAGAAAGACAAAGGCCACACAGCCCGACAAAGACCAGAACTTTTATTTTTAAGAGTGGTCAGTATGTAAGGTCTGTACTGCACATCATTAAACAGCATGTCATGTAGTCACTGGACAGTAGGGGTGCTTCTCAATATGCCTCCTCGTTTCCTCGCTTCTCTGTCTCCCGTCCTGTGACCCTGAACCCGATTGAGCTCAGCCATCTTTAAGGACGTCTCAATTCACAAATTGCACCAGGAGGAGGCAAAGATCGAGGAGGATTTCTGAGGAGTCATGAGCATGGATACACAGGTGTTTCTTTTGTGGAAGTGTTTTACATTTACATTTATGCATTTGGCAGACGCTTCCATCCAAAGCGACTTACATTGTTTGATCCTATACATTTTACATAGAATCCCCTGGGATCGAACCCACAACCTTGCGTTGTTAACGCAATGCTCTTACTACTGAGCTACAGGTAACCTGACGCGTGCATAAATTGTCCTCCAAGTCACATCTTTAGATCATATTAAACACGCATGAATGTGATAATTAATCATTGTATTATTATCAATTTAGACCTATTTCAGACAGTAGTTAATTCATATAGTTCATATGTTAATATTGTTCATATTTATGTATAATATACATTTGCCATATACATTTCTGAGCACTTTTATGCATGTTTTAACTCATTTTATTGTAATGGGGATGATGACATCTGCCTAAAGTATCGATTTAGCTTTATTTATATCGTTTCAATGTGCAATGTGGATCTATTCACATCTTTTAATTCCTCTGTCCTCGCATCTTTTCCTTGTTCCCAGGCATCCTGAAGGGTGAAGCTAAGACGTGAGAAAAAGAAGCGAGGAAAGGAAACAAGGATGCACAATGTAGAATTGAGAAGCACCCCAGATCAGCCTGTTTCCCAGTTTTCAGACTCTCAGCACATGCATTGTAAACAGCGACATCTAGTGGTGGGGGTGCACTTTGCAATGCAACAGTTGAAAGAGAGAAAGTAGTGTTTCCTCAACATTTGAACCCACTGAGGGGACTTTAATAAAGATATTGATAAGACTAGAGAGTGTCTAAGTACTGCGATAATTTGATGGATGTACTGACTTCATGTTATTAGCTTACAGGTCTGTATGTCAAACAAGTACATGAGAAAAATTAATGTTGTCTTGTGTTTTTTTATTATTTATTTGCCAAAATGTGAAACCCTAATATGAAATTTAGTTGCTTTTATAGAAGGACAATTATTAGGTGACTAAAATTACAAAAAAAATGAGTAGCCTATTATTTTACACACATTTTTTGCATGGACCAGTACCGCTCACTAAGTTAAAAACAACCAATATAAGAGTTAAATATCTTACGTAATTGCATTCAAGCCGTACAAAGACTGCCAAAGACATCTTTCAAAAGCCTCATCTTGATTCAGTTCATGAATAAATGTACAGAATGCAGTCTGAACAGCATAAAAGAATGAAGTTACACATTAAGCTACATCAATTTGAATTTCAATTACACTGGAATTATTGTGAATGCGCCTCAGTCTACATTTTTTCTGTCAATGATGTAACATCGCACATTATTGCTGTGTCCCAGATACAATTTAAGCTCTCGGTTTCCTTATATAGAGAACTGTGACATTCACGATGAGGTGAGAGTGAATAAGTGGATGAGTCAGCGCCTATGGATACAGGAGATAACGTTTGGATACGCTGCATCTGTTGCTCTCCGTGAGCTGTCTGAAAAGTCAGACTGGATTTCACATCATATCATATCAGATTGGACTGGTATGATGTCATACGCAATGCCAAAAGTGTCCACAGCTGTATCTGCGCTCATTTACACTGCTTATGCTGATGTCTCCCTGACAGCTGCTGCAGTTATGAGAATGTTTCTGAGCGTCGACTTTCACATCATCCTGTAACTATAGCAACAGATGCTGGGAGACTCAATATTAAATTAATCACTTTAATCATTTAATGACAGTCAGAACATTTGGTAACTGTGCCCTTTTCTGTTCCTGTATGACAAGACCCCAGTGAAAAACACCCAGACACGAACCCGAAGAGGGACCCCTGGTGGTCAAAGATGACACATTTTTAGCCAATTATAAACAACAATTCTGCAAAGGTCATATATATTAAAAACATTGTCAGTATAAGCCACGTGTACTTATACTGAGAAGGACATAAAAATAGACTTATCTATACTCTTTTATGCTTTTAGCTTTAAAGAAGTATACTAAAAGCACACTTAAAGGAACAGTTCACATGACATGCTTTTGTCTTGTTGCTAGTCTTATTTTTTATTCTCTGTTGCGTCTCTGAACTCTCTCCAAAATCCTTTCTGCATTTGGTCTGAACTCTCTTGTTCATCTCTATTAACCTCTCGAGCCTGATTGTCTGTTGAATAATGTATACTCACTTCTGGGGTATAGAGACAGGGCTACATTTCCATAGTTTCAGGTTGTTCATCACAAACACATCGAACCTCAGCTCTGATCATTCATTTCACATTTAGCTTTGGAAGCGTCAAAAAATAGACCCCCTCAACATTTCATTAAAATCCCTGGGACTTGTCCTACGGTGCTTCAAACACAAGAATCCTCACCGGCCTCTCCCGCGACAGATTAACTCGGAAAGTGGCAGAAAATGAGCTTGCGCTCTTGCAAATCATTTTAAAGCAATTTTTCTGTGATTATGTGGACTCTCCGGGGGTCTTTCAGATTTGCAGTGCGCCCGCACAAGCTTCCATCGGAGGAAACATGATCAATGTCCATTTAAATGTCTTATGTATTGCTGTGCTTGAATGTTAGCATGAAGCGGATTATTAAAACACATCAACTGCAACAAGGTGTATACAGATGCATCTATTTTTGGTCTTTTTTAAATATAATCGATTTAATTGAAATTATTTTTGTTTATCTTCAATCATTATTTGACATATTCAAAGTCGTTCAAAGGCAAGCTTATAATTTGTCGTCCCTGATATGATATTTCCTTCTCCCCCTCTTTTCTAATATTTTATTGTTCTCGCGTGTATCATCAAAAATGTGCTGCATCAGGTTTGACGTCAATAATCTACATTCAGTGTTGTTTTGTTACCACAACCCACACGATGCATTAACAATTTGAAATACAGAACTATGTCTGTTGCAATGCTACCGGTTGCATACGCATGTTGAATGATGTGAGCAAACACTGAGTGTCTTTTCTCTGGTGCCCAGATATGAACACAGCTTGTCTCAGCACTTCAGTGATTCTGCATCTGTTCTCTGTGTGCTGCTGGGATTACACTGAAACTAATTTAGCGAGAATCGCTGTTGATGTTCTTCTGTTGCTACCTGGTGGATTCTCATGCTTCAATGCTAAAGAAGGAAAAAATCGGGGGAAACGCATTTTCTTTCTTTTTAAAGCTGCTTCGACTTTAATGGTTAAGAGTGTCGTAACAGAGGATGCAGGAAGTGAGTCTGTAGACAATCACAAAGAAACAAACATTTAATGTATTTATTTATTTGCTTGCTTGTTTACTTGCTTACTTACTCTTTTTTTTATAATACTTATTTATTTATTTATTTTATTATTTTCAAAATCAAATATATTACAGTGCACTATATTAAAGTATTCTGAAGAAGATTTATATTCATTAATACTCATTGTTACCATCAATGCAATCAGATTGACAACTGATTTATAAAGTCAGACAGACCGACAGATAAACAGAGTGACCGACAAAAGTGTAATGAATTTGGTGTCTACTCCCACTGCAGCAGGACCAGAGAGTATTATGGGCTGTGCGAATAAGCCATCAAGCTTAAAGGACTTCCCGTATGTGATTTACAGCCATACAAGAGCAGTACATCTGAAGAAACCCTGCTTACTCAGCTTATCCACTGCCAACAGCAGACCAAGATGTTACATATAATGCCGAAAGGAAGATAGAGTAGTTTTAATGCTGGAAAGACTTTGGCCAGAAGACAACAGCAAGAGAGAAAGAGAGAGAAAGAGAGAGCGAGCGACATGGACAGAGTCATTAAGTGTCTGAGAGGATGTTATGTGTTAAATTAAATCTATTTCAGTGGTCAGCTTATGTTTGCGTTTGAAAGAGTACCACTGTAAGATTTCATCATGTCACTTATTTACAACACAAGTGAAAAAAAGTAAAACTACGAAATGGTTTCTAACAAAGTTCAGCTACAAAAGTTCAACAATATCTGGTGGTCTCGGCTTCAGACGTCCACCTCATGCATCTGGCACATTCTTAAATTGCGCTCAGACCGCCAGCGACGGCGTCGCTATGTGTCATCAGTCTCTCGCTAAGAGGTCCTTAGAAGGTGTTCCAAGCTTTGGTCTATCTAGAAACGTTTAAAAACAAACCCTCCAGTAACAGACGAGAGATGGTTGAAGTAAGATTCGCTGCTGTACTCCTCATGGTGGTCGCTCCCGAAAGCTGCATTTTTTTCAAGTCGCTAGACACGCCCACTTCCTGCTGCCGAAAGGTCACTGTCGCTTAAAGTCGCTAGGCTATACCATTGAGATGAACCACATCGCCTGGGTTTGTTGCTAGCGGTCTCAACTGTGCTTTAGTTTCTGATTCTTAGTTTCTTCTGAAATTTGTATTAGACTAAAAAGTTGATGAATCGATAAAGGTGAAAATAATTCCAGATTATAGAGGATAAATAATCTGGATTAGAGTAAATGACTGTGTGAGTTGATATTGAGATCTTCATTAATATTGACATTTGACAGATCTGAGCTCGGTTTATCATCTCTTTTCAAACTTCCATTTGCTCTCCATTTAATCTCATCACTGTAATGAGAAATGTTTAGTTTTCATGGGAATACTACTGTTACGTTATAATAAAGCCAGTTCATTCTTGTTTTAACGTTATAAATCAGTAGATGGGAAATAAATTATAAAACAAATGTATTTTTTGGTCACCTGTTCCTTTAAAGCGCAGATATAAATGTTAGAATGATTTTATTGACATGCACAGTTGGGTTCCTTTTACTGTCAGTGCCTAATGAAACCATCACCCGCCCAATCCAGCAGCTCTTTATTTCTCTCCCAGTCCATTTTATCCTCCATTCAACCACTTGATCCCCCTCACTGTGTGTCTCTCTCCAGTTAACGTGAGAAACGTCTGGAGATAACAAACACAAGAAGCTGCCGAGTGGATTCTGTAAGCGCTCTTATCAGCAAACTAGAGCGTCGGTCGTAGAGTCCAGGGTCCCTAAAAACTATTGTGTCATCCTGAATGACGCCAAGACCTCGTGCCAAGCTTAAGACCCCGTGCACGTTTGGAGCGCACACCAGCGTGGTGTGAGGATGCCAAGCTTGCAAATGAAAACTGTTAAGTAGGACGGAAGGATGTGGTCGAGGTGGGAAAAGACGTAGAAATGTATGTTTAATCACGGACCGAGGCTTCGAAGGAGAAAGAGCTTTAAACAATGACATGATTTGCATGTGAGGCGAGCGGGGTTGAATGTGAGCGGGTTCAAGCAAGGACAAAGCTTTTGAGGAGGACCGTGTGATGATACTGTGCAGACTTATGACAAAAAGACGGATTTTCAAGGCCTTTCTAAAACACAGCGGGGATTAAATCACAGACGTTATTTCAGTCCAAACACCTGCCTCGTCTATTAATACACAACCTTGTTTTAATCAGATATATAACAGGGCTGTGCGTCAACTTTTCTGCACATAGCACCAGTGCTTTTAAAGATTTGTAGCACAGGCCAAACAGTTGTAGCAGAAGTATACGTCTGTTATAATCTTAAAAAAAAGGTCATCACATGAACAGACAGGGAAAAGTACCGAAAATGACATTTAACATTATAAGAATGGATTATTTAGGGCAATTTATTTTTAATTTTTACCAAATTGATTTTTTCTTTTCATAATTTCTCTGAGTTCTGTATTTTCAATGCTTTACTATACAGCGGTAAATAAATCTGTCCATAAAAATACTTTATACTACAGTGTTTACTGCACTTTATACATTTACATCAAGGAAATTACTTTAATTATTTTTGGTTCAAATTAAGTAGACTTTTATTTTGGCGGGTCCCTGTTGAATGGGTTAGCTAATGCTGGTCTGGTATGTTTTGGTGCTAGTTTGTGTTGGTTTAAGCTGGTCTTGTGCTTATCCTTACCCGGTTTAAACTAACTTAAGATGGTCAAACCAGCATCAAAACTTAACCCAGCTGATATGATTTTTTTCAACAGGGGTCGTCGCAAAGTCAGTAGCTTCACTCAAAAAGTAAAACACATGTAAAATAAACTCACGCAGCACAAAGTGAAAACATATTTAAAAAGTAGAATTTCGCTTTTTGAGTCCATAATGTTCTCCCACATCGCAGATCAAAGGACTCTAGATCTGTGGACTCTATACACGATATATAAACTATTTAAAAGATTAGTTAACCGCACACATGAACAAGCACAACGACACACACACTTCACACAAACAAGTGGCTCTGTCTAATGCACCTGGCAAACAGTACCGATCGCGCGCTACACTATTACAATTATTCTTAACACAGACCGATTTTTTGTGGCATGTCCGACAGAAATAAGCTCTGGATACTGTGTGTATATATGCTCTGCTTTAAATTCTTTTTTCAGTGCTATTCTGTGTGTCTGGCATAATTTGATTTGGTTTCATCATCTACCCACTGAAAGCTATAGTTTAAATAAACCAAAAATATAAAAATGGAAAAATATTTAATTTGTTCAATTATATTTTGTAGAGTCACTAAATTATCAAGTTTCACACATCCCAATTTCACATGGGACTTTACTTGAGATTCACACAAATATGTGACCATGTCTGCACATGCTTTTCCTCTACTGACCACTGCTGCAGTATTTCATCCAATAATTGATGAGAGTGCTCTAAACAGGCAGATATCCAGACACAAGCACACGTTCAGCATCTTAAGGAGCTGATTCAGATGACCGGACGGCACTGATGTTGGGATGCTGTATAGTCCCAGTAAAGACTCTGGATGATGATGATTGCTGCTGTTGACGAGAATCTGGTTCATCCCAAAATGTTCAATGTCTTTCACAAACTCAAGAAAAGAAAGGCATCCAAATTGAAGTTCATATAAATATCGAATCAAAACTGCAGTGCGGGGAAAAATGATGTGGGTTCAAAATGGGAAATAAATCCTCTGTGCTGTGTAGGGTTTAATCAGTTGATTAAAGTAATTTGTTATTGTAATTTAATTACTTTTCCCTTAAAAATGAAAGTAAGGGAATACACTTATTTTTCTGTTATTTGATAACAATTACTTCTGACGTAATTGAACTAAATACTGTGTAATGTATACAGTGTGTAATTGAGTAGTCTAACTATAAAAGGCACGCTTTAATGTATCTCACATTATACTTTGGACAGTTTAGAAAACATCATGTAGTTTCAATTATTTATTTATTTCAGAGTAACTTACCTTGAACGTATTGCAAAAAGGGACAGATGGTGTACTCTGAAGATGAATATCTGATAAAACATATTGTATTTTTTCAATACCATTATAGATTTCTTGCATTGAAACATTATTTTAAGAAGATCTAAGCATTAAAGTAATAGTTCACCCAAATTAAAAGTTCACTCACCCTCTTGTCACTTCAAACGTGTGTGAGTTTCTTTCTTCCGTAGAACACAAAGGAAGATATTTTGAAACATGTTGTTGACCGAACAGCGATGGCAGCAATTCACTTGCATCAGTTTTGTGTCCACACAATAGAAGTCAATGGCTGCCACCACTGCTCAGTTATCAACTTTCTTTATAAATATCTTCTGTGTTCTGCAGAAAGTCATACGGGTTTGAAATTAAAAGAGAGCGAGTAAATGATGACAGAATCTTCTTTTTTAGGTGAACTGTCCAATTAAGCAAGAACTGCGCTTGTCTGCGTCTCAGATATTTCTCCTTAATGTGTAACTTCAATATGAATTATTGAATATAAAGTTTAGATGCAAAAACCATGAAATATTTTTCCCAAATATCTTTTTCACCACATACAGCCTCATATAGGCTATAACACACACACACACGTCATGAACACCAAACCCCAAATAAACACTCACACAGACACAAAAGATATCGCACAGTTCATATAGACTAATTCAAAAGAGCAAATCACTTCCATTCACGTCTGGAAATAAAAAAAAGAAAACTTTTGAATCGGGCTTTATGAACTACCTCGCCAATTCAATTGGAGCTATTCACAGTTCTGCTATAGAAGCGGAGCAATTGTTGGTGAACGGATGCACGGCCGGGCTTTAGAGCTCCATTCAAATGAAAGAGTTACTTGACCGTGTCTAATACACTAGACATTGAATAAGAAACTCTGCTTCTACTTTGCTTTTTAGTTTGTAAGCACAACATAGATTCGAAGTGAGAAAAAGATCACGTGGGAACAATGGGACCGGTCAGGGCATGACCTCTAATAACCATGGCCTCATTTTATGGTCTTTGGAGATATGACAGAAATCAGAGATGTTATTTCACACAACATCAGATGAACGCAAGGACACAATATGCCACAATATTGCCACATTTGTGTCATAAGAAAATGATTGCCGTAATAATGGTGTCGCGCAGAACATTGGATGAACCCGAGATATTGATGCAGAGATAGAAGCGTTATCATATTGGTGACGGAGGAACTGTGTGATTGTTTCTTTGTATTTTCCCCCTCAAGTCTCTTGAAGTCATTCGATGAGGATTTTTCTAACAGAAATTGTGAAGTTGTGATATTGGAAAGCATTGTCCCGAAAAAACTTGCCATGACTGTTTAGCTGCTACTTCAGTTAACACATGTCAGATGTTTTTTTCAACACACATATTCAATTTGTTCCCCAAACACACTTGCACTCTTAACTGTTACTTAAAGTCAATTTTGAATTAACTTGTTATGTAAAAGGATCAAAAGTTTTTTTTCCAAGTTCTTCTATTGATCTATTGATCATTTCTAGCTGCATTGTCTAGCTGTATTATACCATATTAAATATGTCGACTTACAGCGGGGCAAGTTGTCACAGATGAAACTTCATATACAACATATAAAAATAAAGATTTTTCCAACGTGGTCTGATTAAAATATTTGTATCTACACTTACAAACAATCACACATGGCATTTAAACATATGTATGAGTCATTTTGTGTTGATTTTTGTTATACAAATAAAAGGGACAAGTTGAGTTGTCCTTCATTTTGTCTTCATTAATCGAGGTACATCTGTAAGATGTCTGCTAAAGATCTAGAGAGAGAGAAAACATCTGCTGTCTAAAAACATCTGATAAACATCTTAGAAACATTATATGACATCTCAGAGACGTATTTCAGATATCGCAAACATTCAAAAATACGTCTTGAAGATGTGAATGCAGACATTAAATGGACGTCTCCCAGGTGTATGTGTGCTATAATGATTAGGACATATCCCTGATAGCACACATACATCTGTTTGATGTCTGCATTCACATCTGACATCCTTGAGATCTCCTGTCAGAGATCAGAAAAACGTCTAGATGATGTCTGTGAGATGTTTATGTGTTAGTGTGTGTAAAACCGCTCTTTCTAAGATGTTAGTTAGATGTTTTAACACAGCAGATATTTTCCAGTTCTTTACAGACGCACAAGTGCTATCTGGGTTTTGTGTTGTTTTTAACACAACAGTTTTTGGAGATTAAACTCGGCATAGTCTTTCTATTTCAAAGTCACTTTTAGAGTGATGTGTGACGGTGTGATATTCATTCACCTTACTGTTTCAAAATATGAAATAACCACAATCGTAGCAAGAGTATTGAAATGTGAGACTATTTTGAACTAACTGTTTGAAACTAGCACGTACTGTAGCTATAGGCATCTGTGACAACATGCCCCAGCCTTCCACACAGTATATATACACTCTTTGACTGCACTGTAGTAGATCAAAACGTTTTCAAACAGTTATGACCGATGAGAATATATCAGATGAATAAAAGAATTAGCACAAAACAGTTTTCCTATGATATGATCATGCATCTGTGTCTCTCTAGAAGCACTGAACGATTCCCATCAACCATTTCAACAACAGCCGTCCTGCAAATGTTGTTATACGCAAACCGTTACGACATGTAAACATCAGATGTGTAATCATTTTCACGCTGTGACATCTCGCCGTGGTTCATCATATTGATAACAGCAGTCAAAGGCATCAATCATTTATATCCGAGCATTTCTGACAGCAATAAACGGACGCCACATTAACTAGGTTTAAAGATGATAGAGCAGATGTCTGAAACAGCATCACATCATGACATAAACCAGCGCAGCTCAACCAGTAGGTGACACTGTTGATTCAAAGAAAAGCTTGATGGGTTTGGATTTGGAGGGAGGAGAATCAAAACATGGCAGCACTGCAATTATTTTCATGATTATAGCGTTTGTTTCTGGGTCGGTACGTTTATTGGAAACGTATTTTGGTACCTACATGCATGTGGATGGATGTGTGCGTGTGTGGAGATGTGGTCGATGATGCTGTCTTTTAACTGTTGATCTCTACATTCACACATAATCACGAGAGTCAATAAAACACACCAGGAGACGCCTTCCAAGAGGCTTGGAGGTGTCGGCCGTGTGCAGTGTGAAGATCATATCTGATACAGCTGGTTCATACTGTGCTGCTGTCTGCCTGCAACATCACGCCGGCCAATTAAAGACTGAAATAGTTTCGCTCTTATCTAGACGTGCCTCGCATGCATCCAGAAGAACGTCTAACAGAAGATGCACGCGTAGGATTTTTACCCATGCATTTATATCCAAAACCAATTAGGAGTTTCTCACACAGGCTCGGAATGGAAGGCTTTGAAAATTCAGAGAAAAAAATTAAGCTTTTAGGTGGAGAAAGAGAGGTTTGATTCTGAACGTCTGTGAGCTAATAACGTATTACTCCACTTGTTGGAGATTAATCTTATCAACCACTTTGAATCGTAATTCTCGCAAAGGAACGGGACAGTTCACATTAACTGTGATGTTTGCATGCTCTGACTACAGAAGTGCAGCTGTTGAGCTGACATCAACATTCAAATACTGCCACAAGCATGTAAACACGTCAGAAATTTTAGAATAACACGTTTGAGGGCCATCACTGGACCCAACCTTGACTTTGTCTTAATGAATAAACACAATGGGTTCCGTTTCCAGCAGACACGATGCTTGATATCCTTAAAGAGTCAATGAATCAGAATCAGTCATAAGGAGAGCAGAATCCTCTGAACCATCCCAGACTGCACAGATGCGTCTGTAACAAGTCTGAGACACTTACATACATCTCCAGGAAATCTTGCGCAATTCAACCAATCAGATGACGACTTTGAAAGCGCTGAAGCGTTTCTTAAGCATCAGACGTTAAGCCAGCGGTCTTTGGGCGTGACGTCTGAGACTATAAAGATGTATGTGTTCTATCAGGATATGAGACAGGTGATATAATTGTCTATTCAGTGATTTGATGAATGAGTGAATCAACGAGTGAAAATGTAAGTAAATCAATGAACGAGTGATTCAGTAAAATGGGGAGAGATTCAGTGATTTAAATGTAAATCAGTAAAAAGGCGATTCTGTAAAAGAGTGAGTGAATCAGTGAGTAACTCATTCAGTGAACGAGCGATTCAGTGGAGGAGTGAGTGAATCAACGAGTGAATATGTAAATCGATGAACGAGTGATTCAGTAAAGTGTGAGTGAATCAATGAGTGAGTGAATCAAAGGGTGATTAATTCATTGAATGAATAAATGATTCAGTAAATTATTGAATAGGGGATTCAGCGAAAGGATGAGTAAATCACTTAATAAAGGATGGATTCAGTGAATCTGTGAATGAAGAAGTAAATAAGTAAATGACCAATTCTTTGAATTAGTGAATCGGTGAGTGAATCAGCGTGTATGAAAGGGAAGTGAATCAAACAGTGATTCAGTAAAAGAGTGAGTGAACCAGTGCGTTTGTGAAAGTGAAATGAATCAAAGAGCGAATATGTAAGTAAATCAATGAATGAGTAATTCCATAAAAGTGTGAGTGAATGAATCAACGAGTAAGCAAATCAGTGAATGAGCGTTTCTATGAAAGAGTGAGGGAAGTCATTAAGTAAACAGACGAGAATATCAGTGAGTGAGAAAATAATAATACAAAAGAGTAATTGTGTGAAAGGATGAGTGAATCAGAGAATGAGGGAGTCATGTGGCTGAAAACGTGTTGGAGTAAGAACATTTTTAATTGCCTTCAAGCATCTATAGCCTACTGTCAGCTTCCCCGGTGCAGCTGGCGAAACATTTACTTGCAGAGAAAGGAAGAAGAGAGGAATAAAACATAGCCAGTCAAAATCATAAAAAAATGTAAGTGCAGTGAGTGTGAGACACCTGACATGGCAGCGTATGAACCTAGTGATGGCACGGCACACCTTATGACTTCTGGCAATCACACGACACTCCGTTAGCATGGCATGTTTACCTTCACTCTTTGCCAGAATACAACTGTTCATTTGTCGTGCCGCCGGTTATATTCAGTGTCAAATAGCCATGATGTATCCGCTCCGAGCGCTTGCTTTTTTTAATATCCCTTTATCAGACTTTCCCAGGCAAGCCGTGTGAGTCCAGTCAAGCTAAATAAAAGATGCGATATTCTTTTCCCAACCTAGCTCTGATTATTATCGAATGATTTGTCTGAATAGGAACTGCGAATTTTGCGCTTTAACGCGTGAACTCTTCGAATGCGGTTACTGAATTTCCTTCTGTTTAGAATAAAACATCCACGCGTTTATAAATACACACACACACATGTGACGAACATGGAGCTCATCTGTCGTGTTAATAGAGACGTATAGGCTATGGCGGTGTCTTGAAATAAAACATATTCCACCCACACAATGTGCCGAAGAACTCGTTCCATTCACACTGCGCATAACTGCGTCAATTCTGTGGAATTTCTCCTTTTAGTGTCCATCACACTGTCTGTTTTGTCACGAGCAGGTCTCTCACACATGCATGATGTTATTTCATAACGCTTTTCCAAGAAGGAAACACTTGACAGAGTGAGATATTGTCTTTAACAGAATGTCTCCTGGTCAATCTGCTTGTTTTATTATCTTTCTCGGGTCCAATATAAAAAGGCAATACTAATGCTTCTGTTCTTACTCATAATATAACCTGTCTCACCCAACCGGTCCAGTGTCATTTACCTCGCCATAGTAGAAAGAAATGTGATCTCTAACAAAGATTGAAGTTTGCGAATGCACTAGCAGACCTCTGTTACACTTCGATGGATGAAGTTGACGCCATTGTTACTGTTTATTGCTAAAAGACAAAGTTTATGAATTCACGTGCACTGAGAGGGGGACTGGCCAATCAAAACAGCTTGAGGAGCTGAATTCACTGATATGATATGGGTGGGTCATCTTCACACACTCTAAGTGGGGAACCAATCATGACAGACCTGTGTCAGCTTTACCAATTAGAGCGTTTCGGAAGGCTGACTTCGTTCCTTTGACTTCCATTCATAAGCATGCGAATGGGTCGAACCGGAAACGCAAGCCCGTCTGACGATATTTCGCTTTTCACTACGTTGCAAAGTTTGAAGTCTTACCTACGAATTCGCTTCACGTGAGTGCTTGAGACCAATAGAAGATCAAAACATCACAGCGTGTCTTTTTAATTTCTTAATTCTTTTTATTTTTGTCAAAAGTTCTTAAAATAAACATGTCTTTCTTATCATTTTATAATCTGTACAACATTTTCCACTACAAAACACCTTTTGTTCAACAGATTTGTTGTTATTGTTATCTTCACTGAACCTCACGGGCTGACAAATAATCCCTTAGAAGCCTTTATTTTAACCGTGTTTCATCATGAACCAATGGTTTCCAAGTAAAATTGAACAAGGATAAAGAATGTTAGAAACATTTAATTTCACTTTCCACCATACATTTTCGACTAGTTTTGAGGGTGTGCTTTTCATGAGTCAGCTAAATCACATTTAAATGAGCGGCTGTGATCTGTCTCTCTGGTTACTCAAAATACTGAAACGTATCAATGAGTCACAAGTGAATAATTATCTCCCATAACAGAGTGACGGTGAGCCTTAATCGGCAGCGTGCGAGGATAAAATATCAACTCTTACTCATTTTGGGGTCACGCTTCAAAAGTAGACAGCCCCTCCCATTGCTTTACCGCACAGGGGCATTAGAGGAGACAGGTGCCAGGAAAGATCAGGGGATGTGGTCCAGTGACCAGCCCTACCTGGAGATCAATGTGACTCAATGTCTGGGCTGGGGCGCATCGAGCCGCTCGGTTGCGTACAAGCTGAGGGATTAAGCCAGCAAAATACAAAGACGGCAGGCGATCTGAAGGCGTTTCTATTCACAAATGTACAATACACATGTTTTAGTACAAAAATTGGAAGATTTATATATCATGAGATCAGTTTAGCATTTAGCGAGTTTTATTAGAGCTGCAATCTGTTTGCTTCTCTATCGCCACCTCTGTTTGAAACATGAAATTGCAGGTTACTTTACGTACTTTTCATTACGTGTGTTTTGAAATTAGACTCAGACAGCTCAATTTAGGAATAATTTGTAAAGAATGTAAAATAATAAATCTATATAATTAAGTATAATGACAATTCCGTACATATAAATATTCTTTAACACGCAATCTCACGGCAAAAACGTAACTGTTTTATGAGATGGCTAATTTTGTTTAATTTGTATCAATTCGTACGATCTCATTCTACTTTTTAGTACGTTTTGCTTACGCAACAGTGACGTAATGTTTAGGGGGGTAATTAGGGGTTGGGACATCTAAATTTGCCTTATGAAATTGTACGTTATGTACGATTCGCAACGTTAAAATTAGTAAGCCACCTTGTAAAATAGTTATGAATTACTGTGAGATCTGGTTGATATGACGAGTTTGTTTCCAATATGTGAGAAAGCTCTTTTTTAAAATGTGTTTTATTATTATATTTAGCAGTCTTTTTATAGTTATTATGGTTTAAATCAAAACAAACCACCTGTAGTTTGATCGATGTTAATTGGTATGCACAATAAAAAACATGACTTTTGAAAATTTTTATCTATTTTTGGAAATAAACTCTTCATATATTTTTATAGCACTATTCACATCGATGAAATGCGGATTACAGTAAAAAATGGTACACCAGAGACTATGAGGGAAAGACTGAAATTAGCAATAATACATGGTTACGTTTGTACTTTAGTGATAGTATCTGTGAAATGATTTTGTTATGTTATCTAAACATAATACACTGTAATATTAATATAATAATAATTAAAGATACATATTCCAAATAAATATTAATATAAAGATTATTGTTGCACATGATTTAAACTAAAATATTTAAGATTTATAGTAAATAATAATATAATAAATATTTAATGTTAATAAATAAAATGAATATAAATAATATTAAGAAATAAAAATTTAAATAGCAACTAAGTATACGGTATATGTTCAATGTAATCTTATGCTCAACAGCAAAACACTTTGATTTGGAAAAAACATACACCTTACATATCCGTGTTCATCAAGCCATGTGTGCCGTCACGCTGAGAAAAAAGCTTTTCCACCCTTGAGCATTTCGTTTGCACCGTTTGTAATTGCAAACATCTTAGAAGTTTCAAAAAAAAATAAAAACATCGGCTCCCTAGTAAAACTTTCATCTCCGGGTCTAAGTGGCCCCCGGCAGGTCATCGTCACAAGGCCCCCTTCTCCGTATATCTTTCCCACATCCTCTTTTTTACCTCCTTTCCACCTCAAAATGTCAGAGCGGTAATCCGCACTTCCACGGTCAGGCTGGCGTTAACTGGAATCAAGTGTGACTGCTGGACGATGAGGTCAGTGTTGCAGAAAACTCCCAGAATCCCTCGCTCTCCGCTCTGCCAACAGGTAACTCGCTAATGGGCCGAGTTTTACTAGACCGCTGGGCTGTGAAGGGCCACGCTCTCCTCTGAGTCTACCGGCTCACACAAACAGAGGCGGACGGCATGGAGGTCTGTCTGATGTGATGGACAAACAAGCACACAGGACAGTTGACAAACAATATCTCGTGCTCTGTGCACAAACAAGCCATTGAAGTGTCGAAAAAACAAGAAATGGAAAAATTGCACTATACAGTTTTTATTACTATAGAAAAAACATAGAAATCTCACTTATATTATCAGAGGTGTTTGCAAATGCAGACAAGACTTTTATTATGACTCATACGTACGGTGAGGGATTTGAACAAACCTCAAAGCTTAAGTATTGAACTTGGCATGCAATTTGTTCTGCAGTTTCTGCTTTGGACCTGAAATCGCACAGAGTCAAATACATCAAACCGTGTGACCTGCTGAGGCGAGGTGTGCTTTAACATCTCTGTGTGTAATCATATAGTTTTTGCCTGCGGGACCAAAAACTTGGGTGAAAAATCACAGACTTCCGCTCAAAGAGTCATATCAACACAATCTCGTGGCAAAGTTTTCTAATGTGGCACATTTTTACCTTCAGAACAAATACGTTAACTTCATTTTATTCAGTAAGCTTTAGTAAAGTTAAGTATAAGAATGTTTTATGTGGTGTATGGTGTTTCTGCATCTGTGAGCACTTTTAAGTCCAAGTAGTGAAATTTTAGATGAACGTCAAAATTTGTCATATGACTTTTTACAAATATATTCACAGTTTCATCACACACCTTGAAAATAATATATAATGAATAATGTAATGTGATTTAATGTAAAATTATGTAGCATTTATTGATACAAACACCGTTTTCTGATGATGGCCATCAACTGTGGTCACAATAATAAGATGTGTAAAACAATCTGATTGAATTATAATTTGACATTATTTCAAATGCAATTGTTAAATAATCTACATATTATTGTACAGCAACGTAAATGCTTTTGTATATTTTATTGATAATTTTTTGTTTTATTAAGCAAATGTGCCTGTCCCACACTTTTGAGTCCTTACAGCAAAAATGACAAAAGGATTCTGGATGAAGTTTTATCAAAGACAGACACGTCTAGTTTCTATGAAAACACGTGAGCACATTTCTGACACGTGAGACCACCTTACTACCTCACTCGCAACATCCCCAAAATATAAGGTAAGCATCATCTTTTCTGTGACAGTATTTAGTGTGTTTCTTTCCCACCAGCCTAATTCATTACATTTAGTCATTTGGCAGACGCTTTTATCCAAAGCGACTTACAGTGCACTTATTACAGGGACAATCCCCCTGGAGCAACATGGAGTAAAGTGTCTTGCTCAAGGACACACTGGTGGTGGCTGCTGGGATCCAACCAGCAACCTTTTGATTTACTAGTTCAGTGGTTTAACCAACTAGACCACCATCTCCATGGTGTACTTTTGAACTAAATTTTAAAATAAATGTATATTACTGTTTGACTCATGTATATTAAGAAGCTAAGAGTCATGTAATAGACCTTACTAGCTACCAATTACCTGCAATATTAGCGAAGATGTCATTTCCGCAACATGTCTTTACCGCAGCACTTTTTCAATGTTTCCATTATATTAAATTACAAATATAACAATCAACATGTTCAAGATTAAAATCTTGATTCTATGCAATTTTGTTCAGTTTATAATATGTATTTCAGACTCTGATGATTAAAACTCAGAGGGGTTAATTCTTTATATTGGACAGTCAAAAGTGCCCGTAGTTGCAGAAACACACATATATAATTATAATAATGTAAAACTAGTGTACTTGTGAGTGTACTATGTCCATACTCTTTGGGAGCAACTGGACGATTTTTGTTTTACAAAAGTGCGTTTAAAGGCGGGGTAACCGATTTCCGAATTACGCTTTAGACAACTGAGTTGGGCCGAGTACCAAAACAATCTTGTAGCCAATCAGCAGTAAGGTGCACAGTGCATAGGACGGACTTTAGGTACGCCGAGCGCTGATGAAAGCAAAAGATTGATTTGAACATCATCAACGCCTTAGACAAATCAGACACTTTGCCTTTAAATATACTTTCAGTGTGAAATTGGAAAACTGAGTACACAACTAGTTTACAACTTCAGTTTTTGTTTTTACTGCCATTAAACCACAAGTGCGTTTAAAAGTATACTAATGTGTACTAGTCCAATACTTCTTGCACATTTTTTAGTTTATGAAAGTACACTTACTTTGATTAAACATCTAGTTTAGCACTTATTATAGTCCAAGTATATTTTCTTGGAGTGAACATCGTACTTAGAGTTGATTATTTTTAAAGTGCTTTTATGTAAAACTTAAACCAGTATGAAAACCATGTAAACTTTATGAAAGTAGTTAATAGGCCACTCAATCAAGTAATTAAACAATTACTACTTTAAAAAAGTATAGGCCAAATATCTTCATGTTTTCAATCAGTATAAGTTAGCTAAAATGTTAGAATTACCTAAAACTTAGACTGAAAGTACACTTTCTATCAGTTTTCTTTAAAATAAGTATTTAGCGCACTTGAAGCTACACTAAGATCACGAATTTGTAAAATCTTTTAATATGATCTGCAGTCACACCATCGACAGATAGGTTTAGAAACACATACAGATTCCTTTGAGATCACACTATAGTCCAGACCAGAAAATCACAGAGACATGCGCATACAAGCAAAACAAACCACTCGTATCCTCAAAAAATCTACTTTTGATGTTACACAATAACTGCAGTAACTATGGTAATCTGGAGGAAACCATGGTTACTCTATTTATGTCGAAAAGTGACATATAAAAGTGCATAAAACACAGACCTGTCGTATCTCATAATCGCAAAATGTCCTTTTCACAGACATCTCTTCTGAACGCTTGTAGTGTACATTCTGTACATTAGAGAGGTCACAGCCCACTGTCTCCCACTGTATTCACACATGATGTTGCGTTAATGGTTATGCCTGATGTCGCTCGCTCAATTAGCCCGTCTGCAGAATCTTTTTCTGTTTGTCAGCCGATAGTGTGAATAGAGCCACCTTCAGATAACCCCTGCTGAAATACTGCTTGCACTTTTTGACGGACTCTGTAAATCCACATTTAGAGCTCAGTATTGTACTTAAGCAAACGCAAAACGCAAAAGTACAGCGCGCTGTGTCCAACAGGGCGTCCAGTGTTGGGTGTAACTAGTTACAAAGTAATGAGTCACTGTGATTTAATTGCTTTTCCCTTGAATAGGGGAGCTTAATAGTTCATTCAAGGGACGTGTATCGTTAAGATTTTATCGATATCGATACTGATATTGATAGTAACTATTGATCCCGGTACTTAACAAATCATGTTCTAGAATACTGCGCTCTATAATTTGATGTACAAACACATGACATGAAAAGAGTTTAAACATTTTAAGTGTCTTTATTACAGATGAGCTTTAGAAATGCAATTCACAAATGATTCTGAGCAAAGAGATAATGCCACATAACATAACATGTGTATGTTCCTTACCATACCACCTACGGCACTTAGCATGTGCATAGAAACACATCATGATGTCATTTAACATATTTACTTTACATCACTATGGTTATTTGGTTGGTAGACCGTATTTCTTTTTTTCTTTCTGGTTTTATGTCTACATAAATATAAGTCTTATTTTGTTAATTATATGTACTATTTTTTATAATTTTACTTGCACATTTACTTCAATTTACTAAAGTACTACGTGGCAGAATTATTAAAAATAATTTCATAACTTGTTCTCAAATAAAGGACTTTTATTTTGAGGGGTTGCCGCAAAGGGGTGTTTGACAGAAGCTTCCTTGTTGTGAAACGAGGACGCTGAAAACTTCACAAAACCCAACCATGCCACTAACAGGCAGCAGCCATTAATTATCATTTAAGACACGAACACACATAGATAAATCAAGGCAAGTATTGATAACAGTATCGTGAAGCTTATCCATACTCTGGTATCGACCCAATTATGTACCGGTTCTTGGCACTAAACTAAATAGTGTGTGTAATATATGTGTGTACAAAAGTGGAATTTAATCGAAATTTTTAGGGACTAACTTTAAAATCCCAATTCTTGTATTTGTAATTCTTTCGTCAGTTAATAATACAACTGAATGTAGTTCTATATTGTTAACTTGTATGAATTTAAAGAGTCATTTCATGTCTACCCTCTTGAATCACTCAACTAATCAAAGTTGATGTAGGAAATAGCGAGTAGTCCTAATTAAATACTTTTTGGAGAGAGTCATTTGTCCAGTAATCTTATTACACTAGAATATGTAATTAGTAGTAATTAATTACTTCTTTACAGTAACTTGCCCAACACTTTTAGCGTCTCATATATTTCTCCTCATCAGAAGAGTCAGAAATCTAACAAGTTTTCCATTAAACATTTCTCTGAAGCGAGTTGAACACCAGAGTGTTATTTCCATCCCACGCTTAAATTATCTTCACCAAGACGTTTCTAAACTATCTGCTCTACTTTTTGGAAAAGCATAATCTTTTGTTTCCCTTGTGTCTCTAGGAATTTATGCTTCACTCCCCTGTCACGGCTGAGTAGCAGAAACCTCTTGAAAGAAATTAAGCATGTGCTCTGTACCGTCTCCTGTCTTTCACAAGGAGTAGTGGGGCCTTATCGAGGCTAACAGATGCTAACGAAGCCGTCACGTCGATGTGAAAGCGACAGGCCTTCCCCGCAGCGCTAAATGACAGGCCATCGCAGCGCTCGCATCACGACTGGCCTTTTTCTCACGAACCAGGTGCTCTCAAACAAGAGCGGCCTGACAGAGAATAATGTTTAAAGTTGCACATTTTTCTCAGTTGTACCAGCATGTTTTAAGCCTTGAAGCGGCTGGTCGCCGTGGTGCTGGATGCATGATGGGGTCTTATTTGTGGTTTTCAAAGAGCACTGTTCAGGTCTGAAAAGTTGCTGAAATGGTTCAAAATAACATTGGGAAAATCTTCAGAGAATGGCAAGAAATATTGCAGACAAATATAGACGCATTCCAGTCTTGATGTACGGTATATTATTTTGTCATCCCAAATATGAAAAATTTTAAGTCATGATATACAGTACTCACCCTCACATCATGCAAAGCTCGATGACTTTCTTTGTCCCTCAGAAATAAAAAAAGCAGATTTTTTTAACAAGTTATAAATAAATATAATCATTAAATAAATATATGGATTTGATACATAACCATATTTTAAAGAAACACAATATTTTCTCCTATGTTTACTTCACTGTTGATAAATGTCTAGAGGTACATATTGGTCTTTCATTACATTTCAGATTGGATTTGTTTTTTATCTCTTTCTGCTTATTGATTTTGCTCGTTCTCTTTTGCATCCGATGCGACATATCGTACAGTATATTTCAAGTTTCCTGAAGGCAAAATAATATAAATATAAAAAATATGTAATATGAAAATATTATTATACCACTGTTGAAATTTAATTGTATAGTTCATTAATTAGTTTAAAAAAATATCTAATATTAATAAATATAATAAAGTATTTTGCCGAAGTGGGTTACAGTGCATTTTATAACAGCTAAGGGTTTTTAGGCACAACGCGAAGCAGAGTTTTTATAAAACGGTTATTTCATATGCTTAGCACGGTTTCATAAAATAAAAGGCTATGTGGTGCGGTCAGCCGTTATATATATCGAGGTATTTTATAACGGCTTAGAACTCTGCTCAGCCAATCAGAATCAAGGACCCGAACTGATCGTTTTATAGTATTTTATTTAATATTAAAACATCAACTAAAAAGACACATAAGCCTTTTATATCAGAATATATTTAGTTATCTTGGGATGAAAAAATGCTTTGAAAGTGATGTCAACCTTATTCTTTTATGTCTACACGTGATGTGGACTCGACAGTTCTTAAATCATCATATGTATAGTTTTACTCATTGTGTCTTCTGCGTATGTTTGTGAATTCATGTGAAAATAAGAATTTCCATTGGAACCGCCAGCAGGAGTTTCACATATTCCCTCAAGTATCAACCTTTGGCACCATTCCAGTGTCTGGTGGAGATGTGCTATCATTAATCAATAACACTTGTGAGTTTTGTCTGGTGGACATACAGAATGAAGCCACAATCGTGTACTCAGGGAACAGAATCTTATAGAGGATTGAAGCAGCGAGCAACCACACGCAACGTCCTAAACACAAAGCAATGACCAACAAAAAACACATTGTGCCATTGAATTCTGCACACATAACATGTTCAAATCTAGTCAAATGTACAACTAAAGCAAAGGCATAAGCGAATAACCCTGAGGATTGTGAAAGAGGAGGCGTTTCGCCAGCAGCCTCCTTCAGCCGGTTTGAAATCACCTGAGACCGCCGTGTTGAAACACACGCTGGTAGACCCCCCTCTCTCTTACTGATGCTCCACTGCAGGAGGTTCTTCTCACAGCCCTTCAACAACTCCCTGTGGTCCAACTCATCTCCATTTCTGATGCAGTCTAGTGTGGAGAAGTGATGTAAGAAGCGAGCAATGCAGATGAGGAGAGCTGCTGTTGTTGTGCAAGTGTTAAAGGGAAACCAGAGGACGGATCCCTGGCGTTCTCACCACACACGGTGCTGAAGGCAGAAAACTCCCTCCGGTGCCGACGGCCGGTGAGGGGCTCCAAGATCCAGGCCATTCTGCAGGTATCCACCTGTATCGCCCTGAGCTTGTGCTTCAACTGAAGAGGCAGGGAGACGTTGAACTTGACGGGCGGTGTAAGGCCAACCTCACTTCAGGATCAATCAAACGTGCACATCTGAGAGCTTTCACAGATCAAGAGCAAACACAAATCCAGATCTGACCAAGGAATCAGGTTTTGTATGTTGTCTGTATAACAAGACAGACTTAAAGAATAAAGAGATAGGTAGAGAGAGAGAGGGAGAGATGGGTGGCTGGATGGATGGACAGACAGACAGACGGATAGAGTGATGGAAGGACAGACGGGTGGACGGACAGACGGACAGACAGACAGACAGATGGATAGATGAAGGAATAGAGGTATAGACACACAGAGAGACAGACAGACAGACGGACCGGCAGTCAGACAGACGGATAGACAGACGAATGGATGAACATGGAAAAATAGGGTAGATAGATAGATAGATACAAAGAAGGATGGACGGACGGACTGACATACAGAGAGAGAGAGAGAGAGAGAGAAAGAGAGAGAGAGAGAGAGAGAGAGAGAGATAGAGAGAGAGAGAGAGAGAGAGATGGACAAACGGAAGGAAGGAAGGACGGACGGACAGATGGACAGACAGACAGACTGATAGAACGAGAGATGGACGGACAGACAGAGAGACGGACAAAGTAAATAACGTTAGCATTATTCATAATCCACTTCTGCACTGAAACCTTTTTGAGAAAAGATAATAAGAGAAAAAATGACCGTTTTACTTTGAAGAAAGACCAGAAAGACTCTTTCTCATTTGAAATAATGTGCATTGATGCATCATGTACAATACAACCAGGATCCTGTAATAAGAAGGTAAACAGGGTTCATTTTGATGACATATTGACCTGGGGAAATGAAGAACATTTATTTCAACTCTTATTAAAGACTATCTCAGCAGTAGAGCTTCAGTGGAGCCTGTGCTGTTGTAATATTAAACTTATATATTTTGAGAAATGATGTCTTCGTGCCAGGCATTTTTCAAGAAAATGACTTCTGAGTTCATTAAGCCAATTTAGGTTACAAATTGTTTGCGCTTGTGAATGTGAACCCTCATTTAACAAAGACTCGCCCGCGAGAACTCACTTGATGCATATGTGAATTGCTATTAGAATCATAATGCGTTCATTTAAAAAAGTCAGAATTGAAAGTGCTGTTGGGATGTGAAGTTAAAAACGAAAAAAAGTTACTTCTGCTTCTTTGTGAGGTCTTTATTTCATCTTAAATCATCAACTACTGGGTTGGGAAAGAACTTTCATTGTCATCCCTAAATAAAAAAGTCCAAATCCATCTCTGATTTTGTTGATCCAGGTAAAATAACACAGACTGAGGTTCTTTCTGAAAGCAGTCAGAGTTATTTTATTGCCGACGTGAGACGACTCCGAGGCAATAAGCAATATTGTTTATAAGCCAATGTGAGCCTCACCAAATGAAACCAATCATTCTCAATAACATCTTCACACAGGAAAATATGTCCTGAAACGCTTCCACATCTATTAAATTTAGATGAAAAAAAACGTTATTCTGCATGTTTGTTCCTGAGGTCATCCTATCCACTCTCTATCCGTGTTATCAGCTTGAGACATATTTATACACTAATGAATTTATAGGAATTTCTCGTTTGGCGAATAAAGATTAGTGATAGTAAACATGTCTGAAGGGTCTGGCATCATGAGCCAATCGCGAGTTTCTAAAGTCGGTAAGTGTGACCGAACGCAGGTCAGACCGGGTACATCAGTGCACCTTCAAATGTTGATTTGTACTCACGCATGCGACTTGTGTTTCTGCTTCTCATTTCCTCGTTTCAAGTTTTCAAAGTCTGCTAGTGCAGTTAACTCTTTCAAAACAGTTTTGACTTTTCAAACACAACACACAACGTTGCTTTGGGAGTTCAATCCAAAACATGAAAAATTCAGCCTGAGAGAAAATAAAAGAAGCAGGCGACTGACATACGCCCACATGGGGGTACACACAGAGAGAGATATGCCCACACACGGCTACACTAGATCTGCACCGTACTGTTATTGTAACACAGAGAGAAACACACAACACAAACTGTAAACACATCAGATTCCTGACGGCGTGGGCACGTCTGATGCAAAGATACAGGCTTACTGTGATTGAAAAAGACTAGTGAGGATCTGAACTGACCGCCGGAGCAAACGCACGGATTGAGGTTTAATCGGGCTAAACTACCACACAAATCCCGCAGAGAGAGAAGCGCATCCTCCGCATCGCCAAACCAACCTCTCTCACGCTTCCTCGCTGTAATGTGCTGTGTGTTTGATAAGTTGATACGTTCATGTTCCTGTTCACATGAGTCCAATCTAAAATTAAAGATCGGTATCTTTTCTTTCAATTAATAATTAGGTCTGGCTTGGCTTCTGGTTTTGACCGGCATTAAGTATCAGGAGATGCTATTAATTCACAACTGCCCGGTTTTACACACAAGGCTTAAGACTAGTCCCAGACTAAAATGAAAGTTTGAGCTGTCTTAACTGAAAATAAATAGCCCTGACATATCTTAAAATATGTAGTTACCATTGTTTTGTCTCGAGATGCACACCACAAGAATTTTGATCAGTGGCATTTTAATAAAAGTGACTTAAATTTCCTAATTTAACTAAGCCATAGTCCTGGCTTAAGCTAAGCCTTGTAAGTGAAACCGGGGCAACATGTTTACAGTAATGATGCAGGGCATGACATGTTTATGTGATGTTAATAACACTAGATAATGTGAAAATACACACTAAAGGTCAAAAGTAATCAAGAAGAAAATTTAAATAAACTTATATTTGATCATGCCATCTTAATTCCTCTTGAACTCTTTACTATTATACGGAGTGGCTTATGAGTTAAAAATCGTACAATCTGATTTGTACGTTTTAGCATGATCTGCTTTCAAACCAGTGACGTTAGGTTAAGGAGTGGGGTTAGGGGTGGGGCTTCAGTATTGTTTTTTTGACATCGTAAGACTTTATAAACATTAGCTACCTCGTAAAATAGTTACAAATTTACAAAGTTACATTTCATCAAGTTCGCCCTGAGAAGCTTTGAAAACTGAATTTAAATCTATTCTGAGCTCTAATTGGCTGAATTTTATTTTATTTCGTCCAATTTATTCATTAAGTTTTAACCATTGTGATGAAAAAATGATGTCGGTTATATTGTTGTCTATCAAACTAAAACTGTGTGTGCTGGTATATCAACAAACGCTCACAACACATTCGGAGCGATGCTAAAAATCTTACAAAAAAAATATGGCTTTTGTTCGAAAAGGAACTGAGATCATTAAATTTCCATCCTCACCGAGGACTGTGAGAGGTGGTGCAGGTCTTAACTCTCGGGCAGATCTGATAAGCATCATCATGGCTGACAAAACCGTTCCAGCCGGCTGCTTATTGGGACCGAAAAATATCAGCCGTTCAGCACAGCACCAATTAAATGTTCAGGAAAATGCCAGGCGGACCATATTTAAACCAGCTCAGAGGACATGGGTACCACAAATGAACATATCACAATCCATTTGAATATACTTTTGTCCACGTAGGCAATCTAAACATATACGAATGGTTGGGAGCACTAGTTTGACTCATGTTCGTTCACGCTTTCTACTGTATAAAGCTCTGCGCTCATTAAACCAAATCCCATCTACTATTTCTGATTTGTTTTGATAATTCAAAAGCTGTTTATTCGTAGAAGCATTCGGACGAAATCTCTGGTGGATGAGGGCATTTTTTTTCCACTTCAGGGCCCTCAGGATACAATGAGTCACTACTGTACGATGCGTTTGTAAACAGTTCCTTTAAACATTTGTTATCAGAAATGTTTACCGCGGACGTACACCGAATGACCCCCCACTCCCTATACACCCACACGCTAATGGTTTCTGCCGGCTTTCAACCCGCTTTAAAATTAACTGTTTATCTGGCAGAAAGTAATAATTCTGACATTTTTATTTACCCGAATATATCATCTATTTATTTTTCAAGGCAACTACAGCAACCGATAGATACAAAAATATACAAAATGGATCGCAAAAAATTAGTTAACCAAAAATAATTCCTTTAAGAAACTTTTCAATGAAGACATCTAAAAGAGGAAAGAGACAAAAAGAAGAGGGATCTAAATGTTTCTCATGTGGGGCATCGTTTATACAATGTTACGTAGAAAACATTCTTATTGTGATTTTACGATAATGTAATTCATAGAACGAACAGATGGACAGAAAACGTGTGTACGCCCCTCTATCAGATGTGAAATTGCGAGCAGCTGAACGGTTTTAGATTTCCACATTTTAAGGATAATTGAGTAATGTTAAGTAATGTAATCTTATACAAGCAGCAGGAATGGTTTATATTTTCAAAAACCTCCAGCACTCGCAACAGAAAATATGTGAACGTCTGCTGAGACCCTGACCCTGTAGTGTTAAGCATTTTTCACGTAAGTGAAGATTTTACAAATTCGAACATTGCCGTGGATTTTTGCGTAGGCACTTTACGATCAAATCTGTGCATACGTACGCTCCATAAATGAGGCACGTTGATCGAGAAAGGTGATTTCATTTTAAGAATATTTAACACAACTTCATTGCAATTCAATTTTTTTTTTACAAATTTCTTTTTTTTCTAAAAATAATTTAATTTTGTGCCGTTTACATATTCGCAAATTCATATGAAATCATCTCTCTTTCCTTCATACTGTAAGGAATCTAAATGAGGGCTGTCAAGACACACAAACATCTACCATAACCGTGTAATCATCAATCATCTGACACATCTACTGTTTTCATGTGTAAGGAACACTCCAAATGTGCACGTCTGTTATTTATAAAAATTTATGAACTTCACCCCTGAGACGTTCATTAGAGTTTGCGACAGATATGTACAGTAGTGTTGTCCGATCTGAGAGATGAGTGGTTTTTTGAGTCCGATCTCTATGGTCTGTTCCTCAAGCAATCGCACGGCTTCAGTAGGTGTGGAATACAGCACCAGGGATCTATACCACTTTCATGAGACTTTTATATGTATTTTTGACAGCCCAATTCCTCATTCACTTTTATCATATGTAAATATGCGGCTGGGATAGTCTTAAATATTCACACTGAGGGAACGTCACACGGGTTTGAAGCGTTGTGAGCTGAGCAAACCATAGCTGGAACAAGAAGGAGAATATTCTTTGTTTGCCATGGTAACAAAACCAGCTCAGACCAGCATGACGTGGGTTTTCTGCTGCCATTGGTGGCTGACCACCATCTCCATCCTCATCACCTGAAGTCACATGATCTTTGGGGTGACACTTGAAAAAATGTTCTAAAAGTTATACACCGCGTTCATTTTCATTTACTTCAAGTCTACTTCAAGTATGCATAAAAGGTATATTTTATGTAGAAATTTGAAATCTACTGTAAATATTACAAACGTGCTGAAAATAACACATAAACTGTGAACTAAAGGAAAAACAACAATAAGATCAGTATAAAACCTGGCTGGCAGAGAGTATACTTCAAAGTGTACTACAAGCATTGAACTAGTAAACTTTTAGTATACATAGAAGCACACTTGCAGTGTAGGAGATGGTGGTCTAGTGGGTTAAACCACTGAACTGTAAATCAAAAGGTTGCTGGTTCGATCCCAGCAGCCACCACCAGCAAGACACGTTGCTCCAGGGGGATTGTCCCTGTAATAAGTGCACTGTAAGAATAAAAGCGTCTGCTAAATGACTAAATGTGTAGTTGAAGTACAAATAAAAAAAACGTGTTGTGAACAAGTTGTGTAATCGAAGTTTACTACCTTCACAATTAAAGCATACATAAAAGTATACTTTAGCAAACTAAAAAGTGTACCAATTTGGTCGCAAGTAGTAATGAAATACTACACGTATAAGTAGACCACGAGTAGGTACATTGATATTAAAGTTTGGAATACTTGCAAAATATACTTGGAAAGTAAAAAAGTATCCTCATTCAAATAAATGTGAAGTAAGCTTTTTCAGGGAAACTAAATCTTGTTTGCGACACAAACACATCAAAAACAAATCATATGGTGCTGAACATCAGCACTGGTCTTTTCCACAGGGTGGACACTACTGTCTACATAAAAAAAATTTAACCACATTTAAAACAGCCGGTACACGACAGGCTGACTGCGGCGCGAGACGAGATAAACTTCTCTCAGAACTCATCTCTCGCTTTAAGCATCAGTTACTCTAAACTTTTAAACATCGTGCCGATGGCCGACATCCAAATGCTTTGCAAGCATTGCCAGTTCTACAGACTGTGGAGGTGTTTGACCATCACTCACACATCCCAAAAGTCTGGTGGGCTCTCAAGAGTGAGGAGCGTGGTCACACTGACGCCGCCAACCAATTAGGAACTGACTCTTTGATCTCGAAACGCCACCTCAGAGCTGCGGGGTTTCTAGGAAATGTGATTGAACTGAACTGTGAATGTGTGAAAGTTTCATAAGTTTGGATATTTGTCTGATACCCGCTGCTATCAGATTTGCCTCATCCATATCTGTTTTTAAATAAAAGTTAAAAACCTCCCTTTTTTAACTGGCATTTGGTCATTTAGTATGTTTTGTATTATATAACATGCTATATCTTCTGCATGTGTATATGCATTATTTTTGTTTTTAATGGATATGTTTATATTTGTTTTTCTTTCTTGAAAGATGCCTGTGTTTTTGCTGTAAAGCACATAGGTCAACTGCTGTTGTGTTTATTGTGCTATAGATATAAATTGACATTGACATGCTTAATATGTTGGCAGCAAAACGCTATTTATTCTTCCCCAGTCCCATCTTTGGTCATGGATGTGACATCTCAGATTCAAAGCAACTTTGAACAGTCGAGCCGTGGTGATCTTTACCTTGATCAGGTTACAACGCTTCACAAAACGCTAGTTACCGGCCAGGGCTGCGCTTCCTAAAAGCATCATTAGCCATCGTTGATCGCGGCTCCATTGGTGACAATTGTTCTAATTGTTCTAACTTCCGTTCCGTCCGTTCACAGTTGCGTTGTAGGTTTTCTCGCTGATTCGCTGTGTTCCATCCAGAAATGCGTTTAACATTCTGAAGGGTCTCCCTTCATTCATTCCGGCCTACCCAGGGGTGCAGATGGGATTTTTTAACCGGGGGGACCAAGCTGCCAGTAAATGATTTTAGCTCAGTTAGTTACTTTGCATAATTTGGGTTTATGGTTTGAACTAAAAAGCCATTGGAGGATTCTTGTTTAAATTTGTGAATAAACAACAATGAACCAAGGCCTACCTGATCAACACTAGCAAAGCATGATCAAACTGTTATGTGTCTATTATGCCAATCACCCACCAAAACTTCATGCCTTCTGCAAAATATGTTTATTTAAACGTTTAAACCTCAGTCAACTTGAAATGTACATTGGGATGGATAATAACGTTATGCCAGGACCCTTATTTAGTCTTGCAAGTCCAGATAAAACTTTATTTCCTGACGATAAATTGCTTGGTTTATCCAACCACTCTTTTTGACTTAATTCACTATTTGCCTCTGTCCACTCACCTAATTACATTGTCATGCTCTCCACGTTTTGCTGTGGTGTGCAAAAGACTAGCTACACAAATAAATAACAAAACTAGTCTGCCACATCTGGGAAAAGTCAACAGGCATAGGATACTTACATTGTTTGTTCTTTTTTTTAATAAAAACGAGGTGATTGTTTTATGTGGCAGTTTCGCAGTCCATTTTAACAGTCCAGAAAAATGACCAGTTCAGTCATAGATGATGGCATTTGATCACTATGGTTACCGCTACTACAGCCACAATTTAGGCAGCTAACAGCTCCTCATAGGACTCGGGGGCCGGGTCAGGTGTCGTAGCAGGCTAGCAGCAACACACAGAGGGCAAAGAGAACATAAACGATGGTGGCTGACTCGATTCTGAAGCAGTGATGGCAAAATAATAAAGGACGGCAGATCTTTTCGTCACTACTTAGTTTAATTTACAATGCGGAAACTCTGATTAATCCTCAGTTTTACCCGTGTTTCGTAGGTACCGTGAGGGGGGGGGATCGGGTCACTACAAATCTGAGGGTGTCATGTCCATCTGTCCCTAGTGACATCTGTGCTCCTGCCTGATGCCTATTGGCTCGATTACCAAGCCAGCCCGACTAGTCTTAAAACTGTTGAATAGCATCAAAAAACAATATCAAAGACAAAATAAATCTGTGTTAAACGAGGATGTAAATGCGATATTTGATCAAATAGAGGGTTTATTTTCAAATGAACATTTTATCAGCATTGCTGTCAATCAATTAAACACAATACGAATAAGTTTAATAAAAAGTTATTTCACATGATAATTGAATAAAATAATTTTACAAATAAAGCTAAAAATTGATGAAAATTGTATATAGCAACAGTGCACATGTTGTAAAATGTTTTTTTATAGAAATTATCTCCTGATTATAATATTTTAACTTTTTTATTAACATTTAAGAGACGTTTTTTGATGCTGTGTTAGGTCAAAAGATTCTCCACCTAAAATGTTATGGTACAAAATGTAATAATTTAGTTTTTAATAAAAAAACCTGGCTTATAAATAAACATTTCATAATTGTTCATTTTTATTTTCTACCTGTCATAACTGCCGATCTTTATATAATCTAGACACAAGAACTACGCTGATTAATACACAATGCACAAAATTCTGCATATTAATGAAACGTAAAAGACAAATTCTACAAACCATCAATGTTTCTGCATCGAGTCTGTGTTTACCTGTGAAGAAGAAGACATAAAGACACGGCCAGACTCCTCCATCATTCCACACAGACCTCGGGCTAAATCACGCTGTCACATGTTATCATCTCAGCCAATAGGATTGACTCCAGCATCATAAAACCAACTGACATAACGCAGGGCTTCTCGCTTCACACACCTGACTAATTCAGTGCCAGTGAATATTTTTAGTGCATGTCCTCCTGTGTGTGTGTGTGTGTGTATGTGTGTGTGTGCGTGAGATTTTTATTGCTAAATCCTGAGTCATTGGTTGCAGAGATGGAAAATCAAGATAAATATTTATTTTTTGTTGGTGTGTGATCTATAACCAGAGATGTTGAGCATCTCAGTTCTGCAGACAGCTGGCGTTCAACCCAATGGGTCACTACATTTTGTTCTGTATTGTGTAAAAGTATTGTACCCACCGCCACTTTAACTTCGATCCGATCTATAACTGTAAAAAAATAGTTTGACAAGCGTCGATATTTCATCGACATGCCTGTTCTGTGTCTTCCAGTTCACATCGGTTAGTGTGAAAAATACAGGAATGTTGCCAGCCAGCGAACACAACACAGAACGCTCTGCACATCAAATCCTTTCACCATGAACCCACGGTATTGACTGATTTTCCCTGGAGCAGTAATGCAACGTTTGAAGGCCAACAATAAAAGAGACGTAGAGATAGCAAGTGAATAGATTTCAGATGATTGGTTAGTGTAACTGCAAACCCAGCACAGCGGGGCAGTTAAGGTGAACGCACATCCCATCCCGCTAATCCCATTATGCATGCAAGACAGCAACTATTACCCAGCCTGAGCTCAGTTGGCAAATGCAATGGAATGGATAGAGAGCTGGATCTGCCCAGACTGATGACAGTGAGCTCAATTATTTCTCATAGACATCAATGAGATGTCTCATGTGCGTCTCAGATATGTCAAATTGTGAGAAATGTGTTCTTCATTAGAGTTTGAGAAGAGATGTCAACGATGTTTCAAACTGAGATCAGATTTGTGACCCTGGACCACAAAACCAGTCGTAAATTGCACGGGTATATTTCTGACAAAAGCCGAAAATACATTGTTTGGGTCAAAATGATCAATTTTATTTTATTCCAAAAATCGTTAGTATATTAAGTAAAGATCATGTTCCATGAAGATATTTTGTACATTTCCTACCGTAAATCTATCAAAACTTTATTTGGTGAGTCGATCCCTTAATATCGCGAAAAAAATGATCAGAAACATGCCTACAAACTTAACTCGCTGCTGTCCGCTCTATGAAAACTACCCATTCAAGTTTGGTATCTATGTAAAGTTAAGAGATTCCGCTTTCAAGTTCATCTACTCTCTTCTATGTCATTACAAGGGTAAGACAATAGAGAGTGTTAAAACAAACCTGTTTATTCTTAGCAACGGCCTGGTATAGCGTCTCTAATTGGCTGTCAATTTCGTCACGCACACAGTGTACACAATACGTCATGATCGCGGCTCAAAACATGGATTCTGATGGAAGAGCGTTTGCTCAATCTAAACGCTAATGACAGCAATAATTTAACGAACCTAGTAAATGATTTTTTTGCAAATCATTGGGAAGATAATACAGAATGTCCAGCTTGACATAAGAGGATGCCCCGGAAGACGTCAAATTCAATCAATGTTTGGCTCACTTCGACTTCTTTATGGAAAATGACGCCATGAAGGAATACAAAGTTTTCCCTGCGGACTCAGAATTCGACCAGCTTGAGTGGGAAAATTCTTCAAAGTTCAGGTGAGTCAGTCACAAACATTATTAAATGGCTTCTTTACAGAGGTTTTCATGAGTTCTTTATGTCACAGTTATGCCAATTTTGCTCTGACAAAATGTAAACAAAACATCATCTTAGCATGTAGGTCTGCCTCTGTTAATGATGATTCGTTGCCAGCTCCTTAATTTAAAAAAGTGACATTTTTTTATATCCAGCTGTAATTGTCAGTACAATGATGGGCAGCCATGCTATCGTCTCTTCTCTCCTGAGGAAATGATACATAGGAGAGCAGCCATGAGAGATTTGACATCCAGTTAGTATGGCAAGAGTCAAATGTATACTCATGAAAATTGGACAGATAGGTCACAGCCATTACAAATTTATAAATCATCATCTCTTGCTTGCTAAGATTTCAACAGGTTCAGTTGGTTTTCTAACTGTTCCTTCATTAACAAGCAAAATGTCAGGAATATAGAACAGAATAGATGCACACATGCAGACATGCAGTGATTTAGTAGTGGGGAACTCACACCTGCTCAACACTCCTATACAGGCCTGTCTTGCTCGCACTGATATTCACACAGTTTTTACAGTGCTTTTGAAGCAAAGGGTATTGAAAAATGTTATAGATACTTAAAATTAGCTTTGCTGGGATGTACAACAACATTCTGTGTGCAGAAGTTATTGAAAATCAGTTGTGTTGATCATAATGCGAATTTTCTTTTTTTTCCCAGGCTAAGCCAAGATTGCCTCACACGTCTGCTTTCATATTATAAAGAGCAGTATGGAATTGAGCTGAAGGAAAAGAAGTCTCGTGGGAGGAAAAGCAATACACGATCATTCAAATTCGTATTTATAGCATTTGAAAGAAACGTGAGAAAATGTGAAAAAGTCAAGTGTAAAACTGTATATGTTCCTGGTAAATTATTTTTATGAAATTTTGTGTGAATAAAGTTTAAGTTGTGGTTAATCAATGGTGTAAGTTTCATTTATTTCCCATCATTAGTAATATGCGTTGCTAAGGACTACTTCTGGAAAACTTTAAAGGCGATTTTCTCAATATTTTGATTTTTCCCACTCTCAGATTCCAGAATTTTAAATGGTTATATCTCGGCCAAATATTGTCCTATCATAACAAACCATATATCAATAGAAAGCACATTTAGTCAGCTTTCATGTGGTGTATAAATCTCAATTTTGAAAAATTTACCCATAAGACTGGTTTTGTGATCCAGGGTCACATTTGTCAAAAGTCAATCTTATTGAAGATCTCAATTTCAACTCAAACATTTCTCCTCACATTTACTCAAATCCAGATTAGTTTGCATCAAAAATCGAAATATATTTCATAACCATAGTCACACATTATAACAACAACTTTGTCGATTTTTGTTTTTCTTCCTATTCAATTTGAAGAGAAACATCTGTCCCGTAAAAAAACTAAAAAAATCTTGTTGCCAAACATCCTTAACACAAAACAGATTTACTTCAAATTAGCTTGATCTGAAATCCTGAAATACAAGGACTTTTGAATTAGGAGGACTTAAGTCTAAAAAAATTAAGCTGTGTGCGAAAAACAATAAAAAAAACAATAACATTTTTTTTTACTTTACACAAAATTCTGCTCCTCAAAGTTGCAAAAATGTCTGGCCTGTATATTAAATAAAATATGAATTTTCACCCATTTATTTTGTTTTCAAAACAAAAAGCATACTAAAAGCATGAATCTTAAAGCACAAGGAAGGGTTTTGACACACCGCATGACTTATGAAGAAGAAAGCGATCTCCTGGGATCACATGTTATTCCTCCTCGCTGTCCGCTGTCTATTCATTCGTCTGAGGCAAACAGCAGCGATGCTATCAGAACACTTACAGTGTTGTTTCAGCGCCGTCTAAACTACTCAAGATAATAGGAGTCATATTTACGCCCATCCCTCACGGATGCTTAAATCAAAATGAGATTACGGCACAGCCTTTGAACAGCTGCCGTGCTGAGCCATTATGGAGGCCAGATTCCTACGCTTGTCTGTGTCGTGATAAATGAAGCGCCTGTCGCGAGCGTCGCCACGACAACGAGTCACTGACAGAGGATGCGAACGAGGACAGATGCCTCAGCTGAGATTGAACCGAGAGTGAATTGAAAGGATTCGGATGTTTTGCTGCCCGCTGTAATGTAGATCATTGTCGATACACAATATTTGAAAAAACTGTCAGCCGAGAAGTCATAAAATGCAAATGAGCCTCAAGTAAACGCAGGGGCAGGTTCGCACGCTGCCTTCCCAACAGATCAAGCACTCGTGCCTTCAACGCTCGTGGAGAAATGACACTTAGAGGCTCTGTTCCCAAAACACAACGGCGCACCTTAGTGAAGGGCTTTTCTGCCATTATAAAAGCTCGACACCTGGAACGGGGAAGCGAGTCGCGGCCGTTCATGAATTATGCAGCACTTCATTAACTAGAGTCATTTGCCTACAGGCGATCCTCCGTGTCAAATTCAAAAATAGCCCTGTTTGTACAGTCTGATGATGTATGTAGATTAGGGACCGGTCGGAAGTGCATTAAATGAGTATTTCGGAGTCAAAAGCCTTTTGCGGAGCATCTCCAATAGCTGGCAGAGTCCCATTTCAGGCCAGAGCCGGAGCGTTTGCCAGGAATTTTATTCACGCTAGCTGCGAGGCAAACATTGTCGAAACGTAAGTGTGAGCCATTACCCATATGCTGAGAAACCCAGTTACATTCATACGAGTAAATACTGCTTACATACTGCCAGAGAACTCAGATCGGCGGTTAAAGCTGAGAGACCAGGATTTGGGGTAAAACTGTTCAGAGAAATGAAAGGATTCATTATACGTCCTGCGAATCCAGAAATGTCCTTTACGACTACAAGCAAACACGGATATAGACCGTTGATAGGAAATATAGGCCACTGCGGATGACACAAACAATGTCGGTTCAACGCTGGTCCAGAAGAACTTCCTGTTTTGGTTGTTTTTGCACAAACGTTTGAAAAAATACAACCAACAGTACATTTATAAACGAATCGAAATGTTAAACGAATATATTGAAGATTTAATTGTGGATTTGAGATTTAAAAATGAAATATGAAAATGAAGCCGGAAGTGCCTCTGGACCAGTGTTAAAAGTGGACTGTAGACGGTTGCAAAGCGACAAAATGTTACTGCGCATGCGTGCGTTTATGGGATGCACTTCACTTCCAGTACACATTCACAAACAATTGAGCGCATGAAGATTATTTCTGATAACAACCAAAAGAAACCGAGATGAACTTGACTCTACGATATTCTGAACTCAATGTTCAGTGTACCATACGGCTTATTTAAATGTGACCGAATAACAGGACCTGTTCAACAATTAGTTTATTTAATACAATTATTACACAATAAAATAATAATGTAAATTCATATTAACATAAACAGACAGTCAAACTACAATCATTCCAAATTCTATTTCTACGTTTGAGTTGATATTGAGATCTTTACTAATATTGACTTGCAGACGAGACAAATCTGAGCTCAGTTTGACACATATTTGACATCTCTTCTCAAACTCTCATCACACACACACAGGAGAAATATCTGAGACACACATGAGACTGAAGAAGACGTGTCCATTTGCAATGATCGAGATATTAAAGAGATCTCATCTGTGATGGTGTATATTAGGGGTTGGTTCATCAAGACCCTTTATCGCTATAATGATTCACATTATAGTAAAATGTCACAGAAGACATAAATCCAGCCAATCAGATTAATGCTCACTGTTTCCATATAGGTATTGTCATTTTTATGTTCAATGTAAGAACGGTCAGCGAGTCTGACGTGTCGAGTGTGTGGAGTGATGCAGAAATGATTTAACACACACATAAACTGAGCATATACTTGTATTCTACAGTCTGCATGCTCGTGTGCTTCACAGTAGCAAACGCTTTCATAACAGGCTTACATGACTGTCAGCGGTCATAAAAGGACGCGGAGTAAATGCGAGCGGACAGAAAGAAACTCTGAAATCATTGGAGACAATGAGGTGCCGCGGCCTCAGCGTAACACCAGACACGGCTGTAAATGACCTGCTGGAAAATGGCCTGTTATCTTTAAATCTAACACAGCGTGACATCCATCTGAGAGCAGCGAGACTTTACCCAGCTCTGATGTTTTAAATAAACACAGCAGGATTATTTCTGTTAGCAAGGCAAGCTTCTTCTTGATCTTTTTGACTAGAAATGAAAGGAGGAACTTTTTCACTTAACTCTCTCTCTCTCTCTCTCTTTTTTCAACGCTCCCCTTCCCCAACTACAGCATCGGATAGACAGTCAAAGATGTGCTGTGGTTGCAATACTGATTCACCGGCCGTTGGGTGGTTTTACTTGTTTAACTGTCAATGTTGAAAACCTGTACATGATGTATATTTATGAAATCAATATTTAAGGTTTTTAGCCAATTGCACATTGAGTCCGAAATTTGAAAAAAATACGACCTCACATTGTGTCAATCACATTTACACACAGCCCCAATATTTGTATCGGTTGTAAAAAATTCGGACTAGGTTTGATTTTCAGCTATTTTCGCACCCGTCAAGCATTTTGATTCAAATTCACTGTAGAAACGAGAGCTAAATACGAAAAAACGCATAAGAAAATTTCGGACTGTATGTGTAAAGCACTTTACTCCAACAAAGCTTGAGTTAATGGCCGTTCACGATAACTATACAAATATCGTTTTAAAAATCGTTCATAATTCAGGAGAATAGCCATGACTTTAATGATAATGAGAGAACGATATCATTGGGATCCCTTATAGAAAAAATTATCCCAGCTGATAAACGATAAAATGATAATACAGTTACTGACGGATAAAGTTTGACTTTTGGTGATAGCAATGTTTGTTTTATGTCTGGATTAAAGACTGTAGTCGACGGAAATCGGTGTATTTGCAGCGGGATGTTTGTGGCATAGACACGAAATTTGGAATCTGTTAATTCGTGTTCTTGGACACAAAGATCACTGTTTTTCGTGTCAGTGAGCACAACCTTTTAATGTCACTCAGCACGACTTTCTTTTCGTGTCAATTGGCGTGACTTTCAATACACAGGAGGTGTAATTACATTTATATATTTATAACCTGGGATCAAAGCAGTCATAAAAAATTTAGGATGTGGCTAACCAACACCTAACTTCACCACAAACCCTAAACTCACAACCGGAAAAGCTTTTTTTACTAAAAACGTGACAACAAAAAACAATAAATATCTACCCTAACCCTGCCCCTAAACCTGAGGTCACAGGGAAAAAGTCAAATCCTCACAATGAGATCTTGGGAAATAGACATTCACACGAATGAGGCACCTTGTTGGTATGAAATCTCATCAGATTGTGTCGATATATATTTATAAATGTGAAAGATTCCGTGTATTAAAATACATTAGATTGAAAGTCGTGCAGGGTTACACGAAAAAAGGGGGAAATTCGTAACCCTAACCCATATATGTAATGCTTTTGAGTCTTAGCAAGCTGGCAAAATATACGCTTTACACCCCAGGCACGAGCACACCTTCAGCCTCCAGAGAGAGCATCCAGCCTTTGCTGTCATATTTTGGATAAAAGTCGTTCGGGAATGAAAACCAAAGCATCAGCAGCAGGTCATCTACATTCACTTTAGTGACTGGGAACATTGCAGCGCGCAGGCTTAAAATAAACATGACCTCATCACTATCGTCCGCTGGTGTGGATGCAAATATAGTTATAGTTATAGTTACCGTTATAACTTGAACGGCCCTTAACTCTATTTTCTTATGTTTTGATCGTGGTTACAAGGTGTATTGTGCAGTACGCAAAACAAACATAAGATCAAAAAGAAATCAAGGTCTCATTCAGAAAAGGTGTTGTGCAGTCAGCAACAATACTGAGCTAAATAAAACATATGCTCAAGGACATGCTAAAAGTGCAAAGGCGAGAATATGAATATTCCAAGTTGCATTGAACGTTCATTTAGATGTACGCAGCCGTTGAAAAAAATACCACTGAAATGTTTTTTCTCAGTTTTTCTTCATTTCTAGTTATACAAGTAAGAAAAATTAAGACACCATTGCAAATATTCTTTCAATCATCATTTCTAGATGTAGAGTCACCAGAGTAATATTTCATCAAAGTCAAACCTCAGAAGTGACATAAAGACTGACAGCATGACAAGACACTTGAAAATAGTGAGAACGCTTCTGTAGGTTGGTTCTTCACCTCCACTTCCTTTAAAGTGATAGTTCAGTCAGAAATGAAAATTCTGTCATCAGTTACTCGCCCTCTTGTCATATCAAACCTCTTTCTGATTAACATTCATCGAAATATCTTCTGTTGTGTTCTGCCGAAGAAAGACAGTCTTACAGGTTTGAAATGGCATGAGGCTGAGTGAATGATGAGAACATTTTCATTTTTGTCTGTACTGTCCCATTAATGCACTGATTATCCTTTACTTAAACAACAAAATACTAATATTTTACGTGTATTTTGGGATCAGCTCAAAAATGGAGAGAATTCTTATTTTTTACACTGTCGGTACTATTTTCACTGAATTCAAGCGATGACAAAAAATAGTGTAAACTTATTTGCTTAAAACATATAAACATAATGTAACTTTAACCTCCCAAATGAACACACATTTGCCCGTTACTAAATAAATAATCAAATAATGTCTAAGTGATAAAATCCAGTTCTGATCATTTTCCTTAATGGCATCTATTGTGCTCATCATCAAAGAGTTTTCTCTGTTTTACTTCAATGGTGACGAGTCCTCCTTGACCTCAATCCTTTTTAACCGATTAGTGTGCAATTGAACAATTTCTTATTTTCCTTCTAATCGTTTCACTTACTGTCTCGCTGACAAAATTGCCCATAATATATTTCTAAAACCACAGTCATTTGTACGTCATTCGTATGTTGTATGTTCATGGCTGCATGTCACAAAGGCCGTATGCCGTTGAATGGACGCGTGATAAAGTCCCACACTTTCATACGGTAAGAAAATTCTCTGCCAAAGACTCATAGACTGCCTTTTACTAACTACCCTGAATGCAGCTTTTAATACTTTCCATTTCACTTCCGTGTTGTCATGGAAACTGACTATGCACATAGACGTGGCCATTAAATACTGTACCTACTAAAAAGCCTCCAAATCAAAGGGAAGATTTAAAAGGAAGATGGCTCTGGAACAAAGCGGCAGGCTGGCGTTCTTCCACACTCGACGGCAACGGACCGATTATCTGAATCTTCTCATCGTCGCTTGTGAAAGACTGCCGGACTTTTGTTTGTTTTCTGCTTTGAGACACAAGCATATGTTAAGGTTGTGTTTGTATAACACGGAATGGAAGAATGAAACGAGAAATAAACACTTTTAGTGTAGATGATGAATGCAGTAACCATACAAGACAGTCAGAAGATATTAGAGAATATTGTGTTTTCTGAAGTCTTGTGATCTTTTCTCTTTTCAGCAATTGTGTTAAATTGCAAGAATATTGCTAAACAACTGCCGATTATCTCCAACATCCACCACAGGGTTACCAAGAAACAGGAATCACTCCAAACATGCAGCTCAGTCTCATGAACTGATGAATATGTCTCCAGAATCTCTAGATATTATCGTCTTATCGTTCATAACTTATTTCAATGCATGTTTTCATAACATATATGTTTTATAAATATTGCATTTTTATCTTACTATCTTTTAAATACCACAATGTCACATACTTTTATGGTTGGTCACCATTTGTTTTTGCAATGCCTATGGAAAAAGTAAATGTTAAAACTTGCTAGAACAAAATACAAATAAGGAACATTTCTGATTTTAAAGTTTATTATTTATAAGTCTGTGTTTGTTGGGGTAAAATTATCATTTTTTTTCATTATGTGAACTACTTACAATATTTCTTCCAAATGTGAAATAAAAATATTTTTTCTATTTCCATTTATTTGCAGAAAGTGAAAACTGGAGAAACTGGTAAAATAACAGAAATGATGCAGTATATTTTTTCAGAGCTCATATACTGCAAAGAAAACAAGTTCAGATTCACCCTCAAGCAATTGTATCTCTACATGTATTCAAGAAAAAGTAAAAAAACATAAATATTTTTGGATTTTTATCACATTTTGTCTTGACATGCTGTCAGTCTTTCACAGTACTGTTTGATGACTTGATGTCACTCTTGAAGTTTGATTAAGTTGACATTCAGCAGACACAGGACTGAGCTTAAATACATCCAGAAATAATGATTACATGAACATTTGGAACGGTTTCTTCATTTTTTCCGGTTCTGCATTTCTGTAAAATTGCTTGGCCAGTCATAACTGACAGTTATGACAGTGATAACGTTCGTATTCTTCAACCACAATCTTCAGTAAGTCTTCTGTACGTGACATTAACTGAACCATTGAATCATGACTCACTGTACACCACATGGCAAATGAATGTGAGCTTTCTGTTCCAGGTTTGACTAGACCCGCAAATATTGAGACTCAACAAAACTGTGTGCTTCCAACCATATGAGAGATGATTTATAATCTGGCGTGGAATGACCTGTTTGGCCTACACGGAGCCCAGAGTTAACTTCATCACTGCAGATGAACTGGAACAACCGGAAGAAGAAAAAACGATGATGCAGGCACATGATTCATGTTTGCTTTATGTACGTACCTCTTAAATTTCTTTGTATACTTTTTTCAAGGTTGTAACCGGACTGAATAGCATTAGCTAGGTAAGGGATAATTAACAGTTAGCCGGTTATTATATCAGACGTCTATTATTCTAAATAAATTGACATTGGGACTCGATTAAATTTACAGAAATGTTTGTCTCTTTTCTTTGTGTCGATTCTTTAATCTCTGTGTGTATATTGCAAAGATATCTGCCAAGCATGATAATAATATTTACACATATTGATTAAAATATTTGTGTTCATATTAATTTTATGAAAAGTATATAATCAGATATGTAGAGCAGTTTTTCACTGCATACTTTTTTATTCTTACTAAAGTAATTTTGAAAATAGAGACTTCTATCTGACTAACAATTTCTACTTGAGTAAAGATTTTGGCTACTCTTCCCACCTATGGTCGTGACTGGCCAATCAGAATCAAGCATTCCAACAAGCCGTGTAATAAAAATGAAAAACATACAATGTTTTTTAATGCCTTCACACAAATCTTTATATAACTTTAAAGAAGGTCACCATATAGATGGTTCAAGCGTTTACAACATAAACAAACCTTATGTGCACTTTACTCTTTGCAAAGACTCAATAACTGTTGAGCAGTTTTCATTTCATTTAATATAATAAATATATTCAATAAAACATTAATATAAATTCAATTTAGAAATGAATTGCTTTATTATAACCAAACACAGGTGCATCCAATGAAACCGTCTAAAGTCACCGTTTTATTTTCTCATGATTGAGGTGATGAAATCACGATCCGTAAAACTTTTCTCAGAACTGCTCCTCAAACTACTGTACTTTCTGATAAATTTTATTGTTGTTTGCCACGAAAAAAAGGCCAGAAAGTCAAACTTATGTCTGCAGAAACATGCTAAACCTAATCTATAAACGTGTGTTTATTTTGCTTTGATTTCTACATCAGGTTTATGTCACATTCATGCTGCAATATATTTCCGTTCACGCCCGATCAACACCTTTTTAATTGTTGAGTAAATATGGCGGGTTTTCATTCATCTACAAGACAGCGTGATTTAAAGTTAACAACTCGATGAGACGCGTCTGTGTATCTGCATCTCATCAGCATCATGTTCATTAACTGGTTTCATTCAGACTTCAGTTTATTCACTCTTCTCTGTTACATTATCAGTGAATCAAACGGCACCGGCGGTCACGTCTCCCAGCGGTTATTAACAAGGCCACACGTCCTGTCGGATCAAAAATGGCGAATGTGCTCCTCAGCTCTGTTTCCTCTTTCTCATTGCCCAAAAACATGTTGCATTGCCTTGAGACAGCAACATTTAAGTTCCGGGATAATTACAATGACTTGGGTTTCAGGAGAAGGGAAGATCTTTTGTGAATAACGGCTTGTAATTGGGTTTAGAAAAAAAAAAGCTTTTGAACGATTCAGATGATGTTGCTGCAGGATGAGAGTCAATTTGTTTGTTCCTGTTGTACCAAAAAACAGAAGCTTGGACATTTTGCAGAATCAGACGAAGCCGAACTTTTCATTTGAAATGTTTACTCTTTTGTGAACGAACTAAACTGTTGATACAGGTTATAAACGGCGGTATAAATCCTCCAGTGGTGAGTGACGTCTCGTTCTGAGACAGTGTTTAACCTCTCCAGCCTTGCTCTTACTTATTGGAACGGATTTTTTTGGAAACAGCAAAAAAAAGAAATGCAGGTTATTCTTTCCTATGATGTAAACACGGCAAAGCCTTCCAAATAAATGTCAAATAATAAGGTACATTTAAAAAAAAGCAATTACCTGCGTTCAGGAAGGCAACGCAGGAGGCAGAGTTATCAGAAGAGCAGCCGTGCGTGCGAGCTTACACTGGTAATCCAGAGAATAAATGGTCTGCTTCAATCCTCTTGTCTAATGATGCTAACATATGCTGTGCCGCTGGATGAAAGAGCAAAGCAGAGATTGAAGGAAGGTTATTAAAGTCAGTTTCTTCCAGTCGAGCTGAATTTTTGTAATCCACAGTAACAATCCAGAGGTAATCCTGTTTCTCTATGCAGTCCAGGAGAATAAACACACACCGCACACCAGACTGAAGCATTGTTAGAAATACACTGGTCTGTAATATACAAAAGACATGAGATCTCACCAATATCTCACTTATTACTCCAGACATCAGTGAGATTGTGTGCAAAGACATGAGATCTCATGTGTGTCTCAGATATTTCTCCTGAGGAAAGAGTTTGAGAAGAGATGTCAATAATGTGTCAAACTGAGCTCAGATTTGTGTCGTCTGCAATCAAAAGTCAATATTAGTGAAGATCTCAACATCAACTCAAACATTTCTCATCACATTTACTCAAATTCACATGATTTCACCTCTACAATCTACATTCATGTTACACCTCTCTCATGCAATGTTCTTTCAATTACATGTTGTAATTGCAAGACAAGTTGTATTAAGACAAGTTGTAAAGACAAGCTGTAACTAAATTGAAAACTCAGTATATATTCCATCTACAAAAAAGCAACCTCTGTGCAAAAAAACACACACTTCCTCTGGACAAACAACATGTTTCCTTTATAACATTGTCGTTACACTTTTTTCTCAAAAATGCCTTTGAAGAGCTTGAATTCTTAGCTGTAGAACGTGGCACTTTGTGATGGTAAACCCAAAGCGACGAATACATCACAGTATGTTTTTCAGAGTAAAAGAAGCATCTTTCTCTCGGGTCGTTGCCAAGCGACAGCAGTAAACATCTGCCTCCAGAATTCACATCGGTACGGACACAGACGTCCTGCTGGAAGAAAAGACCTGTTGCTTTTCATGTCATTTGCTTGAATTTCTCATGCAATAGTATATGAGTTACATCACTGTGACATCTGCATGTTTTTTATTAGCTCTTGTAGAGTGGCATTACATGTAACCGAGCATACTGCACACATGTTTGTTTCATTATATATGTGAGGATGCCATATCACACTATGCCAAGTGCAATTCAGCTGCACAAAAATGCGTAATTCATATAGAACTGAAAAATGTGTGAATAAATTCTATACATCTGTTGTGTAAAATTGGCCCCACATTACCACACTTTTTAAAGGCGCGAATACGTAAATATTTGCCTGTGTCTTTGGTGTGTTACAAGTTGTCCATGCATGTATAAGACACATCAAATCGCAAAATTGAACGTGTGGGAACAAAAGAGTCATTGTTTCCAAAAGCGATGCTCATCCAGACCTGCCTGAAACGCCACGTGTAACCACACCCCCACAAATTTGTTGATTAGTTGATGGTCTGATTTGACTAAGACCGCCCAAATGTATACTCAGGTAAGGTGGAGTACCTGTCAGTACAATTGAAGAGGAACTTGATTTTCCAAATATGGTCAGAGGCGTTACATTTCCCTCACCTGCTTGCAGTATTCCACCAATCACTACACACTGGTGAACTGGCCAATCAGAGCACATCTCACTTTCAGAGCGATGAGCTTTCTTCAAAATCATCGCGTTTTAGAGAGGCGGTGCAAAGAGGAGATAAAAACATTCATGGTGTGTGGAAAATACAGCGTTTTCAAACTTAAATCCTGTATACACATTTTATTATATCTAAAACAATCAATAATATTAATTTGCTCCGGGTCATATGACCCCTTTCAGTCATTATTTCTATTTAGTTTACCATTAGAGCTTTGCCTCTCTATCACCCTCTCTGTTTGAAATGTGAACTGCAGGCTGATCATTTTCCAACGTATCTCTCTAAATCAAAATTATGTCAATCTGACGTCCATCAAAATCAGACCTGAAAGCTCAACTTAAGAATTATTATAAAAATCTTACAGTTGTGAATCTGATTATTTTTGCACTTACTCAAGAACAAAATTCCTCACAAATGGAAAGATAGAGACCACGGTGAAGTTGTAAATATAAAAAGTAGATGTCTGCATCTCCAGCAGTAAACCATTCCAAACTCTTGCGGTTCAGACACTCAGTCAATGATTTCAGCTTTTGATCTCTATAAGTCTCGCTACCACATCGCTGTGCAGCCGACACGAGGCTGCTATTTCCCTCCAGTCGCACACAATCACTGCTGAAGAAACAGCACGCTAGAGTTAGCTCACCTCTCCTTCTCGAAGTCTCATGGTCCAGGAGAGGCAGGGGGAACGTGTCATCACAATATGAAGAAGAGAAGCAAAGTGAGAACGAGATGAGAAGACGGAGAGAGTAGACGTTCTGATTCAGGCCCACTGACTGTACTGACGGTGAAATGATGTGATAGATGATAAGGTCAACCGCACACACTGAGAGAAAACCATGAGACTCTACACACAGAGGTCTTCTTCGTTAGCATATTTATTGTGTTGTTTTAAAGATATGAAGAGTGATATCAACACAAACACCTGCAGATTCGGCATGAAAGAGAAATATAGATTTGGCGTGAAAATGGAGAAGACTGTTTTAGTATCAAAAAGATTTGTTTTCACATTGTATCCAATTTAAATCCATATAAATACGATTTTACCGGGTGACTTGTTTGGATGAGTTCATCTTATCCGTATGTTTTAGTAGAATATATTTTTGGTTTATGGGTGGAGTTAGGGGTTGTGGCTTTATTGTTGCTTTTTTGTAATAATAAAACGTTAATAATTTAACATTCTCCACCTTAAAATCTTATCACGCTAATGCATCAAACTTTATCTTAGAGCATTTGTTAACATGAGAGGTCACTTTAAGGTCATTCTCACAACAAGGTAAATTATACCATCATTAAAATGAAGAGTTCATCCACAAAAACAAATTTTTGAAATGTTCGATAATCATTTTTTTATCATGCAGTTCAATCAAACAGCAGTTGGGTGTTTTATAACTAACACAATAAAAATATGATAAGATTTTTGAAATCAGTTTTTTCCAAATTGACTCTTTAATATTATAATTTAATTATATCATTATTATATGAAGGCTGAAAACACTATAAACTAATTCTTAATCATTGTTATGACAATGTTATCAGGCATAGCAGTGGCCCCAAAAATAGGCAGCATTTTATTTCAGCGAAGTGAAATTTCTTTCAATCATTTCTTTCCTTTGATTTCAGCGTGACCCAGATTTATTTTTGACAGGCTTTGAGGCAAGATGTGTTTAAAAAAACAATGCTTGAACAACAACAGTAAGGCATTACTGTCTTTCAAACATCAGTTCAGTCGCAAGAGTTTCTGTTTACATGTCATGAGGGTGAGAAGTGAGATTCCCATGAGCTGAATCTGTTAACTACCCTTCATCTCTCTCTCTCTCTCTCTCTCTCTCTCTCTCTCTCTCTCTCTCTCTCTCACATATCTGAGACAGTGACGACATTATCATATTAAAAAGATCAAAAGTAAGATCTCCAATAAAGAGGGAATTGGCAGTTTTTTAAGGCTGTGTGTTCATAGAGCTTCACTCGTCTCTCTAATCCATCTCATGTGCTGACGGTGCAGATGGCTAACAGGATCAAATCTCTCTCTCTCTCTCTCTCTCTCTCTCTCTCTCTCTCTCTCTCCAGAAGAGAGTTAATTCAATTCTGTGGCTTTACTGCAAAGCTTGTAAAACATCTCTCTCTCTCTCTTTCTTTTCTTTCTCTCTTTCGTCTTTGTTATTATTTTTTTCAATCCATTGCAGAGTATGACTCATAATAGTAATCTAATCCGAACCCTATCAAAAGTCTTTCATTGCAGTCAGTTTTTTAGAAGCCTAGAAGCTGAAATGGGCAGTCCAAAGAAAGAAATCCCAATATCCAAAAGTTATTAAGCAGGATGTCCAGACAGCTATTTGTATGCAAATAAAGAAGTACTTGGGCTTATCGTGAACAGGCCGGATTTAAAGAGCCATAATCACCATCCGCTTTCATTATACACAAATCATTTTGACAAAACCTCTGCATAACTGATAGTTATGTTACACGAGGGTTGTCAGAATAATGTTTTAGCCTGCGATGGCCTCTTTTGACAGAAAGCAACGCCCTAACTAACACTCAACACACCTAAGCGACCAATAAACACAAGCAGTAGAATCAAACACCCTTAGAGTATGTAAGAAATGCCCTAGCAACAGCACAAAACATCATAGCAACCACATAGCAAGGTACTAAAACCCACTCAGACTAGAGTCAGACTGGATATCATAAACATATCCTACGATGCAGGTAGAAGTTGATCACGATACTGTGACATGTTCATAATGATATTATTATGACAAAATAATAAAACGTTGCATGTGTATTATACTGTATACTAGAATTTCTTTTTGTATTAATCAGTGTTGCATAAATTACTCTGAAAATGTAATCCATTACTAGTTACTCATGACATATTCAATAGTGTAATCAGATTACTGTACAATTGACTCTCTCTAAAATGTCTGTAATAACTTATTACTAATGTCTTTCTGTATCATACATCAACCATGGGGATGGTGGTCCAGTGGGTTAAACCACTGAACTGTTAATCAGATGGTTGCTGGTTGGATCCCAGCAGCCACCACCAGTGTGTCCTTGAGCAAGACACTTTACTCCATGTTGCTCCAGGGGGATTGTCCCTGTAATAAGTGCACTGTAAGTCGCTTTGGATAAAAGCGTCTGTCAAATGACTAAATGTAAATGTAACCTTGATTAGTTCAATGAGAAGACCCGTTTAATTTATTCAAATAATATAAAACTACATGTTGTCTTATAAACTGACCAAAGTATTACAGATGTGAGAATTATACATTAAAGCACAGATTTTAAAGTTGGAATTTGAATTTTGATGTCAATTCCACTATTACACACACATACAGTATATTACACAAAGTATTTAGATTAATTACATCTGAAGTCATTATAATTAAATTACTGAAAAAACTGAATAATCCCTTACTTTACTTTTCAAGAGAAACGTAATTTAATCACATTAAGTCATTTCTTAGTAACTAGTTTGCCCAACATTGCTATTAGGTGCTTCAAACGCTTCTTCGATGCCATAAGAACCTTTTCTGTCTAAATTATTCTATAAAGCACCTTTAACATCCGAAGAACCTTTCTGTTTCACAAAGAAAGAGATTTTGACTGATTGGTTCTTTGTGGAACAAAAATGGTGAAGAACCTTTTAAGCACATTTATTTTTAAAAAGTGTAATAATTGGATGAATGAGCAAATACTGTATCATAATTTGATATTTACTCACTCTCAATTTAAGTAAAGTTTACTTTAGTAAATGCTAAAGTACACTAAAACATTTTTCAAATGGGAACTATTTCAAATGTGAAGCACATTTCATTTATACATCAATGTTTATTTTAAGGCTTATTTTAAAAGTGGGGTGTCACAGTGTTTCATGCATTCCAGGCGTTAGATGTGCTGTCACGTTTAACACCTCTTACGTTCACCTCAGGAATGAAGTTGAGCCAATCCAACAGGAATATGTTCAGCAACTCATATGAGTTTAATGAGCAATATGTCTGCCATTGATGATTGACACTGACTGAATGATTAATGGGGTCAATCCATCACAACACAAGCCTGCCGGAAACATTACGAGAAGCCACACAACTCAAGTCATGTATCACAATATGTCCTTGTTATTCATTTTTAATGGTCGTGTTATTACGTTCATTAAAATGTGATTAGTTCAGCTGAACGGAGCTGTAATAGGAAAATTATCAATGTTGCGGCCGTATTTCTGCTCTTGTCAGTAAAGTAAGTGTGAACAAAGAAAATCCATCTCCTGCGTCATTCATTGACATGATGGAATATATGTGTTTCTATTAAAACATCACGAACATGTAATAATGAAATGGGTGAGGCTGTTCCTGCTTGTCGGTCTGTTTCTGGGTGAGTTATTGAATCACACACCTGACAATATTCTTATTGATTGTGGATCTAAACTCATTTTAAACCTCTGAATGTCCTCGAGCTGCTCCACAATCTCCATCTCACTCGCCAAACACAAACGTTTCCATAAAAACCTGATCCAATTTCGGCGATATGATGTAATTGCAGATACAGTAAAGTAAGATGCAAATGTTTGTGATAAAATGTATTTATTTTCAATAGCTATAATGGAATTCAACGTACACTTGATTATAAGTGTGTTTAATAATAACATGTTAGGCAAGACTCGTTTAAAGAGACAAACAAGTCCAGCATTTAAACCCCAGATTTCCAAAAGCCGTTTTCTTAATCTCCAGAATCCTATTCTCAACAAACGTTTCCATTTAAAGATGATCCAGTTTTGCAATTAAATAAATGCAAATCCTCATGAAGCCAATCAATGAATTAACATGAAATTTATTTATATACAGTTTTCTGTATTGCGTTTCGCAGAAATCCATTCTTTATAAATAGTGGGTTGTTTTCACAGATTTTTGGGCATACATGCATTTTATCCAAAGCAACAGTGCAGGCAATTCATGTTTTGCTCAGTACGTATAGCACCTACTACCTGGAATTTGAACCCATGACCTTTGCATTGCAAGCATATTGTATTTAATGTGTTTGCATGTGAACATATTTTGGCCAATCCAACTTTAATAGGTTAAACTTCGTTAAATCCTATGACATCCTTTCATCCTCCAGCGGGGTGTTCACAACACTGTTTACAAGTAAGAATAGGAAATACTGTTGGTTTGGTGATGACACTTCAGTTTTGCTGCACCAAACATGATCTGCATCTCAAAATTTCCTGTTTCCTGTCTAGTGTTGTAGTTTGTTGTAGTTCTTTTGTTCATCGGTTGTGTCATGATCAGTTTCAGGTGTGTCTTGTTAGCCTGTGTATATTTATCCCTCGTGATTCAGTTGTCATTGGTCAGTTGTTGTTTCAGAGTTCCTGTGTCTTTAGGTTCACATTGTAACTTTGTAAATTTGTAAATTTGTAAGTTGTTCTTGTATTGCTATCATTAAATATACTGCACATGGATACGCTTCTTGTTTTCCCTCTGCAAACCGTGACATTTACAGTGATGGGCAGAGCGAGGCTTCATGAAACACAAAATAGTTGAAGCAAATGTGCCATGTTGTACCGAAGCTTCGAAACATTCCGAGACCCGTCTCTACGGTGACACCTAGTGGTCATATTCAAGATTGGCTTCGAAACCGGCTTGATAACAAGTAGGAAACACAAATGTTTTATGCGTTTATCTACTGAATAATTGGTGTAGTGGTTAGTTAGTGTATTCGGGTTGGCATGTTGTAGCCCCGCGTTCGAATCCGGAGTAAAACTTATCAAGTATCGTCATTATAATAATCATTTAAAAGATGCATATTAATACATTCTTATGCACATTATTATTGCATTTAAGTGTGGAAATGCTCTCACACCACATATGTACGACATCTCTTACGTAGAGCCTCCATTATTATTTAATCTATACATATATCTATCTGCATAACTATGATATCCTATCTCCAACTTATGCTGTTCTATTTGTCACAATCTAACTTAGACTATATGAATGAGTCACTATATCTATCCTGACTGTTCCTCACTCTTTTTGCCTATGTAATAATATCTTAATAATAACTATTACCTATATATAACTAACCAAATTAAACTATACACGTTACGATATTGCAAATCATCCACTATCATATAATCTCACTCCTCTCACAATAGCCCTCGAGGTGAAGTCGTTTTAACGCCACTTTTATACAGTTTGGGAGTTTAGTTGAGACGGATGTGCGATCGTGTGGTTTGTTCCCGAGGCTGTCAATCAAACACAGATTCAGCAGGTATGCCGGATTTTGAAACATTGGTGAAACGGCTCATGCTTCGTTTAGCTGTAGTCATGTGACATGTGTGTTTTGAATCCCACTTCGGAGAAGTGTTTTATATCACCTGCGCATCAGGATCTCGAGACAGTGTCGAAACGCAGGTTTGGCATCAGCCATCCCTAGACATTTACTTCTTCAATGAGATTAAATGAAGATTGAATGCTTTAGTCTCAGATATTTCTCCTGAAGAAATGAGTCAGAAATTACACAAATGTCGTTTGAGAAGAGATGTCAACTATGTGTCAAACTGAGCTCAGATTTGTCCCGTCTGCAAACAAAAGTCAATATTAGTGAAGATCTCAATATCAACTCAAACATTTCTCATCACATTTACTCTAATCCACATGATTTCACCTCTACCATCAACATTCATTTTACACCTCCAAACTCTTCATGTGTTTCCACAATTACAGTCTCGATTTTTTTTTGGAGTTGAGATTAAGTGAGAACTCTGTCAAATCTCCTGAGCTATAAAAACTTGTGGTCGCTAATGTGAAATATAGTGTTAAATGCATATTTTATAATGGCAGCTTTCGAGGGCCATTGGGCACTTGAAGGAGCCGTGAGCATCACCACGGCAATACCTCTTAACGGCAATTACTGAGGCTTTGTAAATGAAGCTAATTAAACCCAACACGTTCCCTTAAGACGACATGTTCAACACCTGCCCGAAAGACACAATCAGCACTTCTGCCCGCCGTCACAACCAAACCCTTCGCTCCTCGTAAGGTATAATGTGCTGATTCAACTACTTTCTGATCATCCCGCTGGAGTTCGTCGCAGCATGAATCCATTATTTCTTCTTGGAGTATTTAGTCGTGTGATTTCAAAGCGCAGGCAGCCGACTTTCTCTGTTTCCAAATGGTGGCAGATGGCGCTGAACAATTTTCAACGTTTGTGACTAGAGGCGTTTCAGAGGTTATTTGTGAAAGTGCACTCTGTCTGGTTTGCGACCGTGAGTCAAACACCTGAGCGTGACCGGTTTTTAATCAAAGAGCGTTTTGGAGAATTCTTCTTGTGTTTATTTAACAAGTGCACATATTGTGGACTGCTGGAGATGAACTTGAGGACGGAGCAGGTGTGAAACAGAACCGTCTCAGCATTGCAATAAGATGAATGTGAATTACAATAAGAGCGAAATATATTACGATGTGTTTGAAATGCTACACGGCTATCATCGTGACATCATCTGACCTAGATCTTCCCAACAGATCCCGAGCAGCTTCTCAATATTCTTCACCACGTGTCTTGTCTATTAGGTGAGGGAAGCAAGACATCTGTTCTACTGTATGTCGCCTGGACTTGTTTCACCACAATCTTTAGCTGCAAGCTGTTTTCATTTGCATTTTAATTTATGATTTGGAAAAAGAAAAACTTGCAGGGGAGAGAAAATGTGTAGCCTTTGGCAACTATCTGATTTGAATATTGGATGCTTGTTCAAAATAATATCTCTGTATTATTCTACTTCTGCAAGAGACAATCTCGACCAGCAAAAATGTTTCGTTTTTGTCTCGTCCAAGTTATATTTAACCGTAAAATGGCAAGGAAGAAATTGGACAAAATATTTTTTTGTCAAGCTACGCTGTTCAACTGTTTAACTAAAGACATTTCCCCATCCAATGTCTCAGTATTAGAATACAAACAACCTAATGGTTCTAGTTATTTTATAATTAATACAAGTATATACAGTATTGGCAAAAAATGATGTCTATAAGGACATTTGCACCATTTATTTTGTATCATCCAAAGAGTATGATATATAAATCATTCAACTTGTTGAAGGTATTTATTTTACTTGATAAGTATTATTTACTTATTTTAAATTATAAACGTAAAATAAAGTTTCTCCTAATTATTTTTATTTATTAATATTCAATTTGAATACATTTCAATATATTTAATATATACATATTTTTTTAGAACAATTATATAGTTTATTTCTTGCAAAAAACAATTGTTTCAATATGTGTTGTTGCGTGTCCATTTTTTTGGTAATCCCCATAACATTTTCTCAGAACACAAAATGATACATGTACATTATACACTTTTCTAATACCACTTTACTTTTATATACTTGTAAGTACACTGTATATACTTATGAATATATGAGATGAATCATTTACAGGAACTTTTTTGCATTCTAGTCCTCATCAGAGGTGTATAAAAAGCTATATTAAAAAGTATAACATTTTATCACATTTCAAAATTACCATTTGAATTTCAAAATGACACATTTCAGTGGTAACCTAAACCAGGCTGTACATTATGAAGCGTACGACTGCATTAAGTTCCATCTGTGAGAGAACCGAGAAGAAGCCCTCGTCTCCCTGAGCAACACCATCTCACCCCTGCAGTGAAATCTGAAGGATTCCTAGAGATACGGCTCAAGAGGACCTATCATGTATTAGTGATGTCTCATTTCTGTCTGCTGCTGTATAACAGAATTATTTTATTAATGAGACGGGCAGCGGCTCTTTCTCTAAAGTGCAGGCATATTTCTGTCACATCTGAGAGGCTGGACGGAGGAATCTATCGGCTCTGCTGGAAATCCTTTTCTCTGTGAAGTCACAATGCACCTCTTTGATGTCGCCGTTAACCTTTCCACTCGCAGCATAAAAGCTTGCTGCTTGTCTGGGTTTTGAAAACAAGAAACACGTTTGTATAGGACAACTGCATCTGGAAACGGTCTTCAAGTGCAAGTTCAGACAGGACAGACAGACAAGCAGAGATTTGCAGACAGAGAGACAGACTAACAGACATATACTGTAGACAGACAGAGAGAGAGAGAGAGACTGGGACGGATAGAAAGAGAGAGAGAGAGAAAGAGAGAGAGAGAGAGATGGATGGATAGATTGACTTACAGAGAGAGAGAGAGAGAGAGAAAGAGTGAGACGGATAGAGAGAGAGAGAGAGAGAGAAAGAGTGAGACGGATAGAGAGAGAGAGAGAGAGAGATGGATGGATGGATGGATGGAGGGAGGGAGGGAGGGAGAGATAGAGAGAGAGAGAGAGAGAGAGAGAGAGAGGGATGGATGGATGGATATATAGACAGACAGAAAGAGAAAGAGACAATAAGAAATAAGAGCAATGTATTCTAGACAGACAGAGAGAGACTGAAAGAAATAGAGAGATAGACAGATACATACAGACAGAACGATAGACACATACATAGAGAGAAAAAAATCGAATATTGATAGACAAAAAGATAGAATGAAGACATACAAAAAGAGAGACTGAAATAGAGAGACAGACAGCTAAATGGACAGCCAGCGAGAGATATGCAGACAGAAGAGACAGACAGACTAACACAATCTCAAAAATCATAACTTTTTTATGGGTTGGCTATATTGTGCTTATTTTTATGAATTTGAGCGTTCTCGTTTTTATCTCATTTTATTACCATTTGCTCTCACACCTGTGATGCTAGTTTAAGGGCTGGGGCTTCAGTGTTGCCTGTTCTCTTGTAGTCACACATTTCTGTATGATTTTTAGAATAAGCTGTGTTACGAATTCCTGTGAGGTCAAGTTTGGCAGACAGATATACAGTATATATGCAGATAGAGAGATGGATAAACAAACAGTCTGATACAGCAGACAGACAGAAATATAAATAGAGATAGAAAGAGTTAAAAAGACACACAGGCAGAGATATGCAGACAGACAGACAGATATATACGGCTGACAGACAGGCAGAAATAGACAGACAGATGGATAGAAAGGGAGGTATATACTGCAGACAGACAGAGAGATATGTTAAAATGACACACAGACGGAGATATGCAGACTGACAGACAGAATCAACAGGTGTGTGTTATGATGTGATGTGTGATGGTGGTAGAGATGAAAGAGAGCGATGAGATGAGAACACGAGGAGTTCATTACTGAGAGATAAATTGGAGTCCACTCATCATGTCTGCATGTAGTGACAGAAAAGATCAATCTCCAATTATGAGCTTCATTTTAACAGAGCCAATTCATCCAGCCCGCAGGAGCTCTTCACGCTTTTCTCTTCAAACTTCTTCAAGGAGAAGGTGCACTTAAGCCTTCAGGAGTTGTTTACCTGCACGAGTTGTGTGCTTTGTTCTAGCGACTGGAGTATTTTACAAACACACAAAAGATGAATATGCAGAGCACAGTTCCCGTCTCTCCAGCCGGTTTTGAATGCTACAGTAGGTTTAGAAGGACGCAGTTTGTGCTTTGGCTGGGGCGGTACAGCATTGATCCAACACTGCAATCCAGACGCTTAAATTGGCTCTTTAAAATGCCAAAAGTGTGCTCAACTACACCGCATGTCTGGATACATGCCCGGTTAAAATGCTCCCCTCTATCATTTGATAAATGACTGCTGTAGGGTCTCTTGAAAACATATAGAACATCTCTGTTAAAGCACATTTCATTCACTGATTTAAAAGTCTGCTAACACCAGGAATAATTACAATAAACACAATGTCACACCAATGGATTAAATATTACATTCATATTCAATCTAAGTGTCACAGTTTCATAATTACCAGCTGGAAGACAGTCCATTGTGGTATCGACTACTTTTAAAAATAATGGTTCTGAAAAGGCTGTTTGTTTAACATCTTCCATTCGATATAGAGAATGTTCTTTAGACTATAGAGAAGTTCTTTAAAGGAGAAGTTCACCTCAAAATTTGTCCCCACCGAACTTGAAGTTCACTATAACATCTATAAAGACAGCCTGCATGCCTTCAATGTTGACTTAGGCAAAGCTAGACAGAATTTTTTCTCTAACATTATAAACAGCAAAATAAATAACACTCTCACTCTTTTTGCAACTGTAGAGAGACTAACAAATTCCCCTTGTCAAGTTCCGAGGGAAATGCTGTCTGATGACAAATGCAATGAGTTTTCAACTTTTTTCCTTCAAAAGATCAGTAATATCAGAATGGAAATCAGCAAAGCTCCATGCGGCAGTCAGGTCAGTCTGACTTCAGTACATCAGAAATTAGTTACTTTGTCTGAATTTCAGACAATTGATCTCAAAACCCTGGAGGAAACGGTACAGCATCTTACGACGTCAACTTGCAGCCTTGACACACTTCCCACATCCTTTTTCAAAAGAGTGTTTAACTGTTTGGAAGCAGATCTCCTAAAAATAGTTAATACCTCACTGCTCTCAGGAACTTTCCCAGAGTCCCTAAAAAATGCAGTTGTCAAACCTCTTCTAAAAAAGGCCAATCTAGACAAAACCTTACTGTCTAACTACAGACCAATATCAAATCTTCCTTTTATAGGCAAGATCATTGAAAAGGTTGTCTTCAATCAGCTGACCAAATTCTTGAACTCAAATGGCTACCTGGACAATTATCAGTCTGCTTTCCGTCAGCATCATAGCACAGAGACAGTGCTCATAAAGATAATTAATGATATTCGATTGAATTCTGATTCAGGCAAAATATCAGTTCTGGTTTTACTAGATCTCAGTGCTGCTTTTGACACAGTAGATCACACCATACTCCTACATAGGCTGGAAAACTGGGTAGGGCTTTCTGGATTGGTACTTAAATGGTTTGGGTCATACCTTAAAGGGAGAGGTTACTATGTGAACATAGGCAACCATAAATCTGACTGGACACCCATGACTTGTGGTGTTCCACAGGGCTCAATTCTAGCTCTGCTCCTCTTCAACTTGTATATGCTCCCACTTGGCCAAATAATGAAAAGGGACCAAATTGCCTACCACAGCTATGCAGACGACACTCAGATCTACCAAGCCCTCGCACCCAATGACTACAGGCCTATACTCTCTTTGCAAATGCATTGATGAAATTAACAGATGGATGTGTCAAAACTTCCTTCAGTTAAATAAAAACAAAACTGAAGCCATTATTTTTGGTAACAAGGATGCAACTAACAAGGTAAACACATACCTTGACTTAAGAGGTCTAAAGACACAAAACAAGGTAAAAAATCTTGGGGTCATTTTGGAGTCTGACCTTAGTTTCAGCAGTCATGTCAAAGCAATAAGCAAATCAGCGTACTACCATCTCAGAAACATAGCCAGAATCAGATGTTTTGTCTCAAGCCAAGATTTAGAGAAACTAGTTCATGCTTTCATCACCAGCAGGGTGGATTACTGTAATGGACTCCTTACAGGTCTTCCCAAAAAGACCATCAGACAGCTGCAGCTCATACAGAACGCTGCTGCCAGGATTCTGACCAGAACCAAAAAATCTGAGCATATCACTCCAATCCTCAGGTCCTTACACTGGTTACCAGTTACTTTTAGAATCAACTTCAAAGTATTATTAATTGTCTATAAATCACTTAATGGTCTTGGACCCAAATACATCTCAGATATGCTCATCGAATATAAACCAATCAGACTTCTCAGATCATCAGGATCAAGTCAGTTAGAGTAACAAGGGTTCACTCAGAACAGGACGAGTCAGCGTTTAGTCATTACGCCACCCGTAGCTGAAATTTGCTTCCAGAAGACATCAGACATTCACCAACAGTAGATACTTTTAATTCCAGATTAAAAACACTTGTTTAGTTGTGCATTCACAACCTGAGCACTGTGCTGCTTTACATCAACTGCACTTCTATTTCTCATTTATTTTTATTTTGCTCTTATTCTTTTTATATATACACTCACATTTTTAATCAATTTTATTGCTGTTTTATTGTTTTAAATAATTTGCATTTTAAAGATACGTTTTATTCTTTCTGTCAATCATTTTATGTAAAGCACTTTGAATTGCACTTGTGTATGAAATGTGCTATATAAATAAACTTGCCTTGCCTTGCCTTGCCTTGTCCATTGACTTTCCATCGTTGGAATAAAAATTACAATGGAAAGTCAATGGGGACAAAACTACTCCTTTAAAATTGAGCTAATATGTTATGTCATGCATTCTGACTTCTTTACACCGTTTAACGTGCTGTCTTCTCATGCTTAACATGGTAAACTTGTTATAAAAAACGACGTATGATGTGTTATTTCTGTGCGCGATATACTCCCCCAGCACTCCAACCTGTTTTGGAAAGTTTTGAACAAGTCTGGAACCCTGTGTCGTAACAAGGATCCTATTCCTTTTATTTGGTATATTTATTGCAATAGGGAGAAATGTTTGAGGTGTGTCTGTTTGTTCACTCTGACGGATGATATATCAACGGTGGATGTAACGCTGGATTTGGAGATGGTGTGAAACTGATAGATTGAGTGGTCCCAGTGCTAAAAGATGCCGGACATGAACTGCATATGGTGAGTCAAACTAAATCATATGTCTGTGTTTTGTTAGCAATCGGCGTGTACCTGTATAATGTAGAAAACATGAAGGGATTGACGTGATGATGTGTTGTGAGGTCGTACTGTTGTTCCGTCCCACTCAACCCACTAGTCCCACCTCCAGTGGCTCATGTTTTCCGGAAATAATCTTGATCAAACTAAACACTCTTTGAAGATACGATGTATGCAAGGCTACATCATAGGCACTCGAGATAAATGTTTGATTTGCCGAAACTGAGAGTGTTACAAGATCTTTAAAGACGGAGTGAAATGGACGAAGTGAAACAACTTCTGAAATTAGAAAAAGAAATGTAGGGCAGGACTTGATTTCATCCACCGAAAACTGATTGTTAAAAGGTCAAAGATTTGAATGGCAGTTTGTAATCTGTCAGTCATTGCAGCCCCGCCCTAGTGGCATTCTTATATACCAGAAGTGAAGAGAGATTATTTCCAAAGGGGGAGGAGCTTAGCGTTTTCAATAAAGAATACAAGTACAAATTAACTATTACAAGATAATGATGTGAACGGATTAATTATAATTATCCTTTATAAGAACCATAAAAGTAAAACCACAACTTGGTTCTTCAAAACTGGCATCTGTTTTAGCATCTTTGTTTTTAAGGAAAGTACATTTAAAAATGTGAACCTTTGGTGGGTCTCTTCGTTTGTTTATATATTTATTATTAAAGGGATAGTTCACCCACAAATTATTTTACACAAAACTCTCGTGTTGTTCCTAACCTGTATAAAGGTTTGTGTTTGGTTGACGACAGAGAAAGATATTTTGACAAATGCTTGTGACCAAAGAGATATTGCCCCCCATTGACTACCATAGTAGGAAAAATGGCAATGGAAGTCAAAAGTGCCCCAGAACTGTTTCCCTGATTATGTTTTGTGATTAATAAGTAATCTTTACTAATATGATAGTTTATGCTGCCCAAGATCTGTTTGGTTATAAGCTTTCTTCTAAATATCTTACTCTGTGATCATTGGAACAAATACATTTATACAGATTTGGAAAAACTGAGAGGTGAGAAAATGATGACAGAATTTCATTTTTGAGTGAAGTATCCCTCTAAGTACCTCAATCGTACTACGTCAGACAACACACAATCTGTCATATTCTCTCAGCGCTGATAAAAGTTTAAAAAGAGCCAATCTCGGGAACAAATTCTACACAGGTGCAAATTCTCCAAAATGAATGAAGAGCGAGAGACAGAACGCAAAAGAACCCTCATGACAGTTTGGAGTGATGCCGCATTAGTCAGCGTGCGAGATTAATGTAATACGCAGCACTTTGGACCCGCGCGTGTTACAGAAGAGAGAAACTCTGGCAGACGCATCGTATCAGAGAGGTCTTTCAATAAGCTGACTGGAAACATTTCAGCTTAATGAGGCGCTTGGCCAGGACCACCACAGGAATGATGTCTGAATCAAACAGAGGCGGGCAGAGGGATGGAAAGCCATGTAGAAACAAAGGGAAGAACAGAGCTGACAGAAAGACAGATCTGCATTTGAGGTGAAACTGTTCTACGCTGATGAGCGCCCTTGATGTGCCTGTCTGCTTTTTGTCTCTTTACATTTCTCAACATTCTTTCTGGTTTATTGTGGGTAATAAAAGTTACAAAGCAGTGCTAAAAATAACACTGTGGTGCATTATAGGCTTCGGGATTAATGGATGTTTGGAGAGGATGGGTCGATTGGTCCAGATCTCCAAAAGTTAAAGGTGAAGTGTGTCATTTCTGCATCGTTAGTATCATGGACATACAGTTTTTGTAGATTACGAATCATTCAAATGTGAAGGCTTTTGAACTTTTGTATTAGTCTCGCCGTGTCCAATATGGTGGCGACGTTGACCTACATTTCAGATGTCAATGATCAACATTATTGAACTGAATTGCTTAAATTTTTTTATTTTTTTAAAGATTCATGATCAGTCAAAACAGTCAAAAGGCCTGATGCTATTGGTTAAACCAGTTCTGATATATCAGGCGCTCCAGAGAAACACAATATTTTAAGAGATTGAAGGATAGAAATAGGAATTGAGAATTCGTTATCGTGTCCTTATCTAGAATAGTCTAAAGTATTTTAAATTCCCTCTCAAGTCTTTCCAAACCTCACACTGAACACATAGAAAGAATAATTACGTTCAAATAGTAACAGCCATGACCTTCAACTGAAAAGCTCTGAACTGACAAAGAGTCTGTTCGACCCATGTGTTACTTTCCAAGAATTCACCCATACCTTATCTTTGTGTGAGGTAAGGTACACGACAACATTTTCGAAAAGTTCAACACAGCAAGGCACAACATTCATTCATGTGTAATGTGTTGAGATTGAAAGTTATGGGACAGTGGAAACAAAACATGAAGCCATTTGATGACCTTCAATACGTTTGCAATGTTCTCCAACACTTTGATCGTGGCTATCAGAGCTGTTGAGAGAGAGAGTCACGACAACGGAAGTTCAAAATCTTGGCGTGTCAAGTGATTCTCGGAGCCTTCAGATAGTTCCAGGAAGTTGTTTTCTCTCATCTGGTTCTTTAAATGGGTTAAAAGTTTACCTCAATAGGTCTTTTAGCCGCAGCCCCATGCGTTAGTAACTTCCGGGAGGCTCCATGAAACGCCATTGCTGTGAAAAAACGGTTCCATTGGAGTCAAAGGAGTTAACGCAACTCCCTCTCGAAATGGCGCTGGTGGCTATAAAAATGACAAACTTCAAGCACACGGCGTATTCTGGAGGAATGCGGGACAGTTGTAACATTTCCTTCATAACTTACAGACTGCTACACATTTATCTGCCATCTTGTGGTGGAAGTAACCGTATCAGTCATTTAAAGGAAAAAAACTGGATAATTCACTGCAATGCATGAAGTCTGTAAAATGTAAAAACTAAATGAATTTTGTCTCCAGTAAATCTCAACCTAAAATTATACCAATCCTTTTAAAAATGATCAATATTGTGAATAAGTATAGTCTAATTACACTAATCTTAAATAATTTCAATTTACTAATCCAAATCATTATTGTAGTCATAAAATCAGTTTTTTGATGAATGTTTGTTTTCTGACGCAGACAGACTCAACTGAGCATTTGTTGAGCGAGACACAATAATCTCATTTATTTGTAATTTAAGAAATTTATAGCAGTACTATCCTCCCCCATCACAACTGTCTCCAGAGTCCCGACTGAGCAAACAGAATATACCTCGAAAAATCTGAATTGATAAAACATTATTTACTGTTGATTTTTAATACTGTTTAAACAATTCATTTCTTTAAATAATCCACGCTTAGGGTTAAAGTTTGGTTAGAAGGGCAGACAAGTCCAAATCCATCACTGCTGTATCTGATATCATATTTAATGATAACTCATGAATGTGACTGAAGGGGTGACGATATTCCTCACAGAGTTCTGCCGCCGCGCACACATACTCCTGAGTAGTTTCAAGATGTTATTTAACTCTCATCCATGGCAATGTTGTGTATGCTTAAATAAGGTTGGATATCTATTTCAGATCATCTCAGAATTGTTGAGCACCCGCTTTGAATGAAATACAAGCTATTCGTGAGAAGGGAGATGGAAAATTTCGGAGAAATTTATTTGTTCATGAATCCGAGTAAATTTAACCTCAGAGAGTAAATCAGCAGATTCTCTCTCCACAGCTAGTGAATATACTCAATATTTGTAACAATCATATTATAGCCAGCGGAGGTCAAGCAGTTGTAAAGGACACTGTTAACGCTGGTGATACGGTAAACTTAGGCTAAAGTTTAGATTATTCGGTAAAACTTCATGATAAGGTTGGATTTGTTAACATTAGTTAATGCATTAGCTAACATTAACTAACATTAAAGTCCCAGTGAAATAAAAAATTACAATGCCAATTTTATCACGAAATATTGCAACGTCTATTGTAAATAGATTATCAATGTGGTTCATTCTCTTTTTTTGTGTGTGCCCTCATAATCTTTAGTTAATATCTGTAAATGCACTTCCGTCCTGTAATGACTTTCCATCTGTCTATGTCAGACAGCTTGGGCGGAGCATCCGTAAACTCCTCCCCTTCAACCGTCAGTCGGCTGCCAGTTCCATTTCAAAATGCCATGACTGTTTTTATACATCCAATTGAATCGCTGAGAAAGAACAAAGCCACGCCCACTTTTTTTCTCATTAGAAACTTCATTGCACTTAAAAATGCCTCAAAATAAGGAACTTAAAACAATCACAACTTCCGGTTCATGGGGACTTTAGCAATGCGGTTTTTCAGTTGGTTAAATCTGCATCATCGAATGTCGGGCTGTAACAATACCAGATTTTCACTACACGTTTATCACAATCTAAGATTCACCGTAATGATATTATCATGGTGGAGTGTTTTTAACAGATGAATAACAACAATTAATCTGTAAAATTAATATTCAATATGTTAACTTTGTGTGTTCTCCCTTTTTGGCCAATGAATCCCTTTTTGGCCAATGAAACACATAATACGAGTGTTAGGAGGTGAAGCATTGAGAGGATGTTGAAATATTCACAATATTATCATCTGCCGAAATAGCACGATGTCAATAATTGTGGGGTTTGATAACGGTGTCATGACACCCCTAGTTAGCAGTTACTTTTATATTAAAAAATGCATTAGAAATACTGAAATTAACATGAACTAATATCAATAAATATTGTTTATACAGTATTTAGCTTATGCAATAACTAATGAACAAATCGTAAAGCGTTACCACATATTTTCTACATTTTATAATTCAATTCTGTGCCGCACACTGACCAGATTAGAGAGAGAGAGGTGTTGCCAAGGCTTATTCATAAAGTAGCTAGTCTTGTCGATAGTTGCTTTTGAAAAATAAGTCGCTAAAGGGGTCTGAAAAGTCGCTAAATCTAGCTACAAATAAATGCTGTTCTAAACAGTTTAAGAGTGTCACATGACTCTTCCAGCTCTGTGATTGGCTGATTTCTCTGAAACTGATCACACGTGATTGATGGCAGTATACACATTGTGTAATGAACCTGAAGGCAGCGGCCATTGAGATGAACAGGAATGGACAGCTCTCTTCAGCTTTTACAGACCTTCACGGTCCTGATAGCAAACCTGTGAAGTGAGTCTGAAAATATGACTCCTAAAGGAACAGTAACAAGAACGAGTTTGGGTCAAACAGAGGAAAAAAGTGACCCGTCTTTTGATGCTAAAAAAACCTTCATAAGAGAAAATCATAAAATGCTGGAGTATACGATATAGGCCCTTTAAATTTCATGACTCTTTCCATTACTGCCGGACCCTTTCGTACATCTTTCCCGGCTCTGAATAATGCCTCTGGGCCCACTGCTACTTTAGTGTTGGTTTGTCAGTTTGTTGAAAGAGAGGCTGTCTTCCGTCGAGTCTGTGTTCTCGGTCTCTCTCTTCTCGTCTCTTTTTGCCCATCTCTGGATTTCTGTCACAGCAATGATAGCCTGTTGGAACCCAGCGTGAACGCTGACCCACCTGTCAGACAAGAACCTGCTGAGCCCCTAGATAATTCAACGGATCGAGGCGTGCACTTTCCTTCAGAGTAAGAACCCAAAATAACTACTTAGACCATCGACACGGATACAAAGATCTTGTGAAGAAAACTTCACCTTCTGTTGTAGATATTACTGCAATATCACACTTATACTAGACGCTGTGGCCAAAAGAATTCACTAACACTAATATGTGACTCTGGACAACAAAACCAGTCTTATGAGTACATTTTTTATATTATATTAACATAATTTGAAAGCTGAACAATTAAGCTTTCTATTGATATATTGGTTGTTAGGATATAATAATGTCTGCCGGAGATATAAAGGTATACATCTCTGTAATCTGAGGGTGTAAAAGAATCAAAATATTGAGAAAATTGCCTTTGAAGTTGTAAATAAGAGGCACTGTAACTGGTCATCCACTCACAAAAATAAAGTTTTGATATATTTTGGGCAGGATATTTACAAAACATCTTCATGGAACATGATCTTTACTCAATATCCTAATGATTTTTGGCATAAAAGAAAAATTTGATAATTTTGACCCATACAATGCATTTTTTGACTGGTTTTGTGATCCAGGGTCACATATTGCATTTAGTCATTTACATTTAGTCATTTAGCAGACGCTTTTATCCAAAGCGACTTACAAGTTGGGTAGGTAATGGAAGCAATTAGGACAGCATAAGTACAACAAGAGCATAAGTGCAATCAAAAAGAAGAGGTTTCATATAGCCTAACACAGTATACAGAAACATTCTTTCAAACCTTTTTTTTTTTTTTTTTTAGAGTAGAGAAGAAACGAGTAGAGAAGAAAAGAGTAGAGAAGAAAAGAGTAGAGAAGAAAAGAGTAGAGAAGAAAAGAGTAGAGAAGAAACGAGTAGAGAAGAAACTTGAGTCAGAACAGAACAGTAAGATGTTGGAGGAAGAGATGGGTTTTCAGGCGTTTCTTAAAGATCTCTACAGAATCTGCAGATCTTGTAGCAGCAGGCAGATCATTCCACATAGGTGGAACAGATCCGGAGAAGGTGCGCGAGAGAGATTTTCTACCTTTATGGGATGGCACCACAAGACGCCGTTCGTTTGCAGAGCGTGGGGATCTGGCGGGTACATATGTCTGCATTAATGAGTGAAGATAAGGTGGTGCCAAACCAGTGGTGGTCTTGTAGGCCAGGAGCAGAGTCTTGAATTTGATGCGAGCGACTATAGGGAGCCAATGTAGCTTAATGAGTAGAGGAGTAACGTGTGCTCTCTTCGGTTCATTAAAGATGACTCATATGTCTACACTATTGCAAAGTGTAGACATATGAATAAAGGTATACATCCAGTTGATTTTAATTAAATCATATTAATTCAATATTAATAATATCGGTAATAATTATTAACTGTATTAACATTATTAATGTAAAAAATAATCTCGCTTGGTAACAAAGTTGGGATTTTGAGAGAGGGTGGAAATGAGTCTGTAGCTTACTGTTGTACCTTTTATATACGACATTATATAGACTATAAACAAACAACCAAATTCATCATACAGAGTCTGAAAGAGTGTTGTAAATAAAATGTAACTATTCATTTTTAGTTGTCTCATCTCTTGGCAGGGTAAACAGAGAGTCTTTCTTTTTGCAACGTAACACACAGCATCTCCACGACATTGCTGCGGCAGTGACGATACTGTTGACTTAAACGTAATGTTTTGAGTAGGGTGTACTTCAGTCTCTGTTTGTAGAGTTAACTCGGTTGCCTTGATATTCTAATTTAACTCAACTACACTGATTTGTGTATTTTTGATCTATGTTTGTGTTTCAGAGAGAGGAAAACAACACAGCGTTGAGTACATGCGGGTGGAGTACATGGTGAACTGAAACGACGTGCTCAAAATCACAAAATGACCGACTGAAAGCCCGCCTGAATACACTGCGACGGACAAGGGGCAGACCTCGGGCCAGGGCACGTTCCAGAGGGCAGATGGCATGGAGGGGTCAGTCCCAGTGAAGTGGAAGGTAATTTTGTCCATGCCTCTTACTAGTGGATGAGTGCACGACCTCGGGTGAAGCTTTGATTGGCCCGGATATAAATGCGACGAGAAAAGCTGACAATCTTGCGACAAGCGAACAGGCTGATGCGGGTTGGGCTCGACGCGGAGAGGCACGGAAAGAGCCGAGCATTCAGTACGGATGTCTCTCGAAGGATACTTACAACTGCTCAGAGACAAACAACACGCGTGCACAAACACTTGCTCGGCCTTCATTGGCTCAAGCTCCGTGAAGCATGTGCCAGTTCATAGACACGAAGCCGACCGGTCACCGTCTCTTGAGATGCATTACCGGCTCGCATACACCACCTGCACTCTTGACCAACGCCGCCGCCCGACCCAGCGCTGAAAACATATGGGAAAACAGCTCAATCAAAATGTCAAAACGTCTCTTCATAAAGAGTTCATTTTCATTCATACTACTGCATCACGTAAACTCCATGTTTTTAATGTCTGCATTACGTAAGATGTTTTATAAATGATATGTAAAGAAAGGTCCACTTGAAAAACACAATACTGCTCAATAATGTCTCAGTTGTGTTTCTCAAACAAAAACTAAATCTTGAGGACCATTGAAAATAAAAAAATGACACAACTGTTGTCGAAGTTTTGAAATGAATGTGGATTGCTTCAGATGACTTGCCGTTGGGAAATTAATGTCAATCAACTTCAGTTTGTGATACTTAATTGCAGACATATTGAGATGTTGTCGAGATCTTTTCTGAAGCTCTCAAAACTTTGAATTGCTCTCCAACAAAAGTGTAATTGAGAGTGTTATTGTGGAAACACATGAAAAGTCTGAAGGTGTCAGTGAATGTCGATGGTAGAGGTGAAATCATCTGGATTTGAGTAAATGTGATGAGAAATGTTTGAATTGATATTAAGATCTTCACTAATATTGACTTTTGATTACAGACGAGACAAATCTGATCTCAGTTTGACACATTGTTGACATCTCTTCTCAAACTCTCATCACAGACACATTTCTCACATTTCTGACTCGTTTTCTCAAGAGAAACAATGCACATGAGACTCAAGCTAAAGTTTCCATTTGCGCTCCTCTAAATCTCCCTTGTGTCTAGGCGAAATAACTGAGATCTATCGAGACATCTCATCTATGATTTTTCTATACTATCCCCAGCAATGTAACTTCTAAAGACACTCAAAGTGAATAAAGTTTGATTATCTGTCTAAGAAATCCTCAAAGAATCTTCCAATTGATGTTGAATTACTGTGACTGTGTTCTTTCTCAGCTTGTTTTTAGACAGGAGACATACGCATACAGCAGAAACTGGTCTGCAGTAAATGAGACATCCTCTGAAGACATGAGGAACCGGAGCTGAAAGTGATGAGTCAGTATCCTGTGCTGAAGAAGCGGCACTGAGCGACCACTATATTATTCCTCCGACGGCTTTATGTGGCAAGCGCCTTTAGTGGTCATCTCACTCATCTGTAAGCCACCAACGTCTTTATAACCTACAGAGCTAAGAACATACAACCAATCCTTTAATGCTTCAGGGCTTCATGGATTACTATAAATCACAGAACCGGCCCTTAAATCTTCAATTGAAATGGGGCCCGCTAACTCTGCAAAATAAACTCTCGCTGGAGAAAGTTCTTGAGGTCCATAATTAATGACAATTTAGGTTTTTGATTTACGAATTGTTTGATCTTTGTGCCAGAAAAAGGGATAAAAATACTTTTGCATCGTACAAATCGGCAATTCGCTGAAATGTAGAACATGTAAAAATGGCCATGCTGCTGTGTTGAGTACGTTTGAAAGAACTTAAAAGATGCTCGAGAAACTTACAGTCCCGACAAATGATGTTTGTGACATTTTGAGGGTTCTTTGGTGAATCCGTGCGACAAGAAACAATCTAACATCACATTTATTATTTATTATTATTATTGTGGGAGAGAGATGAAAACGAGGAAAACAGAGTTGTGTTTTGTTTATTAAGATGTGAACCAGTGGACGGCGCATGCTTAAGGATAATTGGTTGGTTATTGTGTGTTGTCGAGCGCTGGATAATCTACGCCGGCGTTTTCCGTACGGTTCCCTTTGTTTTCCCTGACAAAATATTCTTGAATGTTGTGCCAGACTTTTCGAAAAGGTTAATTGGTAATGATCCCAGACAACCTTGCGAGCCACGCTAATTCAGTGGCAGTAATTGCTCGGCAGAGGACTGCTAACAGCAAACGGGCTTCCGCTATGGCGTTTGAGTGACCTTTAGATGGCACAAGTAATTCAGATGTACACCATCAACAGAGAGACAATGAGAGAGAGTCAATCGCCCGATGAGTCTGCCTGAAAGCCTGATAGAATATACTGTGAAATGTAGTTCACGTTGAAATGAAAAATGGGTTTCAAATCTATGTCCAAAGCTGTCCATTCTCCGCCCCAAAGATGTATTTGGTTATATCAAAATATGGACACTTTGACAGTGAGATGCTAAATTCAGCCCAATAAATATAACAATAATATTTAAGTATCTATGAAAACTTGTTAATTAAATAACTCGCTACAAAAAGCAAATACATCCATCACGACAGTAATCTTAAGGACTCCAGGAGGGTTAAAACGTCTTTGGAAAAACAACAACGATACATTTTGTGAGAAAAACAAATTTTAATCTTTTATTGCATTCAATCCATCACATATTAATGTGGGATCGGGGAAATTAACGATGTAGTGACGACTGTTTCCAGAAACCATATCAACTCTGTTGGAGATTTATCGTTCGAACCAAGTTGGTCCAGCAATCTAGTTGATGACGTCAAACAGGTGGTGGAGTAATGACTTCTACTAACAGACACGTTCAGATCGAATTAATTTGGATTTGGATTGGATTGCGTAGTTTGCTCAAAGGCATGATGTATGTAAGTCTACATGTCATAATAATAAGGAATTATAGCTCTAGACTTGTAGTTCCAACCAACCTTGCCTCTCATTGGCTCTTTTGTGTCTTATGACTAGTTGTCATGTGTGTGTTTCATTTCTAGATACCATTTAGATAAATGTGCCGCCATTCAAAACATGGATGTAGATTGTATTTGGATAAACAATTCTATCGGAGGCATTATTCAAGGAATACACCTGAAATAAAAAAGTCCATTATAAACTGTTTCTTTTTGCATTGCAACCTTGTAAGTCTTTTAAGCTGTATTCAACCAGAAAAGCAAAATATTGAGCAGTTTTTTTGCAGATGTCTTTGTAAACACTTTTTTATGATCTGCTTAAGGTTTAACAGAAATTCACACACAAGGACGCTCTCACTTCAAAGTCTGAATTCAACGCAATGACTTCTGGGTAGTGCACAATGTTGTGGATTCATGTATTAAACCATGTATTTCTTTTACTTTTACAGATTTGTGTGTGTTGGAGCTGCAGTGTATGTGGTATTCACATCTTATCATGACCTACAAAACCCAATATCCTATTCTCATGTAAAAGCCACTCAAGAGTGCAGTTAAGATTATTAAATCATATCATTATTCCCATCTACTTTTCGCATCCGGTGGAGGTCTTTTATAGGCATACCTGCTAAGTACACAAGAAATGCACTTCCATGTGTGTTCATTATCATAGACATTATGTGAAGCGTTTGGCTGTTCAGTGAGATCAGCTTTGGAATTGAGGCATGCATGCAAATGGAGGACATTTGCTCCAAATGGAGGACAAATATCAACAAATAATTGACAGACAATAGAAAACACAGATAGATCGAGACATAAAATGACATCAAAAATGTTCAGTTGACCTATAGGGGAGAAGCTCTGAAAAATGGAAAGTGTCAGTTTGAGAAAGTAGCAAGGTTATTTTAGTTTACTAAAATTAAAACTTTGTAAACGATTTGGTTCAGTTAAATCAAATCAAATATTGACTCAAAAAATGAAAAAAATTGAAATGTTGCCCCAAAATAAACTAAAAGAAGTTTAAAGCATTAAAATTGTAATAATAAACTGCAACTAAAATAAAATGTATTAATGTTTTTCAGCATAATAAATAATAAACAGAAAAATTGTAAAATGAAAAAAGCAACTACCAACACTGTTAAAACTTTAACTTAAATTAACATAGAAGGAAAAATCAAAAATAAAAGCTAATAAAACTTGATAGGTCATCCTATTCCATAGTTTCGAGTCTCAAATACCGAACACCCTAGCGCCCACTGTAGAGAGCCTGTTCCTATAGACACAACAAGCAAGCTGTCATTGCTAGATCTGAGAGTCCTGGCAGGATATTTGTTTATATAACAAAAAACAATTCTAAACTAAAATACAATTTGGCTCAAACAAAGGCTAAATTGACTGCATTCTTTGTTTATTTAAAAAATCCATGAAATAAAATATGAAATAAAAATAAAATGAAACATTACAAACTAAATAAGATTTGAATTGGACTGGAAATATATCAATTCAACTGATAGCATTTTTTGTTTATTTTCAAAAAGTTCAACAGATACTGACATAATATTGTCAAGATGATAAAATAATACTCCACATTATGATTAAAACGAAACCCTGCAGGACAGCGGCTCTCAAAATATATAAAAGAACATCTGAACTCACAACGGCTGTCCCTCGGGTCCATCCTGAAGACATGTCCTTGCTATGCCATCTCATCAAACAAACCAACATTACAAACTGGGTCATAAAATGTCAAATCCTCACTGTGTTTCAATCCAATGGAAACATAATAAACCGTCTTCTCTCTGAAGGGTAAGAAGCTGCATGTATCATCCATTGTGTCTTTATTATCACTAAATGATGTTTCCCCTCATTCAAGACATTGAAAAGGCAAACGGATGGTGCCCTCAGAAACAGATGGGGCACCTCCACATGTTTTGATTTACACCATCTGCTGACTATTGAATGAACAATTGCTGATGACAAACGCTCGCATTGTGTGCCACATATCAGGTCTGTCCTGAACTCCCTTTGGAGTTTTGCACTTTCATCCAGTTATAATTATTCCTGCCGCGTGGCATCACGCCGAGCCTATCTTTGTCAAACACTTATTATACAGTTATTCAAACTTTCGCCTTTATCTACACAATGCCATGGGAAGATTACTGTAGATATCTGCTTAACGTACATTTACCACATCAGAAGATTCAATAACAGGGTTGTTTTTGTTTATTTTAAAGTTTTGTCAAGATTATATTCCTGTGCAACTACAATCTGTCATACTTTCTAAAGTCGTTTGCTTCGTATTTAATCAGATTTTTTGTTTTCTAGATCTCAATGAGATCCACCTCATGAAATGGTTATGAATTGAACTTACACAATCGTAACATTTTAGAGTAAATCACCTTTCAATTTATAGCTTCAGGATTGTGCATTTTAGTCTACAAAAATCCTATGAAGTTAATTTTCTCAAAAACGTGTCCTTTTTTTGTCACATCTATAACGGATATTTATTTCCATTTTTTCAATAGGATATTTTTCATAGACTGACATTTTTTGATGTTTTGACACTATCAACAAGGGTTCAGTAAAAAATAAACTGATGGTTCAATATAATCGCAACAAATTCATTCTCTGAGCATTTTTATGTCACGTCCATAACGCTGGAATTGCCATATAATTTCTTCATTTTCAAGACCCCAATAATTGAGTTTGACCCACAATCCATCTCAGCATTGAATGCTCCGGCACTCTTTTGATTAAACCAATCTGCTTTTAAAACGAGCGTACCATTAAATGCACTGGTAAAAGAAAAACTGTAAAAGTAGTTTCCAATTAATCGTCAAGTTTCCTCTCAGGGTTCTCTCTCTTCTTCATCTCTGTTTATGTTCTGTATATACACGTTGAGGAATTTCATTAAACTTGGAAAGTGCCACTGAGAAATAGGAAACCTTTTTAAAACATGCATATGTAAACAAGCAGGAAAAATATACAGTCAAGTTGTTGTTAATGGATAGATGGATGGATCCTGTAGTGGTCTTAAAGTATTCATACTGTGAACTTAATGAATGATGCAATGGTCCTATTTATTTCCAGCCCGTTGTTTCTCCATTAGTTTAGCAGCGTTGTGAGTGATTATTCATTACAAAGGCAATGTAGAAAATGGGTAAATTTGTCATTCAAGGTTAATGACAGAGACAGCCACGGTGAGTATAATATTCTACATAAAACACGTTCCTTGAGTAGATGCCCAGACTGAAGGATATATACTTCAACCTATCATCAGCTATTCTTTAAAAAATACCAAGGTACAATTTTGTTCATGCATGTTATCATTTCAGTGCATTGACTTCAAAGAGTATTTACACAAATAACATTTCAAATTACCTTTCACCAGCTGTTCCCAAAGGTACTTGATTGGAAATGTAGTCCGTTGAACACTTGAGCAAATGCATGATTTTCTTATTATTTGATAGACCACATATAAATGGCCTGTTCACTGGTGGAATTTTTTTTTCATTATAAATCATCATTTCTAGATGTATTGTGATCACTGCAGTCCAGTGTTTGATGAATTTCAACATAAACAAACCTCAGGAGTGACATAATGTCCAACAGACTGACACGATGAAAACTGTGAGGATATCACTGGTTATCACATAAAAAATGTTTTTACTTTTCCGAAATGCATGTAGAAATATGACCGTTGTGATACTAAAAGGTGAATCTAAACTTGTTTTCTTTGCAGTATTTAAGATCTGACAAAACACACAACATCTTTCTGTTATTTTCACTTGTTTCTCCAGTTCTCATTTTCTCCAAATAAATGCAAATATCATTTTTTGTGAGATTTGTGAGAAATATTATTAATAGTTCACAAAAAAGACACAACACAAACCTAGAAATTGCATTATTTTACAAACATTTTAGAGTGTGGAAAATCCTAAAAAACTGGCCATATAATAGCAGACATCACTTTTTGTAAACAGAGACCATCCATTTATCAAAACGCCTTGGGATGTCTCTTTTATAAAGTGGAAATCATCTTCAAACGCTTTTGTTCAATCTCCCAAATGTCTCCAAAATGTTCAAATGACTGTCATTCTGAGATTGCATGCTCAGTCTCTGAGCTTCAGATGTCCTCTCATTTGAACCGAAGCTCGACGTAATGACACTCCAGCTCTTAACATACAATAAGAGCGCTCTGACCCAGTTCATCATTAAAAGCTCGACGCCACTTCAATGCTGTTGTGTACGCTCGCTTGAAGTGCAGTAATTGCAGGCATAAACCCTGGCGTGCTTTTGAAGCGAGTTTACACTGCGCCTGTGCTTACTTCATGTTTTATGGCGCCGCCGGGCCTTTAATTCACGAGCCTCGTGACTCATTTCGAGCTATTGATTTTGAAAAAAACAATGATAAGGAGCAAAATGAAAAATAAGCAAGAAAGGAGATTCTTAATCGAATCCAGCCCTGCTGGCAAAACCTTGCGCGCTCGAGTCAACAAGCTGGAATTAAAACCAAATGCATCACATCTGAAGTGAGAGCCATTTTTCATTAACTTCAAAGAGATTTGTTTGAATGATGCAGGCTGTGGTAAGCGTCAGGATACCATGGTAACGTAGAGAAGAGAGAGTTTAACAGATGAGTATGAGTAAATATACCTGTTTGAATAGCAAATCTCGGAATGTAATGACGCAAAAACATGATGCAGCTCATCTTCATTTTAATCAAGTCCGAGCAATTTTTCTAAGAATACATAAAAGGCCATTTTTTCAGTTTTAAAGATAAAAAGATGGGAAATGACCAATGGTGAGTTCAACAACAGAATTAAAAGGTTGTTTTTTTCAAACTGCAAAAGCCACTTGAAAATATATAGGCCAGAAAACAAACATATATGGTCAAGGCATCATTCAAGGCTATCAACAGTCAAGTTCTTGCTCACACAGCAACAAGGAAATTTTAGTTTACTTAAAATAAAACGTTGAAAACGTTTCTGTTCATTGAAATCAAATAAATTCTGACCTAAAAATTATTGGAAAACATTAACTATAGGGAAAATGTAAACGCCTTAAAAGTAAACTGAAATTAGTTTAAAGAATTTTTAATAATCAACAAAAACCATAATAAAATAAAATAAAAAAATGATTAAATTCATATAGCAACATAAAAAAATGAAAAAGAATTAACAAAAATTGCTAAAACTTTATCTAAAATGTACGTGAGAATAAAAACCTAAAAAATTAAAGATAATTAAAAATATTAAAAAAATAAATACAAATAAAATAAAAGCTATTGTAACTCCAAAGTTAAATAGCCAAGGGTCAGTTTAACTTTAAAAAAGTGTCTATTTGACCCTATGAAATATTAAAACACACGATTAATAATAAATAATTTGTGTTTAATAAAACATTCAACTGCATTCATCAGAGTGGCCGTTTAATAAATATACTCTCAAGGGCATAATTTATGATCTCCTTAAACTTCGCCGTCTGCGCTCTGAAGGTTGAGAAAAAGTTCAGAAGTAGATATAAAAGCTGGGCTGTAATAATGAAGTAAGATTATGGGCTGTCACTCAAATCCATCTCCTCTGTGTTCAGGTCAACAGCGACAAATGACTTCCAACTTATCTCATACATGATTGAGTACACTGGATGTGAAGACTCTCGTGAGGCTTTGGCAGGACGGCCACACCAAAAATATACTCTTTCTAGATTGCAGCATCCTTCAGGTTACCTGATGGAAACACACTGATCTTAGATCTGCAAATAGGTAAACGTGTGAAAAAACACCCCCAGTTCCCCCGTATGATCAATCTGGAGGAATTTTGCTGATTATTCGTGCAGATCATCCGCTACATGATGTTAGATGGGTAGATTATTGATTCAGTCCGAGCTCTCGACCTCCGTATGAATCACCTGCGCGACCGCTTTGTCTAAAAAAGGCTTTTAATTTCCATCCAATCCACACATAACCTGAAAACATTCCCTGCACCAATATCCTCAAACCCACTCAATATCTGACCTCAACGGAGTAAATGTGAACTTTTGATTGTGGCCAACTGCACAATCAAAGCGATAGTTCATTTAGTCTTCCTCGTGTCATTCCAAACATGCTTGACTTTCTTCAGAGGAACACAAAAGAAGATATTTCGAAGAATGTTGTTTACAACACTAAACCCAATTGACTTTCAAGAACATTTTTTCAAAGTTTCTTCTTTTGTGTTCCACTGAAGAATCAGATACAGATTTATAACCATGTGATAGTAAATAAATGAAGACAACATTTTCCTTTTTGGGTGACTTTATATTTATCCCAAACGAATTTGGATTAATGTGGACGTAGAATTAAGGGTTTAAGAAAAGAGTAAAACTTGCTTAAGTTGGAGAAAAAGCGTTATTTTAAAGCACAGCCACAATAAAAACTGAAGGTGTTTTTAGTTGTTTACCTGCACGGTCTTGATGAGCACATCTGGTTATCCTTAGGTTTGGTAAAGAGGCTCAGCAGGGGCTAAAGTAGCATGTGTTCTCTCCTGCACTCACATCAGAGCTTTTGATTGCCAAGGGCACAGATCTGATTAGAGAGGCAGGACTCTAAAAGACTTCAAGAGCCTCCTCACGACTCAATGACACCATCAACTGACGCTCGCCGTCTCTGTTTTATAGGTACGTACCGTCTTGGCAGAGTTATCAAGGCAAAGCTGAAGTCGGTGAGGTTTTGCTATCTAAAATGCAGAAACAACCTTGGGGTGAAATTCATTCAAATTCAAGCTGTCCGGTTTTTGAAGTGCTGATAAGAGCCGGCACTCACAACACGAAGGGATATTATTCAAGTCAAGATGTCTTGTCAATAAGATTGAACAGGATTTGTGTGCTCTGTGAGGTTATCAGAGCACACAAACACATACTGTGTGTAGGCCATTTGGATGTTATCATTGTTTATTCATCATAAAACTCATATGTATCGATTTCTTCACTGGAACATTGAAGATATTTTGAGCACTGTTGACTTCATACAATGGAAGTCATTGGGGTTCAATGTTGTGTGGTTGCCAACGTTCTCCAAAATATCTTATTTTTTGTTCTGCAGAAGAAAGAAAGTCACACAGATTTCAAATGATATGAGGATGAGTAAATGATGAAAAACACACAAAGTATATGTACAAAGTATACTGGAAGTACATTTTAGCATATATGCAATCGCTACATCGCAGAAACGGATGTTCAACTTAAACAGAGAGCAAAAGACATTTCAAAAGTACAGTAGGTTCTTTTTGTCCTCCCATAGAAAAGTTTCCTTCCTCACTCTCTCTCTCTCTCTCTCTCTCTCTCTCTCTCTCTCTCTCTGTTTGTCTTTATTAAAGGCCACTAATAGAATTTCAAGGAAGCCAAATACTTGCTAACCAAACTGCAGGTCATCGGTCAGAAAAGCTTGACCCAGACTGAAGAAAAACTCTTCAGGAGTTTCACAAAGCAGAACTTTACAGCAGCGCCTCTATTTCAAACACTCTTTTTTCACCCGAGGCCAAAGCACAAAGTTGCACAAAGACCTGAACACATGGCCGATGGAAGAAAGCGTTATGCTCCTTTGAGTCACCTTTCATCTTTCTTCCCACATTTACAGATTTATGTTGCGACACAGCTAAAAAATACACACAACAGACCGACGCTGTCATCCTGTGGATATCATTGAGCAAATGAGTGATGTGAATGATGCAGGTCGACACTTGAAGAAAGACCGCCAACAGTTCATGACTTTTAGCTAGTAAGAGATTTATTTTGCAGTTTTAGTGGAACATTTGCTTATTTTAGCAGATGAGTGTTTGTAAAGGGCTTACATAAGAGGGAGCATTCAACATTTTGAGCCAATTTTTAGGGAACCAAAATGACTGCAGATGCAAATGCCTCTAAAAGGGTCCGTCCACCACCATCAAACATGAGATTACGATGTCTATTGAATGCTCTCCACACATAGTCTACGTCAATCGAATCATTTTTCTTAGAAACTCTCTTAATAACACTCTCTCCCTGGTCTGAATCTCTGGTATATAGAAAGTAAATGTGGGAGCCTGATAAAAAAGCTCATTTTAACGAAAACGTATCTGATTTAGAGGGTGTTGAATCTTAACTCTTGAAATATTCGTTATTGTGTTTATTTTGAATTTATTTATATTAGTAATCTTTCTTAACAAAACGAATGAATTAAAAACAGGGGGAAACCATTATTCTTGGTGCCTTTCTCATACCAGCCATCATCATATTGTGCCTTCGTCTTGTTCAGCACCACGGAGAGCACCTCAGGTCATCCACAACACAGATCGATTCTACACGAACGTGAAAAAAAACACACATGACATCTCTTTCATGTCTCAGTTATATTCATCACTGAGATTAAATGTAGGTCTCATGTGTTCTCAGATATTCCTCCTGAGAAAAAGAGTCAGAATGTGACAAATGTGTCTGTCATTAGAGTTTGAGAAGAGATGTCAACGATGTGTCAAACTGAGCTCAGATTTGTCATGTCTGAAACCAAAATGACTCAAATGTTTCTCATCATATTCACTCAAATCCAGATTATTTGTCCTTGACAAGGTGTAGACACTGTTTGGTGTCAAACTGCAAATACAAACAGACTAATGAATGAAGATTGAGGACTCCTTCATAGACTTACCCCGAGCTGACCCTTGACCTGTACACCAGGTCAAACCTCTTTGCTCATTTAAGAGAGTATTAGAGACGGTCAGAGAGAAGAAATATAATGGGTAAACTGCATAGTCATCCTGAAAAAGAATTTACAAAGACAAATTGAAGAAGAGCCAATAACTAGAGTGGTTTTTTAGATCTTTGACATTTATGAAGAGGAAGAATGCTATTTAGCCACGTGTAACTTATTTGAAAGAGACACAGAACGCCCTAATGATTGTTGATGCATTTTTATTTACTGTATACAGGATATTTCTTTTGTTGCTGTTCCACCTATATTAGTTTCTTTCATATAACTAAAACGTGCATGTATTGTTGACTTTTACTCTAGGTGTTTGGAGTATTATTTCTGGAAAAGAAGAAATGAACTTTATGTTTACGAAAAAGCCTCAATATTTCAAATATATTTCTTTGTATCAGAGTTGTATCAGACAGGTTAAATATTATCTGAACTATCCCTGGTTGTCACTCATTTTACTCTATGGAAAAAGTCATCTTCACCACAGATCAAACTGGAGAGAACAGACTGTATTCTAACAAATCCTCTCTCTCAAAATGTCTTCCTCCACAGCACTTCATCACAGCACTTCAGCCACAATGTCACGTCAAATCTGTCTCAACAGAACATAACTCAAAAAAATGTATAATAGGAAGTCTTTCGGATTATTGCTACAACTTTAAGAAAGCAATCCTTCTCTGAAACACCATCTAACTGGGCATACTATAAATAATAAATGATCAATAATAAAAAATAACATAAATAAATAAATTTTATATATCTGATTAATACCAATATAATACAAATAATAATAATACAAATATTAAAATAATAAAATACACAATGAAAATAATAAAAACACTTGTTTCCTTAATAGTACACTTGAAGTGTTACAACACACATTTTCATCATGTTAATAACAACCTTCATTAGCATGACTGCAACTTCAATAACAAACCAATCGTGAAATATTTCTTCAATCATTAACATATTTAATGATTAACATCCGTCAGATTATCTAAAAACTGATGGTGATACAATCCAATTGTTCCAACAAACCCAGCAAAACACCTGGCACGCTTTTAACTCGATTGATCTGGTAACACTATCTGCTTTCCAGAAAATAGAAATGTTTCTTTGGTACTTAATGTGAAATATGCAACAGTCCTTTAACAAATTGGATTTATGAGAGTAAAGACTGCGCCGTCTAGACCGGTGGCTCAAGATGCTGAACTGCTTGCATCGTTTTGACCTGAAAACATCTACAATCTATTGACACAACATCAACAACAAACAGCACGCCAGACTGCAGCACTGCACGACTTCATGTGGAGGAGCAGATTTACGACCACTGCTTCTGCACGCAATAGTGGCCGTCCAACTGTCCAAACTGACATCTTAACTCATAAAGATGCGTTAAAGATTTGGTGTGCATGTTGTGTGAGCATTTTTTTTTCAGTGAGTGATTATGATTATTTTAATTAGTGTTATTATTTCACAAAACTGTGTTTTATGAGTAATAAGAGCTCGGCCTGATTTGGATTCTTAATAAGGGGATTAATAAAAGCATTTTTAGAAACACCCTCACATGCTTTGGTTTTCAAATGCATTTTCTCAACACGTGTGTCTGTAATGCCAATGAGGGCTGGCATTTAACTGGCAACAGCTCGGGTGGTAAACAACTTAATTAGACAATAGCTTCTAAAAAGATACTAGATGAGTCTGTGATGCGAGGAACTGAATGTGTGTGTCTCGTGTTGATCTAATGCTCCAAATGATGTATATTGATTTGTCTCCGTTGCTTTTAAATTTGCAGCAGAAGCTCAGACTGACAACTGACCGCTTGTTTATGTGCATGAGTCACATGTTCATCTCCTAAACAAAGATGTCATGAGAAATCCAGGTAAAGGACCGAAAATATGCGATTTCAAAAAAACTATTTGTATATAATAGTATAATAAAGGTTATATGTCAGGTGTACAAAGTGCACGCACCGCAAATGTAAAATCACTGAAGGAAAGCAATTTGTGCACGTGTCCGGGAATCGTATTGATAATGAAGAGAAAATAGATGTAGTTGCACCAGAGTGACTTTAAAATCAAATACCGGAGCGTATTTTCAGCTTCAAGGGGCTATGAGACTGCTGACATAAACAATCAGTGATCATAATTGCCTTTACACTTCTGCTCCTAAGAAATGAACAAACACTTTGCTTGCATTATCTCTCACCTTTAAATGCAGACTCGTGATTTATTGATTTATTACTCTAGGGCGCACCGGAGACATACTGAGGCAGTTTTTATACAGTACAGCTATAGATAGCAGAAATAGAACGACAATAAAGAAAATGGCTGTAAAGCTTGTGTTTCAATTTGTTTTCCAGAACCTAGCAAGTGACTATTTAGAAGAAATATCTCTCACCGATGAGCGTAACAGATGCGTATTCGTTAATCACATATATCAGACACAGACACGAGCCAGCATCCGCATGTTCTCACATGTTCTTTGAAGAACCCTGTTAATATGCCCATAAATCGTGGGGTGTCGAGACAAAACATCCATTGGCATAATAAATGAAATGTAGTTGCATACTCCGTGTGTCGAACTTCAATCGGCGCGCACGAGTTTACTAAGAGCGCTTTGATGTTTCAACGGCGAATAAAACAATGCGCGCTGATATGAGGGGAATACCCACTGAAATGCATTTAGTTCCAAATGGCGTTTCTTAAAAGGGTTGTGACGTAGCCCGTGCGCGCATACTTTCTATAGTCTTGACGCAGTGTTTGTTGTGACAGTATGCGAGGAAGGCTCAGCGCACCGGCTGCACTGTTGCATGCACGTCGAGTGGTTAATTATTTTACCGCATTCAACTGCAGTTCCCCCTCCACGCACACACACACACACACGCACGCACGCACGCTCGCAGAGGAAAAAGGGAAACAAGCTCGACACCTGTGCTGTGTGGAATACTTTCCTCGTCGCCAAAATGCGCGTAAACAGGAATATCGTGTCGGAAGACTGTGAAAATGCGCCGTGCAGTGTACTTTGAAGACATTTCCATCTGCGGATAGAGGTAAACGCAGAACGGAGTGGATGAAACAACCATGCACGGACTAAAACCGAAAGGTCTCCTGAAATGAAATGAAACGAATCTAAACCCTTCGGAATCATTTCCAGCACTTTACGCGGACAGCCTTTTTATCCCACGCGAGCCAGCATTGCCTCATCCGATGGGGTTTTGCCTGTGCGGCTCAGCAGAGGGTGTTAGATCTACCAGCGAGCACCGAGCCGAAAAGTGCAGAGTCTCACAGCGACCGTCTTCGTGATCGGAAAGCTTTCAACGCGAGCCCGTGGAAGGGAAACTGAGGATGTAAGATGAACGGATTTATCTGACGGCGACGCGTTGCGATCAGCGTCGGTGCGGTGTGTGATTTCAGCACCACGGGAGAAAGAACAGCTCCCGCGCGCTCCTCGGATTTGTGAAATGCACAAGGTCAGTTTTCATTTCTATCGCGCAACGACGAATCGTTGACTTGAGGATGTTTTGAGACTGTTTTGCGAGCAGCACGAAATGGGGACGCGATGAAAAAGAGGTCGATTTTTCTCAGTCTCCGTCTGGGCATAGCACGGATGTGATCACAGAGTGCCCTCTGCTTCTTTAGACTGGAGATAGATCTCGCTTCTTCCCCTGTCGCCGATCGTATTCATGTCTTGATGTCGGGGATGATTTTGGCGTATTGAAAATGCTGCTTTGGATTGTGTTGCTGAAGGCGGCTCTTTGTGTAGCTATTGGAAATGTTACAAGGGACGTGTGTAAGGAGCAGCTCTGCTCTTGCAACGCAGTCGAAGGCGATTTGCACATCGACTGCGAGAAAAAAAGCCTCACCAATCTGCACCATTTGACAGGTCCGAGCTCTCAGTTTTATCACCTACTGCTTCATGGGAACTCGCTGTCCAGGCTGTTCCCGAACGAGTTCGCTAACTTCTACAATGCCGTTAGCTTGCATTTGGAGAACAACGGCTTGCACGATATCGTGCCGGGCGCTTTCTTGGGACTGCAGCTAGTCAAACGGCTGCACATCAATAACAATAAGATACGCTCTTTTAAAAAGAGTACGTTCCTCGGTTTAGACGACCTGGAGTACCTTCAAGCCGACTTCAACCTGCTGAGGGACATCGACCCGTCGGTGTTCAGGGACCTGAGTAAGCTCGAAGTTTTAATCTTAAATGACAACCTCATTAGCGCGCTTCCCATTAATGTGTTTCAAAACGTCCCCATAACGCATCTCGACCTGAGAGGGAACCGAATCAAAACGTTGCCATACGAGGGCATTCTAGAGCAGATACCTGGGATCGTGGAGGTTCTGCTGGAGGACAACCCGTGGGATTGCAACTGCGACCTGGTTTCCCTGAAGGAATGGCTGGAGAACATCCCGCAGAACGCGCTCATCGGAAGGGTCATTTGCGAGGCGCCTACTCGACTTCAGGGGAACGACTTAAACGAAACGGCCGAGACGGAACTGTGCCCTTCAAAGAACGGCATGGATTCGAGTTTGGCTGCGCCGCCCACCCAGGACGAGAGCCCCGATCGCGGCCCCCGTCCCACCCCCTTTAAAACCACCGGCGGGGTAACGGAGCCCCACAGCACTGGGGGAGGCCGCAACAAGGGGCGTCCGAAAGCGAGGGAGAATTGGCAATTAAAAACCAAGCCCACGTCGATGGCAACGGGGGCAGTGGACAGAGACCTGCCGTCCAATTCCACCTGTCCCCAGTCGTGTAGTTGTAAACTAATCGGAACCAGGCAAGGTCTCGGGGTTAACTGCGAGGGCAAAAAGATTGAGAGCGTGGCTAATCTCAGACCCAAACCGCTGGGCGCGCACGAGTTAAATCTGCGCGACAACAACATTCATAGCGTTAAAAGGAACCAGCTTAGAGGCTATCACAGCTTGAATCTGCTCGACCTGGGGGGGAATAACATCAAAGTGATCGACAACGGCACTTTTCACAATCTGACCGAGCTGAGGTGGCTTTACATGGACAAAAACTACTTGGATATGCTAATGGCCGAGATGTTCGTTGGACTTCAAAACCTGGAATATCTCAGTTTGGAATATAACGACATACAGCTCGTCATGCCGGGCACCTTTAGCCCCATGCCCAGTTTAAGGGTGCTCTTCTTAAATAACAACTTGCTCAAATCTCTCCCCGTGGATGCCTTCTTAGGGGTTTCTTTGTCAAAAATAAGCTTGCACAACAATTATTTCACACATCTGCCGCTGCAGGGCGTCTTAGATCAGCTCAACTCAATTATCCAGATCGATTTGCACGGGAACCCATGGGAATGCTCGTGCAAAATCGTCCCCTTCAAACAATGGACGGACAAGCTCGGAGCAGATGTCATCGTGAGCGACCTGAAATGCGAATCCCCCGAGAGCTTCTGGAAACGGGATTTCCGACGCATCAGAAACGATTTGATGTGCCCTGAGCTCAACGAAAAAATCTCCCCCACCTCCCTCTCCAAAAACAGCACTTTCCCAGCAGACACGGGCACGCGCCCCAACTCCTATCTGGAGCCGAGCAGAGTGTCCATATCGGTGCTCGTGCCAGGTCTGCTATTGGTTTTCGTGACGTCTGCCTTCACCGTGGTCGGAATGCTCGTCTTTATTCTGCGCAATCGCAAGAGATCGAAACGGAGAGATGGGAACTCTTCTGCGTCAGAGATCAATTCTTTACAGACAGTTTGCGACTCGTCCTATTGGCACAACGGAGCTTATCACGCGGACGGTCCCCAAAGAGGTTACGACTGTGGCACGCACCCCCTCTCCGACAAATGATGCTCACCGTGCGCAAAAACACAGACGGACCCATAAATAAATGCGTTGCGCGCGTGGCAGTGACAATGGAAAGCCAACTATAAACATTCAGCCTCTGTGGGAAAATAATCCTTTTTTTTCTTTGCTTCTGTTGAGTGCAGCGTCCATGAAACACTGCGACGGGGCCCACTGTTATATATCTATATATATAAATATATATGTATAGAGCCCCCTCTCCCCCTGTATTTTTCCTACCTGTTCAGACTGCAAACGTGATGACAAGAGGACATGGAAAGGTGCACGAGCGCATGAATGTAATGTAAATAAGGGACTGTAATATATCTGCATGATTCGCATGGTCTCAACACACACTGGGAACCATTACCATAGTATCAAGGAAGCCGACGCGACCCTTCTTTCGTGTTATCAATATATATAACTATAAAACTATATATGACTATATTAAAAGTGCCATTTCTTCTATTATTATTTTTTTGGTCGGTTAGATTTGTATTTGCCGTTTTACTTCTCGGAGGCAGACAGGCGCGCGCAGGTGCAGATGCATGTCATTTTCTGTTTTAGCAGTTGATTTGGGGATTATTTATACCTTTTTTTCCCGAGCAGATTTCTCTCGCTATCTGCCCAGTCATCTCCTTTATGAATGTAAAATGTGTTTATCTTACAGTGTGCCAACTGTTGACATCTTTGGGATGCGCACAAGCGATTCGAGGCACAGACGTGCTTATGCTGAGAAAAATAAATGCAGCTCCACTGGTTCGTCATCTTGTATGTCGAGGAGATTTTGAATGGCATGTTTTCCCGGACGTTCAATTGAGAGGATTTAGTTTGAGTCCGATGCGTCGCAGGGTGCACATGAACTAAGATGCCTTTATTTTAATTTATTATGATCGTTGTTTTCAAGGGAAATGAAGTATTCCTTCAAAAAAGCAGCCTTTTATTATTCACTGTAAGTATTGTGAGCTTTTGTAAAGCCATCTATTTTGTCCAAATATGAGAAGGGAACTGGAAAGCTTTGGTACTTGATACGGTGTACATATGTGAGAAAACATTGCCTCTAGATGTCGCTGTTGCCTCTCGAGCCTCTGAAAATCATGCTGGGAGGTGAAGTTCACCAATTTGTGTAGGCCAAGCAAGACCTGCTTAGACATGATCAACATAAGTAGGCCTGAGCGAGTCACTGTGATGGCTTGGATAGAGTTCGCAGTCAGTACAAATGTACAGGAAACGAGTTGCACAGCGTTTCCAAAATGCCATTTTTACAAACAAGATGTATGTCGCGGTGCAGTGCATTATTTTAAATGTCACTCTTGATATTCTCTGAGGTTCCTCTGTAATGATTTCACGAGCAAACAACGAGAACAGAAAACACGCTCAAATAATGGACCAAACGGCCCCGCTCATGAAGAAACCTTTGTTTGTTTTTACTTTGTTTTTAAGATCAAAGATGTTGGCTGATGCTTTCAATTGAGTTTACTGAATAACACAACAGCGAGCCTGTGAAATGTCCGTCCAATATCCAACAGCCGTTTCCTGTGGAAAGTGTGGAAAACGCGTGCTGTGGAAATGCTTTTCTCTCTCACCTGTCGGTTTGATTTGGGTTGCACGAAACAATGTCGGTAGAACCTCAATTCCACGACGTCCCGATGGAGTTGCTGTCATGTGGCAATGGTTTACTCTAATGTAGACTCAGGGCCGTCGGAGAGATGTGTGTTGTGACTCATGCTGCACATATATACGCAAAGAAAAGGAAAAATGCATCAGTGCCCCCCCTCCCCCCACTAAAATTGAAGGGTGACCTTGGGGTCTGTTATTTCTGTTATACCGGTTACGGCTGTCCATCATTTCCAAGCATTTCTCTCTCTTTCTCTTTCTTTCTCGCCCTGCGTTGAATGGTTATTATTTGTCACTCCACTGTGAAAGACTGTACCACATTCTGGCTTCTATCTTCTTTATTCGGTGCATTTCCCCGACGGTTTGTCTCAGAGTAACATTTCTATGCTTTGCTACATTTGATCTGCTTCTATTTTGTTAAATAAAATGTGGTGGAGGTTGAGTAAAGCTGCAGCGGGTAGATTCTGTTTTGTTTGTCATCCTCTGTTCAATGCTCTGATGTTGAATGTTGCAACTCTCGGGGTTAGACGTCTTGAACGTCATTACAGGACGAGCAGCAGCTGAACGACACAAGCTTACAGACGTAAGGAGATTTATGGTGTTATTGAATTAATTCAATGCTGAGGTCACTGATACAGCGCCGGATGAATTCTGGATAGATTTCAGATGTTGTCGGGTCATTCCTGTTATGCAGAACATCGGACTAACACAAGACTGTCATTATACAAAACTGCCCAAAGTATGTTTGGATCTTGCTTGTGAAGATAAAGTATGGTTTTACTATGGTAAACGTTTATTTGTGATTTAAGGTCAATTAACATTGTCATTGTTGATACTTTTTGTCTTACCATTGTTTTGTTAAGTGAGATACCGTTGAATTGGTAGTTACTCTGGTTGTACTACAAATACTATGGTAGAACCATGATTTATTTTCATTGGGGGAAACATCACCAATTCTAATGATTTCTATTACAAATACTGTTATGAACCATCCACTGTTTCCATTAAAACCATTTAGTTGTGTTCTATTGGATTTAATGGTGTTAACATCGCAGGAATAAAACCCAACGCAATATTATACTAGTAGAATCTTATTATTGACACAATGCAAATTGTAGAAAGTGTTAGAAAATAAATGACATGTTACTTGACTGCAGACACACATACACCATCCAAACCAATGCAATTCCTATTATATCTATTATACCCATAGAATTTTTGTGATGCTTTCTACGTTTTTCAGCAGGGGAACATTTTAATATTTAGACTACACATGTAACATGCTCATTACGGAATTGAGAATAATGTTAATTTTGATTAACTTCTTTTAAAACTTAAGCTTGTATGTCCACCAGAGCATTTATCTAACAAAATATCAGCAGAAATGGTGTGTTACTAATATCTGATATCGTAGAAGTGTACTGTTTCTGAATATAAACACACTTTGGTGGACACACAGGCAGATATCTTTTAATCTATATATTTGAATACCGCGATATCTTGAGTTCTATCATTTAATCACACTGGTCATTATGTTTGACAGTAAGAAAAATCATCACAAAATGACCATAAAAAAAGAAACCTCACTCACTGATATCTGTTGCGGCAAAACGATGTCGCTAAGGAACTAGCTTTTATAGACATTGTATGCATATTGTTTAAAGTTTTTGAAGATGGAAATGACATAAGTAAGTTTACTTTAATTCCCAATTTTGCAACTTCTCGTTGTGTTTCATATCCCTTTAAGTCACTTTGTGGTTTTCCTCACTCTTCTAAAGTAAACCAGGTGAATCATTTTAATGGAAACACTAGTGTAAAGTGTTACTATGAAGGAGTTACTGCAGAACTCATTAATACTGACATCTGCTCTATTCACTACTAAGGAGGATATGTTAACTAATCAGTATGGAGGAGCATTTTATCATTTTGTTAAGTAACAAATAGCTAATCAATAGCTTTTGAATTCACTCATTCCTCCTTGGGAACTACTTTTAGTTATCTACTAATTCAGATTCTTCTTAAATAACTGTGAAGTAACTCATATACACAATTGAGCATTACAATATTCAAGCAGTGGACATTTCTTCTTATTTACTATTGCTAGTACTACTATTATGGAAATGCACTACTATTGCCACTATAACTACTGCTATTATATTAATGCAATATTTAATACTCAATGGTAACGTGATATATACTGTGGGAAACAGGCACACACTGTACTTGAAGATCATAAACCTATTTAACGTAAGTGGCTAATCACGACAAGGCAACTGAACTGGAGGAGTTGATTTCTGGTTATTGAAAGCAAAACAAATTTTGTTGAAATGGATCTTTTGGAGTAAAACCATTCCAGGAAATGCATATTGGATTAATATAATAGCAGGTGTTATAGTGGCAATAGTACTGTACATTTCCATAATAGTAGTACCAGCAATAGTGAATAAGAAGAAATGTCCACTGCTTGATTATTTTGATGTTCAATTGTGTATATGCGTTACTTCACAGTTATTTTAGTAGAATCTGAATTAGTAGATAACTAAAAGTAGTTCTTAAGGAGGAATGAGTGAATTCAAAAGCTATTGATTATTTTTTTGTTACTTAACAAAATGATAAAATGCTCCTCTATATTGATTAGTTAAAACATCCTCCTTACTAGTTAATACTCAACCCGTCTTTATTTATATAGCGCTTTTTACAATTTTCATTGTTATCAAGCAGCTATAATAGAGCAGATGTCAGTATTAGGAATTACCTCTTAGTTCTGCAGTAACTCCTTCTTAGTAACACATTAAGTAGGAAACCGTATTCTAAAGTGTTACCATTATAACACACATATTGGTTTAAACAGATGCTCAATCTTTCTTAAAATGTATTCCTGTAACACATAGTGGACATGATGGGGACAAGAAAATGTTTTTCATATTAGGAATGACCCAGATGAGCTAATGCTTGGTAATTTATGCACAGTGGTCACTGAAGACCAACACAAAGTGATTTAAAGTTTATTTAACAAGTGTGGGTGTAAGATACATACAAATAACTCTGTTTGAATCAGAATGTTGAAAGTGGCATGTCGGAGACAGTATTGCACTGCTGTTTTGCATATTTCTTTATTGTGAAAATATAGGTCATACTGTTAAGGCAACGTTTTCATCATCACTGTTGAAACACTCTCTGATTCGCTAAGACAACAAACTGTGATCTCACAAGCGAGGACAAGTCATTTTTTAAGTTCATATACGTGTCTCCAAACTTTGAGGCGTTAATGTTGATTTTCTGGGTTGATAAATAGAAAAAAATCAACGTTCTGAATCAAACCCAACAGTCTGCTTAACTACATAATCTCATGGTGTTGGATTAAAAAGATCAGATCGTCAGTTAGCAAATATCCACAGCTGTAACATCATCTTTTCTGAAATCATGCCAATAATTACATTGTAATCCGAGATTCTGTTCTATAAGCATTACTTCAATATTGAACAATACTGTGGTTTTCTGATTTTCCAATTTAACAGATTAAGTTCCATCACCTCCTGCTAGAACAAGAAATTTTCTCTATCTCTCTCTCTCTCACGGGCGTTTTTTTAGATTTTTTAAGAGGTCCCTCATTCCTCAACGGTTGGGAGTTTTACATTCCCTTCTTTCATATGAGGAAATATAATTGGTCTGTTATGCAGTAAATAAACACATTCAATCACATTACATGGCCTACATGCCGGTGTGGTGCGTTCAAAACTCAAAGGACGTCATTTTTAAAAAACACGCCTGACGGATGCCCCTTAGGTTCCCCTTAGGTTTTACAGTTTCTCAAGCGGGCCAAGTTTACAATATACTGTGCAAAATTTCAAATTTATTCAAAATAAAAGTAGATTTTTAAAGTCAGTTAAATGTATTAATATAAGTTAAGTTAAGTTGAATTTTATTAAACCAGTTTATTTTAATAGAAAATGAAGGCAGCTTCTAAACTAGTCTTTTTAAGAATGATGTTTACAATGTACTCTTTTTTTTGTTTTAATTCATGACCTTATGCATTTTAGGACTGTATGCTTTCATAACCATTTTCTTTATGCTCCAAAACACATTTTCTTCTAAATTTAAAAGAAATAATATTTAATTTATAAAAGATAACAATGTTATCCCAGTAGTACTAAGAGTTTCATGAATTTCAAAAACAGTTCTATGATCAGGTTATTTCAGGCAGTGCTTAAAATGGATCTGCAGATTCATTCAGGCTGAAAAAAAGATTTGATGAGTGCGCTGGATTACAAACATATCGAACCAACATGCATTTATGATTTAAAATAAGGAACCTTGATCTAAAGACACGGTTAACTCTGGGACAGACAGATGGTGAATGAGACCGTGACAAACTCATGAGCATTACGGGTCTATGCTCCTCCAAGGGGTGTTTGTTCCCTCTGCGCTCTGATTAAAGGCCTCATTGATTGATTTTACTATTTTTTCCCCTAACCATCCCAGCACTAATGGGATTCAAAGGATTTGGGTTTGGTCCTTAATGACCAATGAATCAATGAATTGTTCAGCAAGGATAAAAACTGATTGTTTCTTTCGAGCTATGTTCATGAAGATCTGAAGTGTGCAGGTATTGTGTTGAATGAGTTGGTGCTCTATACTGTAGACATGAAAGTTGTGATGCTTTCATTGTGTATTCTGACATTGTTTTTCAGATGTCAACTTGTGGTAGAGAATTGCTTACATATGTCGAGTCATCTCAACAACTTGAGCTTCTCTCAAGGACGGTCCTGCCTCTGGAAGTTTCACCCAGCATTCTGTTTTTCAATGAATGTCAGAATCATTAACGCCTGCTGGTTTGTGAGGTTGCTGGCAGATTTACCCACTCAAGTCCACCGCTGCGAGCTGTTTTCCACAATAGGAGCAAACCTCATTTCACAGGACTCAAGCAAAGGCCTTAGATGGCTTTTTGAGAGCCATCAAACTCAAGATGAGAATAAGGAATAGCTCTGTGCTGAAGTGAGCGTGCGCGGGTTATGAAGATCATAGGAGGGCAGAACATTATGCCGAGGGTGTTTTATGAGGTTGGCCGTGGAGGCAGGTGCGTCTGATGCTGGTGGCTTTTATATTGGCCATCAGCGGTCACAGCTCTTGGGACCTGGGAAGTAAAACATTTGAATGGTTTTTGTAAAGTCGTTTTCCAATAATGAACATTCAACGGAACTGAAGAATGATGGTGAAAACAGTAAATATTTAAATGTTGTATATAGATTATATTTTTTTAAGAATTTGGTCATTAGTGCATGCTCATGAAAAACTCATCACAATAATGCTAGGAGTGTTTTCCATGACGTTAGTATTTGTTTGCTGGGTAGTTTTTCTGGCAAAAGACAAAAAATGCGTCTGAAATCTCATTCTGTGACAGCACATACTAAATTTGAATAAGTACCTTACTATTGACTCGAAAAAAGTACGTTTTATACTCATTTAAATTAATTTAACTCATCTCACATTTGAAAAATGGACATCTACCTAAAAGTTTTCCGCTATTTTTATTTTATTCACTTTTACATTTGACCATTGCTGAGCTCCTGTGACATCATGGGATAGACTATTCTCATCAAACCACTGAAACATCATGGCAGTAAAGATTTGCAATATAAATACAATTTGGTATGACAAAAATTGATCACAATAAAGATAACTGTGTTCTACATTATAGACAAAACTTAATTTTGACATAGGAATTAATTATTTATGTATTTCACTGCTTTTTCTGCTAAAATTCTCATAACTGTAACGTGTCCCGATTTCTCTGAGTGCATTATATGATGTAATTTAAACAGAGTGACATTTAAATATTGTGAAAAAAACAATTGGATGTTCTACTAGATGTTCTAAAATTACAAAAATTAACAGAATATTCATGTGTAATAAAAATGAATAAAAAGTGGAAGAAAGAAGTGTCTATGACTGACATTCTTATCCTCCGTAACATTTTTTTAAAGACTATTGTAAACACAAACAAAGATATTTACATGAAGTTTGATTTTATGTGAAGAAAACCCAAATAACGAGTGTATTAGATATATTCTTCTCTGTCATGCGCCATCGGGGTACCGTGCACAAACCGAATACGCCAAAGTTCTCTTGTAAACGTACACCATAGAATGTCAATTTTAGTCGTCATTTAGGTTGTTTTTTGCACATTATGCCTTGTCGCTTCAAAAAATTCAATGGAGCCATTATAAGTGTATGGACCAATTTAACAATGTATTTAGTACTTTTCCGCACCTTGACAACAACTATAACTATGATGTCTATGAGGAGGCCTGGAAATCTCTCAGATGTCACCTAAATTATCTTTATTTGTGTTCCGAGGACGCCGGATGGTCTTAAAACATGTTTAAGTCATTGGGTGAAAAATAACACAATTTTCAATTTGAGTTGAACTTTTCATTTAAAGACATTTTGCATACTATTCTGTTAAAATTAAATTCAGGAATGTCTAATTATGTATTGTTAATAAAAACTGCTCAGGCATCGTGGCTTCACCTGATTTTTGCAATACATGGCATGAGATTGACAGTTTTAATACAGTCGTGAGAACTTTGAAGGCCTTTTTTGTAAAAAAAAAATGTAATTGCCTTAAACTGTCAGTAAGTGAGTTTTTATTTTAGTTTTCATAAATATTTTCAATTAAATTAAGTTTTAGTTTTTATGTGAATTTTAATTTAAGTTTTAGCAATTTTGGAATATGCTTTTGTCGTTTTATGATTTAGTTGTTTATTTTTAATGTTGCTATAAAAGATTAATTAATCTTATGTTATTTATTTTTTGTTTATTATTATAAATTTAGTGCTTTAAACTTATTTAAAACGTATAAGTTTATTTGAGGAACTTCTCCGTTGTGTTTGTCTCGAAATCAACTTAAGTTTCAGATGTTTCTCCTCAACTGGCTAAAACCAGAAACAAACGGGACATAGAAGAGGTGTAAAGTGAATGTAGATTGTAGATTTAACATTATATGGATTTGCGTTAATTTGATGAGAAACGTTTGAGTTGATATTGAGATCTTCAATAATATTGACTTTTGACAAATTTGAGCTCAGTTTGACACACTGTTGACATCTCTTCTCAAACACTGATAACAGACACATTTGTCACATTTCTGACTCTTTTCTCAAAAGAAATATTTGAGACAGACATGAGACTTTAGCAAAACGTCCGTTTGCTCTTCTTTACTCACACAGGTCTGTAAATCCAGCATTTTAAAATCTCAATAATGAGATCTATTCTGTAGAGAAATGTGTCCACATACAAGCTCATTGACATTTACCTGAAATGTAACCAGCAGAATGTCTATTGTTTGGGCATGTCCTTCTGAGTTTATAGTGATGCCTGATGTGTGTGGTACACACACATGTGTTTACCTGGTGTGTACCAGGTGAACACTACGGTATGGGGACAAAGATGTCCCCACAAAGATGGCAATATGCAAAATCCTTGTCCTTATGGGGACAGTTTTGGTCCCCATGACCAAATGTTGACCAAATGGCCCCATGTTTCCCGTGAGGAAACAAGCTTATAAAACATACAGAATACAACTTTTGAAAATCTAGAAGAGCAGAAAGTTTAGTATGATTATTAGGTTTATGGATAGAGAATACAGTGTGTTAAAACCATCCCACTAAAGGAGTCGTTCACTTTTAAAATAATTTCCAAGATGTTTATGTTTTTTTTCTTTAGTCGAAAAGAAATGAAGATTTTTCATGAAAACATGATGGACTCCAAACGGTTGAAGGTCAAAATTTAAACCATAGCAGAACATGAATAAGATTCTTATCTAGTGAAATACCGCTCATTAAAATTGTATACTGTATATATATGCATTATGAACACAAATGCTCGCCTTGCTCAGTACTGCGATGCACGTTCATGACTTCACAAAATACGTAATTAAGTTAAAAAAGGTCACACTTGACTTAGGTGGAATTATCGAGTCAGTGTTTACAAGTTGAACGAACAAGTTTTCAACATAATTATGTATCACGTGAAGTAATGAACGCGCATCGCAGAACAGAGCAAGAATAGCATTTGCGTTTATAACGCACATTTCATTTTTTTAGAAAATGCCAGATGGTTTCACTAGATAAGACCTTTATTCATGGTCTGATATGGTTTAAAGCTCTTTGAAGATGCACTGAAACTGTCATTTTGACCCTTTAATACCCTGGAATGTTTTTTTTTCCACGAAAGAAGAAAATACATAAAGATCTTGGATGACATGGTGGTGAGAAAGTTATCATGAACATCTATTCTGAAAGTGAACTACTCCTTGATACTGTGTGTGTGTGTGTTGAAACAAGGCCACAGCTGGTATAGTGTACATCTGTGATGATGTGCCTACTTGCACTTTCAGCTACAGTACGTCTAATTTCAGCTACAGCCTCTGACCGTGAAAGAAAACATCTTTTTTTTTTATTCAGATGCTCTGCTTGGCCAAAGGCTGATAGCGTTGCTTCATCGCGCCGTCCTGAAGGCTGAAAGATGGGGAACGCATTTGACAGCTTTCTGATGCTGTTTTTCATCCGGCTTCCCTGCCACTTCTTCTTCTTCTTTACTTTCGGAACCCATGAACCATCACACTGGTATCTCCTCTGTGAAGCAAAGTCACAATATTCACAAACATAATAAAACACTCCAACTCCTTAAAAATGTAGAGGCGAGACTCACCAAGGAAGACAAAGGAAGGGTATTGAGTGAATGAACGAGATAATCCGGAGACCCGAAGCTGGCGCGGGGATGGCGTGCCCTACAGCCCACTCACAGTGATGGAGCGCCGGCCGTCTTCTGACCGTCATTTCTCAGCCGGTGGAGGTAATCCAAGATCTATGACTGGGCTTCTGTGATCTGATGTTGATTGATCGCTACAGTGTGGCGTGATGCATGAGGGCCGACCCGCAGACGGGGTGAGCTTTTGACCGGGAGAGTGCCACGTCACTCCGAGGAGAAGCGATCCATCCGAGAGCGCTCACAGACAGGGCTAGACCTAAATGAAATTCATTATGAAAGCGACTGGGGCCTGTGCAATCGGATTCTGGACCAGGGAATGAAATGAGCAGACAAAGAGAATAGAGAGAGAAAAGATCAGGACGCACCGGGGGAAAGAAAGAGAAAGGTTAGACTTTCTGTGCGCTTCGGATTTTTAATTTCTATTTGATTGAAGTATTTTAAATAGTTATTTACATCTCGCGTGCTTTCAAGTAGATAAATTAAAAAGATACTGACCTTTCGAGAAGAGATGTCAACCATGTGTCAAAAGTCAATATTAGTGAAGATCTCAACATCAACTAAAAACATTTCTCATCACATTTACTCAAATCCACATTAGTTAACCTTTAATTCATGTATTTCAACAATTCAAGTCTCTGTTCTTCTAAGCAATTTTAGGAGAAACATCTCGAGAATAAATTGAAACTTAAATGAGACACAACTGAGAACTCGATCAAATCTCCTGAGCTATGATCAATAACAAGTTGCTCTGGATGCACATATGTTCTTAAATTAATCTGATGTCCTGTAGATTCAACATCTTTTATCATTTAGACATCTAGACGCTCAGATATTTTGACAGCTTTTAGAGATTTACTTTTGTTGCAAAGTCATAGAAAAAACACTACATGACATTCTTACTAAGCACCTGTGTGTTGTTTTTAGTGAAAATATTTATAACTTCTTAAATCAATATACATGTACATGACAAGAATACTTAGATACTTAGTTCTTCTATGAAACGTAAAATTGCAGAGATGTAAGTGTGTGAACAAAAGATGCATTCTATCTAAAAACAAAAATGCCTGAAACACCTGGTGTAACCCCACCCCCACAAATCTACATCAGTTGGTGGTCTGATTTGACTTAGACCACCCAAATGTATACTCAGGTAAGGTG